>WAAD01025441.1:55020-132244 GCA_013389945.1 Fregata magnificens | reverse complement strand
GCCTAATATGAAAGCAGGTAGGGACTGCTCTTTAAGAGACTGTAATGGTTGCTTTATGCCAGACGATTAGTACAAAATAGATTGAGGTAAACCAAAACGTGGCCACAGCTGTCATCAGAGACCATTCACACCAGACAGACTGATTTAACTCCAAGTGTTCAGAGGAGTTTATTGAAATTATATATGCTCCTTCTTCCCATCGGGTGTGCACAATGGCCAAAAAGCTTGCATTGATGGGATGGTTTCTCCAGGCCCCTCTTTTGCAGCAATCTCTTTCTGAAGTAGAATTAATATAAAATATTTGGACCAAGAAATATCTGGAAGTATCTCATGGTTAGCAAATCCATTAGTCTTTTTATAGCCAAAGGATTGGTTGCTTCTTGGGCTATGAAAAGTCAAAAACCAAATTTATTTCCTTTCTTCAACCTCAAATGCACTGGAATAAGAAAAAATACTGGCTTGTTTAACTTCTGGGAGAAAGCAAATACTACAAGTTTAAAAAAAAAAAAAAGCCTTTAGGGATAGTTTATTTTTATTTTTTTAATATGCAGGTAGACCTGAATACTTCATGTGCACATTCCTGTGCATGGTTAACCCATGTTAAGTCTTTTCTGTGAATGCAGAAGTCAGAATTTGCCACTGCTGGGATTCAGACCAGAGAAAGGCTTTCACAGGGACCGCTCAGCTGTTACCAGTTTTCTTCCTGCAGTAGCAGATTTAAAGTAATTTCAGCATTCATCGTCCATGTTTCCTGATGTCTTTGAGCAGCTCAACCAGGCTACCTACTCCAGCACAGATCTGAAGCCTAGCATCCATCAGGTCATTCACACTGCCAGAAGTCCACTGAGATCCATGATGTTGGGTAATAGCTCAATTTCTGACCACATTAGGAAAAAGATTCATTTAAAACATGGGGTTTTTATTTAAAGAACTCAACCCAGCTCTGTTGGCAACAGCATGGTTATGCATACTCTGCAGGATGCCTGAGTGTTTCATAGAATCATAGAATCATAGAATCATTAAGGTCAGAAAAGACCTCTAAGATCATCAGATCCTTTCAGGTAGTTGTAGAGAGCGATAAGGTCTCCCCTCAGCCTCCTCTTCTCCAAGCTAAACAACCCCAGTTCTCTCAGCCGCTCCTCATAAGACTTGTTTTCTAGTCCCTTCACCAGCCTCGTTGCCCTTCTCTGGACACGCTCCAGCACCTCAGTGTCCTAATCCAGATGCACACTTTGGTGGCACCCTACCCCCTGTTAGGGTGACTGTACGGTTTCACTTCCCAATTCTTTAGTTTCTGTAGAAGGGAAATTCCTTGGTACATAAGCCCAAAAGAAACCACCACAGGGCCCCACACTGGATAACTGGGGGATTTGGACGCCAGGCATGCCACAGTGCACATCTAATGTACAGGTTAGAGCTAGCCTACAGGACTGCAGTGGCTACACTTAGAAGTCACAGATGACTTATTGGTAATTATTTGCCTGCTTGCCCTAGTTTTCTTGGAGTTACTGGGTATTAAAATGTCCTTGAACACGGGTGAATCATTTGGAAACCCCTGAAAAACTTCAAAGATCTTTTAAGTGCAACAATCTAGGCTACAATGTTAAGATTAGCTATTGCACAGTCCATAGACTCCTGGAAAGCAAAGCTAAAAGGGACTTGCTAAGGTCAGCCGCACTGAAGGTATCCCACCTACCAGCCCAGAGGACAAATCCACCCCACAGCACAAGTCCATCCATTTTCTCCAGCTCACAGAAGGCTGAAATGATTCTTGGGACTACAGGTACAGGTCAGCTGCTCCCTTCCCTATATACTTCTCATGGATATGCAGCAGCTATAGCCCGATATATGTGTTTCAGGAACCAGGTTTCAAATTCAGCTCTCCAGATCCTTAAAGAATGGAAAACATTAGCACTGAAGGCAGTGTTAATCACTCTTTATGAAATTTTATATGGGGGACTTTCTAGGCCAAGTGTGGGGGGAGGAGGAAATAAGAAGCCCTTAGTCCTTTCCCCATTATCTTTGCCTAGTGAGGGGTCACTGAAAAAAGTGACAGCAAAGTGGCTATGCCATGGCACAGCAAAGCTTCATCTTTCTGCCCCATCTCTCATCCATCCATCAAAGGTGTATCCAGTCCTGCCTATACAGGTATAACACTGAGGATGGAGAGTGGCTGGTGTCCACGTGAATAGCCAGCTTCACCTTCACTGCTTATGTGCAGTCTTTGCTGGTGACCATCGTGTCTGTGCACCTACTGTCTGAAGACAGTGATCCGTTACAAATCTCTGCAGCTATTCATGGATTTTCCACTTGCCTCTCAGGGGCTTCCCAAGGAGACTATGAGAGGGACAATACAGACTGCCAACTGCAAAGGGAGGGCAAAATGCCCATCACACAGGCACCACAAAAACGCTTTTGTGCCCCGGAGGACATCGGTCTAATGTGCTCGTTCCGCAGGTTCAACAGCCTGGACACTCCAATTTCCTCCTGTTACCACGTGTTTTAGTGGGCAAATATAAATAGTTCCAGCGATATTATAATTAGCTAGTGAGTCACCGGCATCTCTGGAATGCAAACCCTGTGCTGCAAACCGCAGGACACTGGAGACATGCTGACAGTTAAACCCAGCGACTGCAGTCTATAATTGTAGGGTACTAGTTTTACAACAAGTGCCTCTACCGTAAAATGCCCAAACATCCTTTATAGAGCTACCGAAAAACACAGAGGTCATAAATACGCTGGCACTTTGCTCATTTGTGCATGGAGGTTTCTGAGATGGAGAAGAGAGTTAGAGGCTGAGGTCAGTACAAAGCATAACGCAATTTCTGCTGTTCTTCACACACACAGCCTTTGTGACTACTTAGGAGTTAGAGCCAGGGCTTTCATGTTCCCTCCTTGCCCCATTAACACCATCCAGTGTGGCTTGTATGGGATGTATAATGTGATGTGGTGGTTGGAAGTATCCATCCCCGGGGTTAATTTCTCTTAGCGTTTATGAAAATCATTGCAGGTCTTCCTTTACTTCTGTGGCAGATTCCCTCTGAAAACAGCAGTCAGTATCTGTTGAGGAGTGTTATCTCCTCTGATGGATAATGTTGAGGACTAGAGCTCAGCCCATTCTAGGGATCATCCAGATTTCTGCAACCAAATCCCATCTCCTACAGGTCTAGATTAAAATATAAATAATTCAAATGTGAAGTTTTAAAACCTCAAGAAGTATAATTCATTTTCAATAACTTTCAGGTGTTGTTTCGATGCAATATAAAGGTTCATAAAAATGCACAAGGGGCACATCTTCAGGGTGCAAAATGTTATCATTGTGTTTTCCTGCCTGGTCATGATTAATAGTAGGCCGTGATCCTTTGTTAAATGCTGATGGAGCCAAAATGACAATTCAGCAGTATAAGAGATATTAAGTATTATAACTGTGGTTTTATTTTGAATACTTCAGGGCAGATGAGTTAAACCCTCTTTTGTCTTCATTTCCCTACTTGATAAAAAAAAAAAAACTATGGTACCCACAAGGATGCTCTAAGAACTTTGTTTAAAGTATCATTAAGCATTGTTTTAAAAGACTTTCTGGAAGAGAAACAGTGTTTATCCTGGTATTCTAACCAGATTTCTCGCTTTCTTTCAAAATTCCCTGTGTGATTTCTAATGCATGAAGTAACATTTCTATTCGGAATTTACATGTTATGAACTGTTAAGCAGATGCCGCTACACTTCACTGCCAAAATTTGTATCAGTAGTAGCGTAAAGCTGCCTATATAGTCTTACCTCGTGCAGTCCTATTTCACTGTGGCAGCCCTTACTGAATGCTACAGCTAGTGATTTTTTTATTTAAATGTTATGATACCAGAGGGTCATAGAGTACAATCCTCTGCTATGAGAGGACTGATGACCATCCATCACTGTTTATTTGTCTCTAGTACTACTACTTCACTGCTTCTTCCAGTACTTCATATCTCTGACAGTTTGAAACCTTCTTGTAATGTCTTGAATGTCTCTCTTAAACAGTTGATACCATTTCTTATTATACTCTTTGTCCTTTAGCTTGAGTGATTCCCCTATCCCCCTTCTGCTATTCCCCAATCTATTTGCAGAAAACAATAGTGTCTCCCCTTGCCACCTGCAGACTGCAAGATTAACCAAACCCAGTTTTTTAATCTCTTGTTTGAAAATAGCCTCTCTGGCTCCTGAGCACACTAATAGCTCCTCAAGGCTGAATCCATCTTTCCTAGCTAAGGAGGTCTGAGCACACTTTTCTAGATAAGCAGTAACCAAAGCCCTGTCCACTCTCATGAATTCTTCCCTATCTCTACAAGACCTACTTTACCTTGTCCAATAATGGCCTTCGCCTTTTTCCCCAGCTGTACAGCCCTGTGACTTACAAACATCTGCTGACTAAGACACCATCAGTTTCCAGAGTATGAGTTTATAGCACGAAGTCCTGTTATTGATCCGTGAGTACCGTAACAGGCCTTTTAAACTGATAGTCCCAAGTCAGTTGGAAAAACTCCCAGGTTTTTGAGGCCAACCAGTTCCTCCTTCGAGGGTATTCCGATCCCAGTCTATATAGCGATAACTTACAGAAAAGATTAGACCCAAAACTGGACCCTGAGGAGATCCACCACTGTCTGCCCTCTGGCTTGTTATTCCCTTTCCTAGAAACGTCATCATTATCTCCCTGCTAGCCAGTTTCTGGCTCCCTTTACAACTTTTATTAACCGCTACCGTTTTTCACTTTAGCAGTGATTTTCAATACAGTACTCAACAAATGCTTGCTGAAGTCCCGATAGATGAGATTTACTTAGTTCTGTTTATCTAAAGAAAAAAAATCACCTGTCTTTTAAAAGGAAATATCAGCTTAGGCTGTTGGCTCTCTTCCATCTTATAATGTGCTTTTTGATGCAGTTATTTGCTTGATTATGGAGTCATCCTCTTCACCCCTACTCTCAGCCTTTGGCTTAGCAAAATCCCATGCAACTTCCACCTCTCAGTCACACCACGGGTTTCCTTCATGTCCCAAAGTTTGTCCTTTTCTACCTCATTTTATGATTTAGCTTCTATTTTTACTTCTACTAATCCAGAGTGACTTAATCCACATTCACTTAACTGCAGACAGTCTTCAAGTAGCAGGTCATGCTATAACTTGTATGCAGGTAGGGTATACAAGAAAGGGCTGGCATTGGTGATGTTCTGTGTGAAAGAATTGCCTGTACCATCTGCTGGTGCCTTTCACCCAATAAAAATATAAGAAAAAAAAAATTCCCAGAAAGACTTTTGTCCCTCTCACCTTCAGTTCTGATGTCTTGTCCCTGTCTGAGAGAGGTAAGAGGTGTTTAATCTGAGAAGCCTTTTAATACCGTCTTCCGTGTCCCCAAAATGAAATTTACTGCAACTTCCACTCTATGGGGCTGCACTTTGCATCCATCTAGAAACAAGCTTGTGCAAGATGTAGCTATGAAGTTCTGTGTTAGGAGCCTGCTGGGCAAGGATCAGTTTTGGTTGTCATTAAGCTTCCAAGGGGAGCACAAGATACAGGTGTTGACTTCAAATCCTTGAACATATGAGGACCTGGGTAGCAGAGGAACAGCCTCCCCCCAGTGCTGTCACCGGTGAATCTGCAGAAATTCCAGAGCTGAACCACTCTGACAAGTGTGAGGGAGCAGGAGGCAGGCTGCTCCTCAAAACTGAAGTGCAGTCCTCTTTGGGGCAGAATGGAAAAG
Organism: Fregata magnificens; assembly: GCA_013389945.1. NCBI lineage: Eukaryota > Metazoa > Chordata > Aves > Suliformes > Fregatidae > Fregata > Fregata magnificens. The sequence continues at coordinate 126,515 of WAAD01025441.1, read as the reverse complement.
CCTTTCAGCAACAACTAACAGCACAACACATCCTTTTAGAAGAGGAAACACAGCACACTAAGCCAACAGAAATTTTCCAGTTACTTTAGCTGGGAGAAGGCAATGATTTTCTGTTGGAATTGGACCCAGAGGCCCAGAGTCTTCAGAAAATGCTATAGAGTACGCAAGGAGTATATAAGGAGAGGAACAGCATTTTGGTCCTGTACTGATCCATCTCCAGCAGCGCAATGGCCCTTAGCAGACCCAGAATATCTGTTCAATTTTTTCTGGAGAAGAGGCATACATTTTCCTAATCACCAGGAACAGGAAGAGAAAGAAATTGTTGTCATCTCACCATATAGGAGCAATCAGGAGCCTTCTACAAATCCTCTTGTATTGGCGGAGAGGGACCAGAGATGTCACTTTAATTAAATACTATAACAATCCTGTTATTAATTCACTGCATGGCATGGTGAACATTTACACTTTCCAGTGAACAAAGGTTCCCTGCGTCAGGAAAATGACAGCCCTATCCTATCAGTCTAGCCAGGGGAGCAGCCATGCTGTAATAAATAAAATTCTGTTCAGATATTAGGGAAAAAAGAATATTCAGTGTGATAGTGACCAAACTAGAACAGTTGCCCAGAGGACCTGTGGAATGTCCATCTTTGGAGATACTCAAAACCCAACTGTACAAGGCCCTGAACACCCTGTTCAAACTTTAAAGTGGACCTAACTTTGAAGTAGGCCCTGCACTGAGTAGGAGGTTGGACCAAATGATTTCTATAAGACCCTTCCAACCTGAACTAGTCTACAGATCTAAGAGAGCAAAGCCAACTTTTAAGTTAAAATGCTCAATATGGACTTGCTTTCTAGGAGGGAAGTGAGATTTGAAGATAAAAGGAAAAATAAATTAAAAAATTTACAGAAGAGCATAAGTATATGTATATACATATATAAACATACATGCATATATGCATCTACACCTCACTCTACTCAACACTTTTGTGCCAGACCTGAAGTGGGATTCTTGTCTTTTACACTGCTCAACAGAAGTTATGTTTTCAAAGTCAGATAAAAGCATAGAGTCTATTAATTAGCACTTGAATGAACATTCAGATAAGCATGAACTAGACATGGGCAGCCATTTGCAGCTCCATTCTTCTGGAAAGGATCATGTAGAAGGTGATCATCAGAGGAGAGACACAATCCTCCTACTCATTTTGAGCAGCAGCTTCCACTGCAAATAGGTTTATTCAGAATCAGTAGGGCTATTTGCTGAATAGCTTTACTGTTTGCGCACCCCAGTGACAGGAGGACTATCAGAACACGTTAATGCAAGACTAGCAATAGACAGCAATTGCAAATGGGTGTTTGGGGATTATGAGTTTGGGTCTAACGACCAGAAAAGATGTTACCACCCAGCATTATCACAGGCTTAGATGTAATCAGATTGTAGCCAAAATAAGCTGCGTACAGACAACACAGTTGGAACTGATATTTTGTGCAGGCAGTGAAAATCCCCCAATGAAAAAAACTCTGAACAAGTAGCAGAGCTGTCAAACCTTGACCATTTCTACTCATAATCAAGTTGCAGAAGATCCTCCGGCCTCGCACTGCAGCGACTTATGTTCTTGGGTCAGTCACAGATATTCCCAGTACCTCCTTGATGGGCAGGTTTTCTCTGCCAACAGCTCAAACTGTCTTNCCCCCCCTTATATACACACATATAAGCACTTCTTTAGTGGTAATTACCATTGTGCTTGGACGGCCCACAACAATCACAGATCAAATAAATGGACATTAAAACTCACCAAAAGTGGAGTGGTAAAAAAAAGCCATCTCCAAGACTTATTGCATTCCTCTATCTACTACACTAAGCTCCACTGGCTTTTTAATTTGCTATCACATCAAAAGAAAGCTCATGATTAATTTGCTGTTTACTGTACACAGATAACTCTTTTCCAGCCTTGAAGTTTCTAATGTAATTCTCCACCACTGAATACGTGTCGGATTAAGAAAATGCCAACTAGGAAGGGCATAATGAATCAGAACATCACACCAGAAACATATAGTTATACTATTTCAATTCCCAGATGTACAGCAGAAAAGTGTGTTTCTTTACCTGGAATCTCATCGGTCCCCCCGCTGGTGTGTTTGAATCGATCTCCTTCCACGTGGACATTTGGACACAGAACATCTGAAAAGCAAAAAAAACCAAGTACAAAATTATCACGTCATTTTGGAAGCTATAGAACTGACAAAGGCTGATCTCCTGGGATTTGTCCAACACTTGCACGTGGTCCTACAGCAATAATTCTGTTCCCTGTCTCTGCACGCCCTAAATACCCTTCCTCTATCCTACCCCCTAACCACATGCTGGGCAAGAGACCCAATGCACTACATCTGGTTTTGAGCTACTTTTTGATGACTGGCCTGCCAAGAAGCTGAACAGAATAGATGACCAGAGCCTTTCCTTCAGCTAGGACACCACTCTGGGTTTTTCTCTTTCACTAGTCTGTAAATCTGAATGCAAGTCACAAAAACTTAAGAAAATTGAAAATATGATTCCACTCCCAGATTTGTTGGAAGGAAATTTCTGAAGGCCCAGCTGACATTGGGGTGCTGTCCAGACTTTTCAGAAAGGACAGTTCCTACTCAGAAAAACCTCAAACCTAAAGTGCTAAGACAGGAAAGGGAATCCAGAGCACAGAATGATGAAGTGACTTTAGCCACACCAAGGTCCCATCACAGGCCAGTGTAAGAGACAAAAAGTGAAGCCCACTCTCCTATATCTATCTTACTGTATTACTTGTGATTCCCCTGCTAACACTCCTCCAGGACCATGACTATTGATGTGTCTGCTCCTCAAGTTTGTCCAGGCAGAAAGCAGTGTTAAATACGACTAAAACTTTGAAGAATATTCACCCCTACACACAGGTTTCAAAAAAGTCATGAAAATACCCAGTCTTTGTCAGCCATTTCTCATGCTCCCAATTAGTGTCAACACAATCACAGGTAAATGTTTTTCTGCAGAGAACTGCCTACCTATCCACCTCTTTCCTGCCGTATCTTTGAAGTAACATTTATTTATGCTTTGTTTTTCCAGATCAATAGGTAATTGCATGCTTGTAAACAATGGGGACAGGTAGCTCAAGGAATCAATTTAATGAGAATATAAAAATGAACCCCTGACTTTTCACCGCTTGAACAGCCCCACATTTATGTCCTTTCTCTGATTTAGAGAACAACCAGGTGAGGACTGCCAAGTCCCATTCCTTCATTTGCCCAGTTGCACACTTGATAATACACATATCCTCTGCAGTTGCAATACTCATCTTGATGCATATGGTATTTAGCATCATCTCCACCGGGTGTTTAGTACGTCATTCCTTCAGTATCATTAATTGTTGTGCTTGTAGAGGAGCAGCAAGGGCCAGCTGCTCCCTAAGGGATGGGGAGCCAGGAGCTGAAGGTGACCCAATCCCAGGCAACACCCCCACCAATGCGGCACAATCTCACAGGGCTCTCTGAAGATTTTCTACAGCAGGTCTACCTTGAATTGTTTGTGAAGCTACATCCAAAAGCATGAGATAAAAATTACTTTCCTGAGAACATTGCCAGCAGGCCCTCTATCTCTCCTCCTGCTTCCTGACTCTCAGTAAAAAATCCAATATTCCACAATGTTTGGTTAAGCCTAGCAGTGAAATCAGATATTTTTCCTGCTTTATTGCGCTAATGAATTTGTGGTCCAGATTATCAGGTGCAGGTGAGGCACTCTCAGCTCAGTGGAAAGAAAGGGGACTGTAAAAGCCATTGCCAGAAGCCCCAACAGCCAACGCAGCAATCAAAAGCAGTCAAATGCATTCAGCCACCCCTTTGCTGCAGCAGTGGGGGAGGCCAGAGACTGATTACTCATGAAAGTGTGTTATCCAGGGCATTTCAGATTTTCTTTGGAACATCTTTAGGGCTGCTGCTTCTATAGAAAAAATTCAGAGTAGTCACTATTTTTTTCACCACACCAGGAACCAATACTGATTGATGCACAGGGTCACTTCATCTAAATTTTAGCCAGAGGTCTCTAGTGCTCCCTGATGCCTGCTGGTTTGAAAGCCAGGATACTTCACTCAAACCTGCTTACGTCTTTAACATCAGACAGCTGAAACCATGTGGTAGGTTCCCCTCCATCAGAGGTCTGCACAAATTCCCAACACAATAGGGAACTTCTCCTCTTCTAGGAGAACTTTAAAAGTTGAAAAACTTTTAAACCATTAAGCCTTGCAAGAGCCAAAGTTAGGCCACCTCTATTCCCATTCAAAACTAAGCTGTACCAACAAAAGATTTGCTTAGAAGTGTCAGAAGCCCTGTGCAGATCTTATACTGATGCTTTGAATTTTGTTTTTGCTAAAAACAAATGCTCTTTTGGTTACAGGCACTGAGTCAGTGCAGTAAACAGCACTTCCAAGCCCCAGTCTCAGAACTGGAAGATGTATGGCTGTGCAGTAAAATAAGCAACATAAGAAATCAAAACGAGCAAAATTCCCCCAAATAAAGAGTAAACAAATGGAAGGCATGAATAAAATCACAAAAATGTCATTCACCTCTGCTGCCCACGACTCCTGAGAGATACACAGGGAAGACTAAAAAATCTCAGACACAGCAGTGTACCTCTTCATGCAACAGGGAGGCAATGTCTGAATTATGGATATATAAATTATCACCCCAATCTTTAATGACATCACACTTTCTCCACCAGATCCAATTAGAAAGAACCATGGCTTCCTAGCAGGGAAGTATGAGCTACCAAAATCTTCCTGGCTTTAGCTTTTCATTTGAAACCAAGACTATACAGCAAACTCATGCGCTTGTCCTTGGTGCAGAAATGTCTAGCCACAAAAAATAGAAATGCCAATGTTAATAAAATGATTCTCTTCTTCCAGCTCTGTCCTTTAAATCTATTACCTCTTAAAGAACGGTGGCCTCACTTTGGCCTTTGTTTTACAAATGTCCTGTGCTCCTTTTGGCTTCTCCCTTCCTGTCTGCATCTAAGGGACAAGCATAAACAGTCCACAAGGGAAAGAAAACAATTGCAATGCTCACTTTCCAGCTACAGAATAATTCACAGAGGCACAAAAGAGGTTAGTTCTTTACCATCCAAGTTAGCAGCACAGCTACTTGTGTCCAAAAGAGCAGTGTGCCTGACTGACAGCACATCAGTGGGTCCCAACCAATGATCGGGTCTCATGGCTACACCCAGGGGTGCACTGATAGCAAAGGCAAGAAAAAAGCTGTTCCTCTCCTTTGGAACCTTTCAGTGAGATCCCTGATATAGACAAACATTTTAACCTCAAAGAAGAGTGTTTATGCCTATTCTTTCTGCTACTGCCAGGCCAAACTTTGAGCAAAAACTCGCAGTGCTTGGAGGATTTGCAGCAATGAGCATCCACTGCAAATGGCAGAAAAAGTAATAAAATCTGCACTGCAGCGACACCTCTATTAATTTGTAAACATTTACAGATTCACAAAAGAGAAGATACAACTGACTGACCAGAGCTTTCAGCCACTGGTCCTTGTTACGTCCTCTCTGGTCATGTCATTCAAATCTATATGAGCTTGCAGTTGGTTTGAAATACATATTGTTTAAAACTACTTCCTTGTCCTCAACTTTATGTAATATTCTGTCAATCCTTTGCTTTATTCACAAATTTTATCAGCAAAGATTTTCCGTTTATGTCCATGCAGTTCATGGAAATTTTTAATAGCACCAGAACTGCTATATATCCCTTTTACAGTTGCATTAGAAATGATGACTTTCCACTGACACCTGCTACATGAGATCAGTCAGCTCTTAATCCGTTGCAGAGTGTTACTTTTTAATGCAAATGTCATTCAGTAGGCAATAACAATGTCTAAGAACAAATGTATTATATCTAGGTAGTTACCATATCAACCAAACCGTAACTCTCCACAGAAAGAAATTAGTTTTGTTAGAGATGACCTCTTTCTTATAAAATTATAATCCTTGACTAGGAATACCTAATAATTCCCATTCTGTAATACTTTATTCACTGGCTTTGACATCAATTATTATTTTTTGTGAGTGAGACCAGGCAAACTGGACTATAGCTATCCATATGAATCATTTTCCATTTTTCGATAGCGATACATTATCACTATTTCAAAGTCCCATAATTAGTGTTGTACTAGGAAGCTATATGTTTCCCCAGGTATCTTTCTCCTCTTTTACTATCGTTATGCTCTAGTAGTCCAAACTTGCCAAAGACGACTGCGTTTTGTTAGGATGGCTGGTGAATTTCTCCTAGAGTCACTTCCTTCTTACAACCAGAAGGTCCGTCCAGGGCTGTCAGCTGAAACCTCATTTCCTTCCTCTAGAGACAGACTCCTCAGCAGATGACTTGCTCAGTGTAGGATAACTGTTTTATTCTTGTAGCCTCCTTTTTCACTCCTTTTTCACAGATCTCCAAATTGTTCAGAACTATTTGCAGGTCCCACATCAGTGAGAAAACAGAGAATCCAGTTCAGCCCCACACAAGCCTTGGTGCCGACTCAAGGACAACAGTTTTCTACCTGCCCTGCTCCTGGGTTGATCTTTACAGATAACGACAGGCACGTAGAACTGACAGGAGATGAGTGTGTCACATCCAGTACTCTGTTTTTCCACCCTGATCCCTGTCCTCTCTCACTCCAACCTACAAGGACCTCGGGAACAGGGGGGCATTTGGTCAGATGTCTGCTGCAGGAGCTGCTTAAGTACAAATGAGTAACAACAGAAAATATTGGGAAATAATACTGTAGTTATAGTGACCATTGGATCTCCAAGAGAAATGGACACTGTATACCTTTCAAACAGGCATTCAATCGTTTCCAAGCACTGGGGACATTCGCTTATGGAAAATGTATCCTGAATGCCTTCAAAAGATGCTCACACATCTTATCGTGACTGTGAGCCTGGTAGAGTATTATTGGTTTTGATGAAAGAAGATAGTTAGGACTGGCATTTACAAAGTTTAGCTTTCTCATAGAAAGACTACTCTCCCTAGATTTCCTCTACCATCAAAAAAAAAAAGAGAAACAACCTCTGGTTATTTAGAGAAGTGGTGATTTAGAGAAGAAACATAGACAGGAAAACTTAAAATTACCCCAAAGGGCTTTGTATTCTCCAGCAAGAATACACTTTCAGGAGATGCCCTTAGTCACAGTCTGACTGTGATCTTTTGCAATGCTTCATTTCAGAGGGAACACACCAAGAATTGATGCGATGATACATTGGGCACTGAGAAACTCATACCTAATCTGAGGTATCTTAGCATCCTCTACAGCTGTCTTGAACACCTGTTTTAGGATGGGATGCACCACTCTCTCTCTGCACCAAACATTGACAGAACTTGAGTACCTCTTTTGCAATACATGCTTTACTTTAAAGCAGGTAAAGTTAAGTGAGGCAATTCCCATTATTAATACGCTTAAGAACCTGCAGGATATGGGGCTCTCTGTCCTGCTTCGTATGACTGTGAAATCCTCCTCTGAATCCTGCTCAGTACTGAACAAGCTGACTTGGTTTGTATGAGCTTCTTGTTCAAGGAAGCACAATGTTGTTTTCTGAAAGTGATCTAACTGCAGATAACACCCTTTTCTGTAAGCAAATCCTACTGAGTTCTGTTTGATGATAATGAGGGATATAAGCCTCCCTTTTACATATCATCCTTTAGAATATTCCCTATGAAAAAATCCCAAAGCTGTCAAACATTCAAAAACTAAAAGAGACGGCACGTCTTACAAAGTACGTGCACTGTACGAGATATGTCAGTAGAGCATGTCAGCCCAAGAACTTTCACTAGCATTAAATTAGAATTAATAACATATTGATGTGAAACTGTAATAACAGGGCTGTGAGTTTGGAAAAGAACAATGTGAATGATCTCATAGTTTAAGTCTCTGTGCCTCCAAGCCATTTCAAAAGCAAGCCAAGGAAAAGGGATAGAAAAAAGGGAAAAGCAAAAGAGAAAGAGAAAAGAGCAGAGAGAAAGAGGCTGGGGGAGAGAAGGAAGGAAGGAAGGAAGGAAGGAAGGAAGGAAGCAAGGAAGGAAGGAAGCAAGGAAGGAAGGAAGGAAGGAAGGAAGGAAGGAAGAGGAGAGAAAGAAAGAAAGACAGAAAGAAAGAAAGAGAAAGAAAGAAAGAAAGAAAGACAGAAAGACAGAAAGAAAGAAAGAAAGAAAGAAGGAAAGAAAGAGAAAGAAAGAAAGAAAGATTAGAGATAGGAGAGAAGAGAAAAGAGAGCAGAAAAGGAAAAAAGGAGAAGAAAAGGGAAAGGAAAGGCAAAGGCAAAGGGAAAAGGGCTAGTTTGACACACAAAGATTTATAAACATACAAACAGAGAAATGATTTTGCACGGTAGTGGGCTATTAAATCTGCCAAACTCTCCCTTGAAACTGAAGCGAGACAGATTGAAACCATAAGGCACTTTTTCCCTTCTGACATTTCCTTTTTCAACCTCTGGACTGGCTTATATGGGGAGGACATGAGGCTCTCCCTCCACTGAGGGGCCCAGATCCAGCCTGTGCTTACGTCTGCCTCAGGGCCGAGCAGTAACTCAGCCAGACTCGACAGGCAGGTAACGCGTGGGGGAACTGCACAGCCTGCAGTGCTGCAGGAGCTCACACTGACGGCCCGTGGTGTTCCCCCCTCACCCCACAAGTTTATGAATCTCCATTTCTATTTGTACCATAGGAAGAGCATAATTATTGGAAGAACTGCCTTCTCCACGAGTCCAATTGGAGTAGCTGTTTCCTAAAACCCCTTCTGAAGGCAACTCCCTCACTTGGAAAGTTTGATTAAAGTCACAGCATCGTGTCTGTTATAGTAATCCCTGGCCAGGAATGGTGTGGTCCTGCTGCCCCTTAGGGTTTTCTCTTGAGAAACCTTCCCTGTAAAGTGGTAAACACAAACCCCAGTTGCCAGCTCTCCATCCTTTTGTCTTTAGGACTCTGCCTCAACAGTTTCTTCATTTTCATTTTTATTCTTTCAAGAATAAGTAAGCCCTCAGCTGCCAAGGGCTCCTCCAGGGACTTGTGTATAATGAATGCTGAACACGTGTAGCTGTCAAGTTACACAAGAATATAGTGGAGAGGTGAGAACAGAAACACAAGAAGGTTAAAGCAAACATTATTTATTACCATGTTTCTTTTTTTTTCTCACCAAACTGAGAATTTTAGGATTACAGAATCTCAGCAGCACCCGGTGCATTGCCAGAGATTCAGCTACTCTCTGCATCTCCATTATTTTTCCGTTCCCACAACAGAAAGTCCCCACTTTCTGTTAAAAAGCATTATATTCCCAACCTAAACATTTCAGTTGTCTCACCCTCTGACACCAATCTTTAGCCCACCACAAAGTCTATCCATGGATAAGGAAACAGTCTGGCAAATGCAGGCCTCATTAAATGCTGTCTCGCAAAACTTTAGACCAGAATTCAAAATATTTGCAAGGAATAGCTATTCTTTAGCCACAATCCAAAGATGAACTGTGGATCATGTGTGCTTTTCAGAGCTAAACAATAATAAGAAGAGACATTTGGGAGACTTGGGGTGGGGATGTGGGGACACCTGCATAGAGCAAGGTTCATTTTTCTGTATTGCAGATTTTTTCTACATTTCTACATTAAAACAATTTTTCCCATTGAAGCCTATATCTAAAGGGGAAGGGCCTGGTGAGAAAATTTTTCTTAAAGTTAAGAAGAATTCATGAAAGTCATTTCTCAGAGGAGCTTTCCCAGACCCCATTAGCTCTGCTCTTCAATTACTTAGTTCGCTGTGCAGCAGTTCCTCCAGCACACTTAACTCCCTGCCGTCAGTTGATGACGAAAGTGACTCCTATATATAGCACTACCTTTATTTGTTCTTTTTTTTCTTTTATAAAACATTGTACATGGTCTATTAAGAAGCCTCAACATTTAAGGGGTTTTTTTTCCCCCATTCTTTTAAAAATACTTCTTTTAAAAGCATACCTCCATGCTCTGCCCATATTCACTAAATACTTTTTGCAAATGTTCATTGTCAGATATTCTTTCCCAGCAAATGAACCGATCCTTAAAGTGCCACCCACCCTTAGAAACAAATTCGTAAGGAAAAAAACTGGCGTATCTTTCAACTACAGTGGTGGCACTGACAGTGTAATGATACTGCAACTGATTCTATACTAACATTATAATTTGTAGCAAGGTGTAGGTAAAACAGAGCATCACAGCAATTATATGATTCCACCTTGCAGTTTAATGCCTTATGCAATTCTCATTTCCTTTCTGAAATCACTCTGTATCTTCACACTGTGAAGTTTAAAGTCCGTCAGTGCCAGGAAAAGCACCCATTCATGGCCACTGCAGCCAAGGTGGACTCTGACTTTTTCCCTTCAAATAATGCCTACATTGATTCTGGATGAGCGTTCCATATTTGCACACCAAGGCACTCTGTCACCACAGTGATGGGCCTCATAAATGTATAGGATAAAATGGAAAGGGAATAACAAATTGTCCCCACAGCACAGCTTATAGACTGAGCAAACACAGCTATGGGCCACCCTGCTCCTCATAATACCCTGAGGCTGTGGCATTGTCACATTTTTCCACTAAAACATTTTTCTAAAAATGCACCAAAACCCAGCTGAATCGCTCTCCAGACTGCCCTGGCTGCTGAGGGCCAAGTGACTGCAGTAGGAGTGTAGATACCTGCATTTGCAGGGCTCGCTCCCCCTTTATTAGCACAGTGGCCAGCAAATGTGGTTCTTTGAGTAACCAGACATTTAGTGCCCTGCACTGTTCAGTAGATGTTATATTCCACACAGAGGGCAAGCAAAACTACTACTAGGTATTGTACCCCAGAGAGCATTCACGCAACAGACATTTAAGGTCACAGGCAAGAGCTTGCTCTCCTTTGGCTCATTCTACAGCAATGGAGAAGCAAGGCTGCTTCAGAGGGCAATTCAGAGCAGAAACCCAATTTAGGTGCCCCGATTTTCCCCTGAAAAAGCTACTCTCTTCCTACTGGTTACAGGGGGAACCTAAGGACACATGGTTCCCTGGTTAGACATCTATCAAAGGCACCACAGTTACATCCATCCAATTAAAACAAGCATGGTTGGGTGCATTCCTGGGCACTGACGCCAAAGCATGTTCAAGCCCACGTACATGCTAGGAAATGGTCTTAGCCTCCAAAACAAGGCGGCTGCTGACCATGAACACTCCCTGGCACGTTATAAGTACCCATCTCGGCCCTAGAAATGTTCCAACAGAGTGTTAGCTCACCTGGGCCAAAATGTGGCAGACACCAGGGCAGACGAGTGCATTAAATTGCCCAGGAATGCTTCTGGCCACATTTATAGTTACCAGTTTAGATACAGCCCGTAAATATCATCCTTTGCTAAAAGCTCTCTAATAAAGATCAAAAGGAGCCTCCTGAGCAAAAATGCTAAATTCATTTTATGGTCACAGGTCACCAATTTTTAAATGCATTCAGTTCAAACAAGAAAGTGGGAAAGGGGCTGAGTGCACAGCCAAGACATGTTGTATCCTGTTTAAGTAGGAACAGGGGAAATGCAGGGAGTTCTGGCATTTGCAAAACACTTGAAGTCCTTTTGAAAGTGAAAAAAGAAAAAAATTGTTAAATTCTTTTCCTACACTTTGCTTCCTGTACAGCCTCACTTACACTGGAACTGTTCAGATAAATGTGAAAAATATTGTCTTCCCCACAATGTGGCAGGCTGTGCTATGCATTTGTGCCACCCTCTCACCGTGGATCCAAGCTTCTCTCTCTACTCTTTTTATCACTGTCCACTGCCTTTTTTATTTCTCATGTCTGCCTGTCCTGTGCTCTGGAGCTTGATTCCGGAAGGGACCATCCTACTACAGGTACTCACACCCCAACAGCACACATGAAGTGACAACTACACAACCCCACCAACACAGAGAACGCTGAACAACCAACAACCCTATCTCCAGGTTGATCCCATACTCTAACCTTTAGCCTATCTTCAGATGTCATTTAAAATTTCCTAGAGAAGCTCCTGAATCTTGGTGAGGACTCGTCTTGCCAAGAGATACCTACACTGCAGGATTCACTGATAGCCTCTCCCTCTCTAACTCACCCACACAAATGCAAGAAACTCGTTGGACGGGTGACAGGAGACGTATATTGTCAAGAGGACTGATGTAATTAGCACCATTTAAGTGAGCAGCATACAGAATTAATTTGCACATGCTCCCACAGGGAATAAATGGCACTATGGGAACTATGAATATAGCATCAGGCCTCGGCACTTCCGAGCTAATTTGCTTGTGTCTGTCCCTAAACAAATACACAGACTGTGTGCCAAGGAGCTTGTCGGCAAACAGCACAAGGTTTTGAGGAAAGCAATTAGCAGCTGCAGCGCTTTCCACCCAGGCTGTGGGCTGATTGCTACTCTGGGGCATGGGTCCACCCCTTTCTCTCTGGTTCTCCCATCTTGGGAAAGAGGTGAACCTTCACATTCCAGAGTGTGCTTGATCCCAGGGAACCGCAGGGTTTCTCCTGAGTGGCTGATCATTGCCTTAGCAAATAAATTGCCATGCAAATGACTTCATGTTGATGACCTATAAAATATTCAACAGGATGACAGCATGGAGTTGAGCTGGAGCACAACCTCCAGGAGCCAGCAGCCACAGCGACAAGCCCTTGCCCAGTGGCTGCTCTATGGGCACAACTGGACCGTGTCAGTCCTGACCCAGCTACTGGGCTCCTCAGAGCAATTTTAGCTGCGTTCGCTGCCTGTACTTGGTAGGCTGGAGAAAGCAGGGTGCTGCAAGGCTGAGAAAGTTTCCTGCTTGCCCCTGTGTCCCAGACAAAGAACAAGGATTAAAGGTACTGCTCACCTGGCTGTAGGGAGACAAAGCTACACCACCTACCAAAGTGAGGATCCCAAAAATGCAGAAAGAAGAGATCAGCACATAGTGCCTCTCTAGGGATGTAGATGAGGATGAATAGTCTGTGAATGGCAACAGAAAGCGCTCCAGGGAGACTGTTTAATCTGCTGACCACCTCACGGCTGCAGAACTGCCAAGCATCCAAAAATTTCATTGTTCTCTCTCCCCTTCTCACTCAGGAAGTTTTATAACATAAGGCTTTTCTCTTCCTGGATTTTGCACCATTGGATATGGGTCAGTTCCAATATCCATCAATGTAATGAACAAATGAGACTTCTATGGTCTGTAAGAAGAGCTGAGCTGAAACATCTGTGCTTTATACTCCTTTAAAAACTTATAAGGATCGATACTACACGTGCAAGTGTCGACTGTAGAAATAGGAAGAGAAGCAGCTCCACTAACAGAAGCGGATCTCTCTTATGTTTTTTCCTATGCTATTAAACAAGTAATATGGAAGCAAAATTTTGCCAGCAGCAAATTTCACAACAGGGAGATGGTAGCAACAGTAGTAAAAAAATGCTAAATCTCTTATATCAATGGCTGGTTTTAGGATGGACTCAAATGTTGTAAAATGCTCTTGACACAACAGAGAAGGTGTTTCTGTTTCATTTGGTTTTTAAAGTAGCAATTCTGTGTTAGTCCTGTAATTGAAACAACTGAGATTAAAAATAAACACAGTGCGAAGCTTTGGTAGGTTGGCTCTCACTGAATAGGAACATTACAATATTTCTGCTATAAACCCCCATCAATCTCACTTGCACTTGGCATTCATGAAAGGCACATTCCCCAAATGAGCCCAATGGAGCAGTACGGCTGCAGATCTGCCAAAGCCATCAGTTCCTACTGCCGGCTGGAGGAACAAGCCAGTCTGTCCATTATCCTCCCATGTGCCACAACACAGAGACAGGAGTATAGAATCTCCTAATCTGAGCACTGTCAAAATGGTGAGATGCCAAGTTAGGGTTTACAATTGATTTTCAAAAAGCAAATCCTGAGAAGACTGAAAATGTTACTTTATTTGTTAAATTGCTATAAAAACAATGACTTCTCCACTATAATAACAAGAAATCCAGGTATGGCGTACTGTTGCTTCACAGTAGTTCCAAAAGTGAATTAATTAGAAGCAACTTGGTTCAAAGCTCATGCCTTTTCAGCTGATCAATAAATATACACTGGTTGTTCTCAAATAACTTTCAAGAGAGAAATATAGCTCAAGGACACGTTTAAGAGGGACTTTGACTGGCGTTACTCTTCTGGTGTAATTATATAACTGCAAATTGAACAGTATCGTCTTCCATGTGGGTATTTTTGGGGCCTACTGTAACAGTGGCTCTGGGACTCAAACCAGCAGCAGTATAATTATATCACAAGAGCAAAGCAAGGAAATTTCCGTATAAATACAAGGCTTGACTCTGGTTAAGAGTTTGGTTTTGTTTTGTAAAGGATTGTAACATCACCTTTGCAAAGTAGAGGGTTTTTGAAGATAAATAAGTTTTGTCTTAGAAGAAGCCAGGATAAACCAACGTCCTGGCAGAAGGGCCTGGATGCACCTTAGCAAACTCAGCAGTTTGCCTGGTTGCAGTCCGCATCCTTCCACTACCTGAATTCGACCTTTCATGGGCGAGACACTGAACTGGCCACATAGAGGCAGAAGGTAGCTGGGGGCATGTACAAGGCCCCATCATCAACTAGAGAAACCAATATCTGACACTTCTTTGGTGGTAAAGCTCTTCTCAGAAGAGATCCTTTAACAGCAAACCATCCCTCTGATAATCCTCACAGGGATAAACCTTGGGGACGCCACTGGAAACAGCATAGGGATGAAGTGACTGATCATGTGAGAACAAGGGCTTGTCCCAGACCGGGTACCACCACAAGCTGTCGGCTTACAGAGCTCAGTAAACTCTCTGGTTCTGCCTTCTTGTATGCTACAGAGTCCAGCTGGAAAAAGACATTATTCAAAATGACTGGAGGATGGCAGAATCAGGCCCAGTGCCTGCTTCCTTACATGCAAAGTGTTTAAAAGGGTCATTGGCATCGGTGTTTGGCATCGTTAACGATTTACAGACCTTTGAGGGACTATTTGGATTTTACAGTGCTCAAATACATTTTAAAAAGCCAGACTGAAAACACTGGGTTTACTTCTGACTTATATTTTTAAAGATAACTTCAGTCCAATATTAATTTTATCTAAACAGCCTTATCCACCTGCCAGTTCCCATACACGCCACCAGGCCCATACTTTCTGAGAACATTTGTACGGGATCTGGGCACTTCACCCCCATGGGCGCTTGCAAGAATCTCTCCTCTGAAGCCTAAAAGCAGCTAAAAGAAAAGCAACTAAGTGGGAAGTGCTTTTGAGGGCATCTGCCCCCTCCTCTCTCCACTACACAAAGGATGTTACAACTGGAGCCTGGAAAGCGAGCGTTTGGGGGCTATAAATCAAAGGAGGCACAACCTGAGCTCTGTTCCTCAAGCCAGGTGCACATAGTTCAAAGGCATTCTTCCTCTTTCTTTCCCTCCCCAGAGTTTTCCCTGCTCAGAAATGTCAATCACTCATTTTTAAGGAGAAAAAAAAGAGGTCTGAAATGGTGCCTCAAACAAGACAGCTCTGCAAGAAGGGAAGAGGGAGATAATCAACCCAGAGTACAAAAAGGAAACAATTCAAGAGACAGAAAGCACACAAGTATCAATCAGCAGCTACAACGCTGCCACTTCTGGATACTGAGGTCTTCATCCCCCACTAAGAGCCTATCCGTGCCAGAAAAGCTCCCATTTATCAAGCCCTGTGCCATAATACAGGACTGCCACACTGTGCAATACACCTGTGCTGTCTTATTCATGTATTTGAAATCGAATTGTGCTATTCTTCTGCTAGCCTGCCAGAAATACTATCCAAGCCTCCACACGGATATGCCAGGATGAGTTAATGCTGTAAAAGTTTCAATTCCACAGCCACGAAAGGTACACCACAGCGTGAGAGAATCGGTGCCTCCAGAGGACCTGCAAGCTCAGAGTGACTGTACCATCCCCACAGTGCCTCTCTAGGGAGCCGAGCACGCTGACTGTCTGAAAGGGAACGTGGTTTGCATTGATTTTTAAAAATATATTAAGTAATTGACATTTTGAACTGAAAACAGAACTTATTTGCTTTGCAAAAAAGATCAAAATAAGACATTTTAATAATGTCAAAACTTTTTTCCAATCCCACCAAAAACTTATCTAAATTGGCTTTTCCCAGGAAGTCTTAATCTTGATGAATTAGCATTCTCCCTATGACAGACATTTAATTAAGAGGTCCCGAACCAATTCTGAGATGTTTCTTTTCCTATATAATGCAATGTCTGCAAGCCCATACACGTAGGGCTATATGGTGCAGGAGGTGGATAATGTTATCTGCTGCCAGTTAGGAAAGAGAGATTTGAAATTGGTGTTTAAATCAGAAATAAAATAATTGCAGGCAGAAGTGCAGTATTTCAGCTAGAGAGCCTCTGATGAGTCCTGAAGGACAACTTTCAGCAATTGCTCATCCTGCACGCTCCTCTCCAGTCTGAGAAGGAGAGCAGTTTCAGAAAAGCTCTTGTGGACTCAGGAAAGGACATATTTGCTCTCATCAAATGCCTCAGCAGCAGTTCAGCAGGAGAAGTGGTCTGTAGTGAAACCAATCTCCAGAAGGTGTCCTTGCAGAGTCACTGCGCATTTTAAAGCACTAATTCCCAGAGGCTGGCGTTGTGTGGTTTTTTAATTTGCACACCCCCGTTTCTTTTTCAAGGACCCCTGGAACATGCATTTCAAACTTAGGCCAAGTAACAATTGCTTTTCTTCCTTCTGGACTTTTTTTTTTCCTAAGTGATGCTTCTGCAGAGCATATACGGGGAACTGCTGGCTTAGAGAATCATCAGGCAGGGTTACATAGGTGTGAAGTGGGATTTCATAGTAAGCTCCCCATCCTTGGTCTGCATTACCTGGCATGGACATCCACTGTGATCCTCTTCAGCACAACCCACCGTGTCTTTCCCTGGGCCAGCTTGCCTCCGTTGGCTCCAGCATGGCACTGGGTGGACACAGTCATGCAGCCTCTGAACCCCCGCTAGTCTATGTCTTTGTACAGTGCTAAAGCGAAGATGCCCTCCTTGCACCAGAGGCACATAGGCACTGAGAACTGGGCAGACTCTGCTGCTTTAATTATTTTTTTTCCCTATCACATCTATTATCTCAGATATTGCTCCCCCTTTCTGCATTAGCATAGGGGCAGATTACTACTAGTGTAGTTGATACCTAAAAAAGTAATTCTTTGAGTTCTTTAGTGGTTATTTCTCACGCTTTATGCAGAGTGTGTTGGGCACAAAGCAAAATAAAAGCAGGGAGGAGCAGGGACAGAGTTTGGCTGGGATGTTCATGTGTCTCCACACAAAGAGGGCACAGCTAGAAGGTCTCACAAACACCTGGCAACGGACAGGGCAATCAGCTTTGGTTTTTATCAGGGAGCACTACAGAAGAGCATCCCTGCAGAAAGCTCCCCGAAGGTCATTCCCAGTTGCCCATAAGATCCAGAAGGAATGGGGAAGGTGTGTGGGTGCATGCTACAGAGGAGTTAGACAGCTATACAGCTACTGATAAATGCAGAGCTGTTATTTGGGCTGGATGATCATAGCATCTGTCCCTCATGGGCTGTGGGAAAATAGTATCGCAGCATTCCTTACCAGGGAAGTTGCCTGTTCAGTGAGGTTTGGTTTGCAGCTATGCGTTACTGATGTAGAGGGAGAACTGGAAGAGGAGCTAATGTTGTCGTAGGGACTGAAATGCCTAAGGAAGTTACCAGCTACCTTTTGCAGGCTGGATTCCTCCCCTCTTAAAGACAGACTTGAACCTTAACTGAATATGGTGAAGGTTTGTGCATGTTGACCTGACCTAGCTTGCAGAGGTACAGCCTTGGGGAGTGGATATTTTATGTGCTGACCTGAAGAAGAAATTGTTTCTGGACAAGGATCGCAGGAGAATGAGTTTGTGCTTGCAGAAGTGTAACAGGGCACATACTGGGCTGGGACGTTGTATGTGAAGGAAGGAACAGTGGTGAAGTCTGCTACAGGATTATGGCTAGACACATTAAAGCTTTTCATTAGCGCTTTCTGATAAGATTATAAATATTCTGTACAATTACCATTAGCTAGAGTGGCCAAAAGCATGAAGTGGCAAAAAGTGTAAGTTCATTATAAAAATTATGCAGAATACACGAGAGGGGAATGCAGAAGATGGAAAATAGAGCTAAGGAAGTTAATCCATTTCTTAAAAAAACTTTTAATAACTCCAAAACACATCCCACAAGTCCCAGTGTGGACCACTTGGCCCTTTGCCACCTTCTACTTCAGGGCAATGGAAACGGGATCCATCAGCTCAGCAAATACTGTCGGTGAACAAAGGCCCCACTGCCAGGATTTGTTGGCACCAGCACCATTCCCACGCATCGCCCCACATCCCCTCCGGAGAGCAGGACCGCATATGACATGTTTAGTCCAAGTGTCCCTGCCTGGCACCAGCACCCGGAGCTTTGTCCTCTCCCCCTCCCCGTTTCCCCCTGGGTCTTTTGGAGGCCTGAGCTGTCTGAACCGTCCAGGGGGTTCCCTCGCACACCGAGCCGACCTCATTGTGCTCTGCCCCAGTGAGCACAACTAATAACCACAGCTCGCCTCCTTTAATTGAGGCTCTGAATAACCCAGAGCAAGTACCAACCCCTCCAACAAAGGCAAAGCTACCCTTACCGCAGAGCACAGCTGCCACTCACACAGGTCCGCGCTAGTATTTCACAAAAGCTGATCTATTTGCATGGAAAGCGGCTATCACAAAAACCAGCTACGAGCAAATGGAGGCCAGCATGAATACCAGGAAAGTCCCCATGGCAGAGAGCATGTCTAGCTTTCCGCGCCCCATGCTTGCTGAGCACCAGCAGCTTGGCTAAATTATTTTGTCCTGCAACAGGATTTTCTAAGCAGCTGTGGAAGCCCAGAGGAATGAGATACATGCCGGTGATGAAAATGACTGCAAACCAGAGGGTGTTTTTCCGCTCAGAATACAAAACAGATCGGCTTTTCTGCAGGCACTGGTAAGAAAAATACTAATTAGTGCTAAGTGTGGTGATAGGCCAACTCTCTTGCTTAGTTACTCATTCATTAAAGTGAAATTAATCTGGATTTAGATCAATACAAGTGAGTGCAGAATGTAGCTGGGTGTTTTGTTTTGCGAACACCCATCTGCTGCTATTGCAGATAGCAGAGAAACAAAGCTAAAAGTGCAAGACAGGACACCACAAACTAAGCCCTATCCCTAATGACCAAGGCCTGCTACGAAACAGCGATGTGCCCTGTTACAGCTGCTAGTCCCCAAAACTCAGTTTGAGGGTGTGGAGACATTCAGGTGAACAGAGATTAATCTAGATAAGACTCACACAGAATTATTGGGGAGCAAAGAAAGAAGGCAGGAAAGGCAGCATGCCTCAAGTTCCCCATGTGGAGAGGTCAAAGACAGCCTTGGCTTGGTAAACAGTGAGAAACACTTATATAAAATATATCACATTCTTGGCTTTGGCCATGAGGTTCAGAGCTTCTGTATTTCACTGGGCTCCTCATCCCAGCAACATCTCAGATTAGACTTCATAGTTCACTGTACAAAACACCAAATCCACGTGGAAGAAGATGCCAGGAAGGATGTGATGTGCATAAGGACTACTTACAAAGCTGATAGCTGTAGCTTAAGCTTCACCAAGACATTGCCTTAAGCTACTAGTGGTAGCTGTCCTGGCAGATAAGAGGAGACACAGGCAGAATCCTTTCCAGATGACAGTGACTCCATCCTACAAAGGCCTACACAGGGGCATTTCTTTGGGCAAGACATGTTTTTGTATGACATATGGTGTTACAGAAAGAGGGAATTTTCATATAAGAAGTAAGACAATGCAGGACTGAGTCCTTTCAAAGTTAGACTTGATCCATCTTGGATCTTTTCTTTCCTAGCCATCCACTAGTCACCACATCATTAGCTTCACAGCAGAACTGACTGTCTTAATAATAATCAGTCCCAAGGCCAGTTCCTCTTGAATTGTTCAGCCACTGCCTCTCTGGGAAGCAGACAACTCAGGGGGAGCGATATGGACCCACTGCTCCTGGTAGGAAAATGAGAGCTTGCTCTGTGCAGTGATGACCAGTACCAGCGTATGCCCTCTTTCCCTGTTAAGTGTTAGATATGTGGCGTTGTTTTCTCTGCTCGTAACTGACTCAGGATTAGTTACTGAGAAACATCTTGGCAGCCTTCCAGGTCACCACACAAGAAAACCACTCTATTGCTTTATGGACAAACAAAGTCTTCAATTTGTCTCTAATCATCTCCATTAGAGCAGTTTGCCTTCTAATCAAAGGACACGTTTTACAGTTTTTTCTTCTTCCCATCTTCCACCCATGCCAGGACCAAGATGCTGTGAACAACCCTATACATATAGACACTTATAGATTTAAATGTCCCTCCCACCAGGGTCTGAAAGATCAGAGTCTAAGAGAGAGACACGCTGGTGGCCTTTCTGCTGGGAGAAAGCATAAGGCAAATATATTGGTGGTCTCTCAACAGCTTTTTTCAGCTCGCTCTGCCAGATTCACAGATTTTACAGCTACAGAAAACTATGACCAGCATCAAGGTCTCTTGCACAGGACATCAGAAATCTCATGTCCCACAGCAATATCTGCTCATTTGGAAATCAATCTCTCCTTTCTCAGAAGAAACTGCTATTAAAGCAAGCAGTTTGAGGCTGAGCTGAACAAGACCACATCTCTTACAAAGGCATCAGCCTACATTTTAAAGAAGCCAGAGGAACACACTCTACCATCACCCTTGGTGATCTTGTTCCAGTGATTAATTATCTTCAGAAGTAGAAAAAAATGAATCTTACATGTCTCTTGAGAAGCAGCCTTTAGTTTCCACTTTTATCTTGCTGAAGGGGTTCAGACAATCCATGTGCCATATTATTTTTCGAAGTGTTTATAGCCCGGTTTGTAGCGCAGAGGTTATGGTCTACTCAACAATTCCCATAAGTTCACCAAGTTTTAACATAGCTGATGGGCACACTGTTTTCATGTTTCCATACTTCTCCAAAGGCATGATGGGCACTGATGGTCATATCTCCTATTATTCCACGGGTGGTTTAGGAATTTTGATCATTAGCAATACCCATGTTTAATGTGGCATGAATTCTCTAAGTCAGTGCAAGGTCGTTTACAACTCCAAATAAAAGAGTAATTTAAAGGTAAGATTCAGATTCAGCCCAAAGCAAAGAGTGATACACTAAACACACTGGCGGTCTCATCCTAAGGGAAGTATATTTTAAACTGTTTCCTTAGACTAGGATAACTAAAAAATCCACGATGTCCATTCTTTTAATCAGAACATGTTACTGAGATCAAGTTTCTCCAAATATAATAAAGGTGAGAAGCTCCAGAGAGACTATACAGTCCTTTTAATAAACATTGACAACATGAAGAGAGAATGGCAGTATTATCTCTGGGCAGTGAAGTTCTTCTGATGAAAGGCCAGATTCATCCCTGGTCAGAAGCAAGTCTTGAATCATGAGGCAGATTCGCACCTGCTGTAACTACTGAGCAAGAATTAATTCAGACCTATACATTGAAAACAGAGACACAGGACTAGACTATAGGCACACCTTCTCTCCTGATTCTAAAGGAGGGCTGGGCAAGCAACAGCTAAGGACAGGACAGTGTTTCAATGGGTCTATATTGGAGGCAGTGCTGGTACCGTGTCCACAGCACCATGACTCTCTTGACATCTTGCACAAATACTGAGCAAGCTCAAGTTTTCATCACAGAGTATCTGTCCAGACAAACATAAAGCTGCACGTGTAGATCCAATCTATTATTTGCATTAACTACTTCATACATGCAGATAAACTGCTAAACGTAATTGCTTTTGAATTAATGTTGCCGTGGTGTACCTTACTAGTCACTTCCTGAGCTGGCCCATTTTAACTAAGAGAGTATCCACCTCCCACAGTTGGATTTCATCTCCTTATGCTTCACCTTCATTGAGAAGAGCTGCCATGGCAGAACGAGTGTAACCAGCAGGGAAGGTTAAATGCAGCTAGGCAGAATCGTAGGGGAGTAAGCACTGTGTTACGTTTTCCGCAGTGAAAGATAACATTAAACACTTCTTCACGCTACCACCCTAGCACAGTTCCTCCTCAGCTACAAACCCAAAAGTGTAGGGAGAATCAAACTTAGCATCCAGCCTGATGTTTCAGACAGAAAATGACATGAAAAGCTCAGTGCAAGAGCAGGAAAACACTCAGACACTGGTTTCTCTTTATTGACTTCAGCTGCTTTTTTGTAGTTCCTACAACCCTAGGAAAATCATCCACGTGTCAAAAAAAACCAAAACAAAACCACCAAAAACCCAACAAAAAATACAGAAATGACTATACAATTATAGATACCTTGGAGATACATGTCTATGTTCTCCACTTTCCCACCCAAAATTATACAAACATCTACTGATTTAATGAAAACTCGGTCTGTACTATTCTGAAATTAGGACACTCCACTCCCCCCATGGGAGCACAGATCCACCCACCATGAATAGCATGTTTAGCCACCCCTGTGGTTTCCATTCCCTAGATTTTATTTGCATTTACTGAAAGAAAATAACTTGATTCACCTCCAGTTAAATATATATATATAAAAAAGAGTATATATACATTGAAAAATAGTGGATGCTATAAAAAGAACTGAGTGCAGAAGAGGAGAAAAGAAAGGATGCTGGATAGAGCCTGTAGTCCAAAAGAGGCTAATTTCAAGGTAGGATTGTGAAGGATGCTCGATCGCGTCCATGGGAGATGTGGAGCCCCCCATCAGTGACCACCAGGAAGGGTCCATATGCACAATCAGATGACGAGCCAGCACCTTCCACTTAGTGACTTGATCAATACTTCATCTCCTGCTCAGTTTTAAACCATCCACTCACAGGCAGTGGCTCCCTGGGCAAAGCAGATGAAGCGGGGAGTGCCCTCGGTGCCCTCAGTCCCATTGCTTTTTGGTGACAGCAGGTTACTTGGAAGCTTGTGCTATAATGAAGTGTGGGTGGGGGGAGAAAAACCACGGACAAACCAAACTCTGTGACTGTGGACTTATTGGCATAAATTTATCCGCTCTTCTTGGCGTTTCTCCCTCTCGTTCCACCACAGCACAGAGTTACGGGTAGAAAACACTTTTCCTGAAAATCTGTTTTTCTCCTGTACATTTTGTGGTGAAGGGAAGACAATTATTGAGAAGAAAAAAGAAAAGAACAGAAGATAAAAGGGCCAGGCTCACACAATTACAGCCTCAAGTGCTCCTGCACCACTCCTGAACTGCACCAACATAGCATCGTCCTGGCACAACACTGGCGACACTTGTCAATCAGCAGTAGAAGACACGTGAGCAGAAACACCATCTGGAAAGCAACAGAGCCAGGCCAGGTCCATCTTTAGTGCTGGACTGTGTTGAGCACACTGGGAAGATGTAGGGACATATCCCCCATACCTAATACCTCCATATATATCCAGGAGTGAGGAACAATCTGCTAAGAAGAATTTCTACATTTGTTTCACGTATCATCCCTGCTAGTAGGACAAGACTTGTTTTAGGACTAAAGAGGTTGAATCTGACACCAGGATCTCTAAGCCCCAACATGCCTCCTCTTTACACTTGCGTGCACCAAACTTCTCATGGAAAAGCTTCAGAGTTTCCCGTAAGGAAGGGAACTGCACCACATGTAAATCAAGTCAACCAACGCTATTTTCTGAGGTCTTTTGCTGCCCTGCTGTATGAGCTTAAGAAAACCACTCGATTCACTAGAAATAACTCAGAATTGATGTAAAAAGTTGTACAAAGTTGTGGCAAATCAGAGTCTAATACTTTCTCAGATGTTTGGTTAATTAAACAATTGTCTAGTTCACAGAAAATAATTAAGTGAGATATTACCGAGCATAAACAGAGATGAGTGAAACTACTCCATGCTCCAGATGAGAGTCCCAAAATAAAACTTACTGCTTTACTTATAATCTAAACTAAGACCATTAATGTTAAAAGAACTAAAAAAAGGAAACAATCTGCAATAGGGTCTGAACAAGGAAAAACTTTCTTGTCCCTGTCAGACCAAGAGACGGGTTTGGAAATTTCAGCAGGGCGTAACATTTTATGATCAAGGCATACACCCATCAAAATCAAAGAAAAAAGCTGAGACTTTTCTTTATTACAGACCCCATGCACTAAAACAAATAGAAATACCCACGCCAAATCATTTGAGAGATGTAATCATCTCAAAAATAGTTTGTAAAGCTGAATGTGGTGGCAGGGTGTAGGAACCCATCCACTAATTCCATTTGTTTAGCAGTCCTATGCTGTATTCTTGTGCTGCCAGTAGGTACCCAGGGCAGTATTTTTAACTAAATAATAATATGCAAAAGGATTTACAATGAAAAAAAAAAATCCCATCCACTGGGATAAGCTGCTAATTATAGATGATAAAAGTCCTTGATCCTGAACCAGCTATAAATTAAAGAGATTCCTGTGTACCATCTTACATTGTGTGAATCTGCAGTGTCTCACAGCATATAAAGCTGCGAGCATGTAAATATTCAGTTGGTGATAAATACAATATAAATATAATATTAGCCCAAGGAAATTAATTCTTCAGGATATTATCAAGGCCACTACAGAATCAAAGAACAGTTTATCAGACAGGTAAACAAGCCAAGCATCAGCTGCTATGCTTGCCAATAGAAATAGGAATAGCTAGTGGAAACGATGTTGAATTTTCAAAAGACTTGTAGCTCTGCAAATTTTACACTAGTCCTTAAACAGCTCTGTTAAAAATCAACATGTATGACTCACTATTCCAGCACAGAACTCTGATAGCTTGGAGGAATAGTTAGCAGATACCTCCCCAAATATATTGATTTGTAACTAACACAGTAAATTGCCTAGGACATTTTGCCTTTTTTCATGAGTTGTTATATACTCAAAGTTCAAGTAAGTCTCATGGCCTATGTGATACCGCTAAGGTAATGATGACATCTTCTGGCTTTATACTCTGTTAGTCTTTTCATTGAAGCAGTGAGCTCCGAACTAATAGGGCCACAAGTGTAGAAAGGGGGTTGTTTCTCTGGAAGAGGAGTCGTGATTGCAGGTTGTCGATAAGCTGGACTAGGGCAGGAACATTATGCCCAGTATTTCCACTCTAACAGGACTCCTGGGGCTGGGCACTGCCAAAATGTGTAGGGAAATATAGTGTCAGGAATTGAAAAAAATGGATATCCAAGGTTCTTAATCTAGACACCTAAGTGACTTTCCTTCCAGCGTGCCAAGCAGACCCTTCTACCTCTGCTGGAGCTGTGCAGTGTGTTGCACCAGAGAGCATTGAGATTGGGTTTCAGGAATCTGAGACTCAAAGGCTGGTCTGGATCATTTCAGTCCCCTGGGACTGTCTGCGCTGAGCACATCCTCTCTCTGTCCTGATCCTTATTATGTGTGCCATGCTTATATACAAGAGTCAAAATATTTAAAACAAGCCATGCTGTCTTCCAGCAAAGCAGAGACTACTGCAGAGCCACCGTTCATATGGACACTTTTGCAAATGGCACCTGCAGTGAATTCATCAAAAACTTGAATAAATATTTTTTAATTACCTTAACCCATACTTAGGAACTCTGATGGTTCAAAGTAATTTGCCAGCTTTCCAGTCCCATTCATAGCCCCAAACCCACAAGATGCACCAGCAGTTCTTCCACTGGGTTTTTTCACCAGGTCCTGCAAGTGAATTCTTAGCTTGTCTGTATGGGAGGACGGCATTCTCATGGAGAAGTTGGCAGCTCACGGCTTGGATGGGCATACACTTTGCTGGGTAAAAAACTGGCTGGATGGCCGAGCCCAGAGAGTGGTGGTGAATGGAGTGAAATCTAGTTGGCGGCCGGTCACGAGCGGTGTTCCCCAGGGCTCGGTTCTGGGGCCGGTTTTGTTCAACGTTTTCATCAATGATCTGGATGAGGGGATTGAGTGCACCCTCAGCAAGTTTGCAGATGATACCAAGCTGGGTGGGAGTGTCGATCTGCTCGAGGGAAGGAAGGCCCTGCAGAGGGATCTGGATAGGCTGGATCGATGGGCCGAGGCCAACTGTATGAGGTTCAACAAGGCCAAGTGCCGGGTCCTGCACTTTGGTCACAACAACCCCATGCAACGCTACAGGCTTGGGGAAGAGTGGCTGGAGAGCTGCCCGGCAGAAAAGGACCTGGGGGTGCTGGTCGACAGCCGGCTGAACATGAGCCGGCAGTGTGCCCAGGTGGCCAAGAAAGCCAACAGCATCCTGGGTTGTATCAGGAATAGTGTGACCAGCAGGAGTAAGGAAGTGATCGTGCCCCTGTACTCGGCACTGGTGAGGCCGCACCTCGAGTACTGTGTTCAGTTTTGGGCCCCTCAGTACAAGAAAGACATTGAGGTGCTGGAGCGTGTCCAGAGAAGGGCAACGAGGCTGGTGAAGGGTCTAGAAAACAAGTCTTATGAGGAGCGGCTGAGAGAACTGGGGTTGTTTAGTCTGGAGAAGAGGAGGCTGAGGGGAGACCTTATCGCTCTCTACAACTACCTGAAGGGAGGTTGTAGGGAAGCGGGTGCTGGACTCTTCTCCCACGAAACTAGCGATAGGACGAGAGGAAATGGCTTCAAGTTGCGTCAGGGGAGGTTTAGATTGGACATTAGGAAGAATTTCTTTACTGAAAGAGTGGTTAGGCATTGGAACAGGCTGCCCAGAGAGGTGGTGGAGTCGTCTACCCTGGAGGCGTTCAAAAAAGGTGTAGACGTGGCACTCCAGGGTCTAGTTTAGGAGTCATGGTGGTGTTAGTTGATGGTTGGACTTGATGATCTTAGAGGTCTTTTCCAACCCAATGATTCTATGATTCTATGATATGGACCAGTAACACAGACTTGGTTAACGTGCAAGCTGCTCTGAGCTGGCATCCTTCCCATTTTGATTCCAGTAGAGTACAGTTTGTTTTGGGGTCTGACTTTGTTACTGTGCAAACCAGAAAGATCATTAAGCACGAGTAGATTTGTAGGCCTGTCTCAGGATGCAACCTTCATGCTTCAATTAACAACAAAAAAAGGCTATTTGCAGCAAAGGTGTCTTTCAACAACATTAATTAAAGAAGCTGTCTCCTTCTCTGTTACTCTTAATTGTATTTCAGCCATTAGTTGGTTTTTAAAGCATTATCTCCTTGCTATAATGAGTCAACAGACTGCAGCAGGTAGTATCACAATGCACTTTACTTCAAGGGCCAATTTATCACAACGTTTAGGCAGAAGCCCAAGATAAGGGAGAGGAACCCATTCTTCTCACAGGAGTAGTCTCTTAGGGATGAAGTACAATTTAGCAGTACAGTGTTTGACCCAAAACATACGGCAATACTTGACAATAGTTCTCTAAACTGGCATTGTCTCTTGCGACTGCACAAATACCGCAGCGTCAGGTAGCTAGATGAGAAATGCAACGCACACATCTCAACTTGCAACCACACTGGCCTATGTATGCATCAGTAATGTAAATCCCAAGAGACTGACTTACTGGCATAAGGAACTAAATATTATTGTATTCCCAGAATGCAGCGGGGAAAGATTCAACTCTTTTGCTTTCAGCTGTCAAAGTGAGGAATCTGGTGCAAGCAAGTTATCTAAGTTCTCTCAAAAGTTAATGAAAAGAGATAGGCACTCAGAGGTTGAATCATGCCACCTGTCTTGGACAGTCTTCTTCAAAAAGCATGAATCATTCTCTGGAGGTGTCTATTCCTTTCCACTGACTATCAAAATTGAGTCTAGACAAATAACTTTCCGGCCACTGCAGTTAGGTGATATGAATCCCACTGAAGATACTTGAATACAAAGATACAGTATTGCTTAATTCAATTTATGGATCTCAGTTCTGATCCAACATCTGTTTTAAACTCAGAAACACCCTCAAGCTATTAGAGTCATTTGCCAGAAAGCGGTAGCACTAGCGACTAAAATTCTGCTGCACCATCCTACTTGTGTCCCATTAGTATTGCAGCCTCTCACAGAGATGTTATGTCTTCACTGCCAAAACTGAGAGGTTTTTATAGTAGATAACTAATATATGCTATCCATCTTGCTATAAAACCCTGGGGGAACAATGCACAGTGATTTCTACTGCAGTGTAGCTAAACGAAGTCTCACCCAGAGGTGGTGGATTGGGTTGATCGTGTGTAGTTACACTGCAGTAAAAATGTCCTGTATTTCATCTTCACTAGGGTTTTAACGTGTTATGGCTTTTTATCTACCTCACTGTAAAAAAGGACTGATGCTTCAGGCTGAAAGGACACAGCTTTATTTTCCAGAGTTTATATATATACAAAAATATATATATAAAAACAAATATCTGTCTTATACACACACACACACATACATATGTATTTTATATATAAATTTCTTAATTTCCTAGAGTACAGATCAAGTTATAGCCAAACTGACACTAAACGTTGACTATTAAGCTGTAAGGAAATGAATGGAGTTTTGAAACCTGACATCACACGAGGCTGCTATTCAACAGTTTAGGCCAGCAAGCAACAACAACCACAGTGTCCAAGTGAGCTACTTCCCCTGAAAGATACCCTCCCAACTTCTGGTCAGCATTAGCAGTAGTACTCACAGTTCCCAAAATGGAGAGCATGCCGAAAGGCATTTTATGCAGAACTCTGAACTGTTCTCCATCATTTGTAACTACGTTAATATAGCAGAGCTTGTTCAATCTCTTATTTGCATTTTAAAGAACCTAATTAGTACTTTATCAAAAGGCAGTTCTCCTAGGTGTTCAAAATGCTCCCACTGCTTTTGTTTCACATTATAAACAAGATTACTGATTTGAAAAGGAATTTGGTATTTGGGTGTAACTTGTAGGGAATTTGATGGGATTGAAACACTAACCCTACAATTTACTAACAAAAATAGCCCACCAGCTAAACCATGCTGCAGCTCTACCACTGGAGACAAAATATTCTCAGCAGACCAGTACATTACAATTCAATTTTGCCTGTTGATTGCCTGTTCATTTGAAATCAAAATGAGAAGTTGAAATTCAGTGGCAGAAAGGGCTGATAACCTTTACAAACTTCCACAGAAAAAAGGATGCACCAGTTCATATTACCAAAGGATGAAAAAGGAAATGGTTATGTCGTTTGAGTCTGAACTCCAATAATAACATGAAGATCTCTTTTGCAGAGAATCCACACAAGGTTTACATGTATCAGAGACCTACCTACAGCTTCAAAATAAATCCTTAGAAATTTAAATGACAAGCTTTGCTTTGGTCCTGAGCACAGGGATAGACAACATGGGCTTCTAAAGACAGCTCAGCAAGACACAGAACTGGAAGCAATGGTTTAATCCCAGATCTTAAAAATAGGTGGTCCTTCCCATTTTGTTTCAGGTGTTAATGTGACAGCTTATCTAGGTCTGAGCACGGTTTTGTTCTTGCAGTTCACTTCTGCCTGTGAAATTGTTTCCAAAATCAGTTTAACTTTCAGGTGATGCAAAGACCTTGATTCAATACTGCAAAAGGTCACAAATTTTCCAGTGAAGCTATTTGTTGAGAAAGTAGCCACTTACCCAGGCCAGAGTTTCTGTGCTAAACTTTTGCCCAAGGGCCACAGGCAGCCTGTGACCAGCAACGGCCGTGTCCCTCCTGCGAGACCCAGCACCCCCCTGTGGTACCTCCAAGCTCCCTCATTACCTGGAATATTAGGATCTGCAGCTCTCATTGCAGTTATTCATCACAAGACCTTGAGGCTTGAATATATGGAGCCAGGAGGAAAAAAAAAAAAAAAAAAAGAAAAAAACAGCCCTGAGGGACCAAGCTCACTGTTGCTAAAGGGGGTTTACAGAAACATTAATTTCATAAGAAGCCGTGGGGTTCAGGAAACCCACTGGATTCCAGGAAAAGTATAATACACTTTGATGAGGCCTTTAAGGCGTTGCATGGGGTTTTGCATGCTCTGACAAACATTCACACTTCTTTATCATTTGTAGTAAATTCTACCAGCTCCTTCAGCAGAACTGGGACTAAATCTCCATAGCACCTTTCCAGACTTGGCTTTCCCTATCCTAAATAGAAGTATATCCCCAAATCAAGGGAGAGCAGAGGAAAGCTTTAATTTACAGGTGCACCTAACAAGGGCAGGTGATGCTCTACCTCTTATTTATAGCCCATCCTGAAAGATATCATTAGATTTTTAAGAGAACAATCACATAAAGCATAAAAAAAAAAAAAAAAAAAAAAAAAGGCAGGCCTAGAACATTAAGTAAGGGGTGTCCTTTCAGTCTGAGGTCAGTTTAGGGGCTGTTAATGAAGGAGGAAGAAAGCCCTGACTGCACAAGAGCTGCTGAGGTTTAAAACATTTTAGCTTTGTGAAGGACACATGGCAAGGGTTTTCTCCTCATCTCTCTCTTTTTCTTGGACAGAAAAGCCTGTAACTAAACCTGAAACCTCAGAGGTTTTTGTGTGCCTTGCCCTAGTCTCCTGCTGAACACCTGCCCAGCTTCAGAGGTTATTCTTTCTACTGAGCATTCCTTATCAGTCCAGCAGAAACCAAGCACCAAGACAGACAGTGCTGCCCCAAGGATGAGTCCTCTCTTTCACCCCATCATTTGGACTCTACCGGAGCAGACAGAAAGCCTCCTTCTGATTGCAGCTGGATAAGTACTGGGCTCCACAGCCTAATTTTGAGAGTGCTGAGCACCCATAGCTCCTGAAAATCAATGAGGGCTGCAGGCAGTGTTGAAAAACAAGCTACTAATAACTTCCAGCACATGACAATATGTTCCAGCTTTTTGCCTGTTCCTATTTCGGTATTTCTCTTTCATTCCTACACTATTTAGAAATGGCTCCCATAGTCACCATATTTTTCCTCTTTTTGTTCTCTAAACGGCACATTACTTTTTCATAAGATGTAATTTCTCCTGCCACTGAGACTCATACTTTTCCTGATTGTCTCAATTTTTCTTTCTAATGTCTGGGACTTACTTTTATTTGTCATGAGTCTAATCTTCTCTCTGCCTTTACAATTAGTTTTACTGTACATCAAACATTGTTCACAAAGATTTCTTGTCTGAAATGCAAGAAAAACTATTACAAGCTACGGGAGATGTTATCATTCAGCTAGATTCTGTGATTTCGGACAAGACGTTGTTGTCAGTCCAGAGATTCACTGCTTTATGTCAAGTGATTGTCCATGTTTTATGATGCTACTATTTGTATTTAACTGCTAAAGAAAGAAACTAGAGATAAGAAAGGCAAGTGCAAAAAGTTTAATTGATCCCATTTTATTATACTTCTACCTTCAGAGTTCCTTATTAAGGTTCCCAGCGGTCTGTATGAAGCTGCAGGTTTGGAACAGACTCCTTTTCTCAGCTGTATCAAAGAAGAGTAGAAGTAACACCATTTTCTGCCACAGACTTATTTCTAAAACTCTGGATTACTTGGATTCATACCTTTGCTCCCTCAGCAAAAAGGAGAAATTGGGCCACAGCTGCTACAAGGCTGAATTTCCTCCTCACCTGAAGGCAATGTCTAAGACATTGCTTTTTCCAACGTACAAGCAAAGAAAAATAAATCGATAAATCACTTTCCAAAACTATAACAGAGCTAACATTGGTTCTGGGGGAGAGAAGCTACCCCGATGCAGGATCACAGAAATATCAAAGTGCTGCCTGGAGGCACTGACAGGCAGTCTGTATCCAAGTGAAGGTGGTGGTCAGCTTGCTCATCCCACCTACCAACGACTCCCAGCAAGATGCTCCCAGCCAGACACAGTGCATGTCCGAGGAGGGAGAGCTCTCTCATTACAGCTACACTCCTGAACAACCAGAAGTTAAGTCAGTAGTAAAGCAGCAATAATTACGCATACTGAAAAGCCTATTTAAGGAAAATGGAACAGAACCATGAAGAGATCCATCTGCAGTGGGATATTTTTGTTAAACATGCAGTTTATTCAAGGCAAGCAAGCTGTGCTGAAGCCTAGAAGTGGAGTTTAAATGGGAAGAACCTGCCTAGCAATCCACTTTGTGCACACTTAAACCAGAGGAAAGCAGACTGCAGGCTCACATTTACAGTGCGAGCTCATGGAGGATTTTCTTCAGCTTTCTGAAGTCCTCAGCTAATGTTCATCAAGCTGATATGAACTAGCACTGTACCAAAGGACGCAATCCAGGTCTTCCTCCCACTCCTAGTTATTTGTTCTCACCTTGTGCCAGTTCCTCCCGTGGGACAGCAAATGTCCATGTGGCTGCATGGTGAACTAAATCTGAGTAAAAACTAATCCGGGAAAGAAAACAAGAACATTCATTGCCTCCTTGCTGTAGTTCGGGGGCGGGGGGGTGTCACATAAATGCCTGTGCTGGCAGATGGGAGAAGGAAGTTAGGAAGAATAAGACTTTTTTTTTAGCAGTGGGGCTGGCTTTAACTGGTCATAAAACAGCACTGTTGCTAATCTCAGAAGAAACCTATTCATTTCAGAGTTCCAAGCAAAATAGGAAGTTATTTAAATGATATGGAGATTACACAGTGACAGAACAGAACTGTAGTCATGATCTGGGAAAACAGTCACTTCTACGTGATCTGTGGAGGAACCCAGGACCAACCAGCAGCCACTGCGCACTCCCTGAGCTCAAGGATTTCTGCCTGTCAGACACCAGCTCTGCAACCATCTTGCTCTAAGCTGGTGATGACTGGACCAAGTGGAAAATCAGATCTGAGAGTTTCAGGTGTTTGATTTGAAAACAAAAAATGCCGTAAGAGAAAAAGAATATCTTTGCTGTGCTTCCTGGAGCCATAGTCCAAGATACCAGGCTGTCCTTCAACCCACCCAACGGCAAAAGAAAGTTAGGTAACGTCATCACCACTAAGCCCATCAAATATTTTATCTCCTCCCAGCATATCATCCATGAAAAGTGACTTTTTTCTTCTCTTTCAAGCAAAAGATAAATCAGTTGGAAATCCTGTCACAGGCCTTTTATGCCTTTGCAGGAAACTGCAGTCAGCCAGCAAATGTGGTGATGAAAGGATGTGCGACCCTGTCATCTGTGACATGAGAGATTGCTAGAAGTTGGAGATGTTACAGAGTTTGAAAAAGCCACCGCTGCAGCTGGGGGAGAAGAACATCAAGAAACAACAGGAGATATCAGAGATGATATCAGCTGGGTCATTGCCTAGCTGCAGCTTTTAAAAAAGCAGCAGTTGTCTGCTGAGCTTTTAACAGACTTCCCAAACCATCTGGAATTGACTAGATTTTCAAGTGAGAATCAAAATGTAAGTAGCTGCACGTAGCCTGGACATACTCTTAAGCAGCCAAATGTGGAATATTCCACTAAGAATGCTGCCTGTGGCAGGGGTGATGTATACATGAGCCAGAAGCACAAGAGTTAGATTATCTTCATGGGACATATTGTGCTAATCAGACTTTAACCAATCTGTTAGACATCAGTTATTACTCCAAAACACCTCAACCTTCTCTGCATTCAACGTGGAGGTGGGTGCCACAGATTTTTCCAAGTAAATGTATAGGTGCACTTGTGGCACATACCAAGGTCTGCCAGATGACAAGAAGCTATGTTCACATTTGTAAGAGGTCTCTACAAGCCATCACAACAATGAAAAAGAGCTCTTGCAATAAGACCAAGCAAGACTTGGAACTACTACTAAGCTGAACTTTTGAAGAACCCAAATAAAGTCATACTCCAACTATGAAAGTAAAACCAGTCTACAAATTCCCAAGTCCACAAATTCTGCTCATCAAACTAAAAGAATTAAAACTACTACCACAACTGAGTTCATGAAAATACTTTAGGATACTCACTCCTGCCAGCTTGTTGAATTCCACCTCCTTTCTTATTCCATGATGGCTAACGCAAAGCCATCTAGAAATGAACGTTTTTACAGTAAAATCTCAGAGCTCAACAGGGAGTATAAAATGGGGGTCAACAGTTAGGCAAATACTGTTAGGTGTTGATGTATTCAGATATTTTTGTACTCATGAGGTTTGACTATATTGATAAGTCTCTTAGGAACTGTCGGTCAAGATATGGCAATTCAGACGCCTACACTTTGCCATGGTCTCTGTGCATGAGATATTTTTAACATTGAAGGCCAAGAAGAAACAGCTTGCTGTTCGTCTGTGAACATACCATGAACCTGATCAAAGCTGACTTAAAAAAAAAGACAATCCTGAAGCCTTCAGACTATTCTTTTGAACAGTGTTCAAGGCATTGCCTTGAAGGCTGGAAGCCCTTTTGCATCAGAAACAGAACAGTGGTAGCATAAGACTTACATTTTATGCACTGCATACACAACCCAAAGTCAACAGATATGTACAAATAGAAAAATAAATGTTATGAATCATCTGAACATATGACTGCTTTTGATATTTTATCACAGGCCTCACTATATCAACTGAAATCAATGACAAACCATTGGTACCAACCAGTCATTGAAACATTTCAGCTTCATCTCCTTGTGTTTGCAAAGAATTTGAGATTCATATGACATAGTCCTTTGGTCTTCCACACATTTGCAGAGGAACTCATCGTGGCAAGGAGCTCATCAAGCTCACAGACAACTAAAAACTGGTTCTAGAAAGGGCTACATTATACATGAAAGTCACTATTGGACATACACCAATGCTGAGCACAATACTCCTGTAGTACTTCCTTAGAGAACATCTGCTTGTGTTTCTCCTATTACTAGCTGTAGAAACCCCCCTCCCCCCAAATCTTAGCAGAGGCTGTACCTCTAAAGCCAAATTTATTTTCAAGCTGTGAAATGTGACTTTTGCAGTAGAGCAGAGGCTTAGTAATCGCACATACGCGCCTTGTACTCTGAGGGTGCCAAGTCACAGGCTTCTGCTTTATGGAGCCAGTAAAGAGTGAGAATGTTTTTGGAGAATGTTTTTGCTCAGCTTTGCAAACTGTATCTTATCACCTGCCTGGCTTAATGATAACAGAATAAACTCAAATATTACAGCATCCAAAGCACTGAAATCAGTGTTTTTAAGAAATAGTTACCTCTGAGCAGGTACGGGTGTCTTAGGTCACCGTTGTAACATCTCCCCCCGTTGAGGCTTAAATGTTAGATGATAGTATTAAACCCCAGTGCTACCAGATCCAAGCCAGGTTGACAGCTTTGTACATGCACTAACTTATCAAGTCCAGCTTTAAATTAAATCTGGCTTGAAATTGAAGAAATTGGCTCTCTCTGACAAGCATAAACCTACTATTTACCTACCAGAAGCAGATGTTAGTATATTTTTAAATATTCCATAGCTTCTTGTTGTTATCTCTACAACATATAAGCAGAAACCCTATTTAGGAAGCATGTAGCATCTCTGGAATTTTTAGCAGAATGCATCTCTCCTGCTTTCCTGTGAAAGCATCACGCATTTTTGCCTGCTAACTATAGACCAGAATGTAATGGAGATGTTTGGCAAAAATATCTCCCACTGCCACAATGTCCCACTGAGCAGACATGTTATTTTTTGATTCTGCTATGCTTACTTCCACAAGATCAAATGAGAGCTAAAATGCTATTAATGCACTTAATGGCATGTTCTTAGCAATAAATTCAGTCAAATATAGCAAGATGGAATGGCTGAGTCTAGGACAGACTAGTGAGACCAGAGACAAGTGATTCTGAACAGCTGCTGGCATGAAATTCAGTATTTGCAATGCTGCACAACCCTTCACATTTCAGTAGTACAGCAGTACAAGGGCTGGAAGACTCATCACTGGTCAGTACAACAAAAAAACCTTCTACCATTTCTGCTCTTTCACGTGATTCATGTGTCTCCCAGGAGCTCACAAAGGATTATGTCTATTAAAACACTACCTTGGCTGTGGCAATATATGCTTTCGTCTTAGAATGTGCACGAACTAAACAGCAGTTTGGCATGTGCCCTCGTCACGTCCTCCACCCACTTGGTGGTTTGTATGTTCCTGTTTTATGCAGTGCTGTCATATTAAAATTGCAGAAAGTAAACTACAACAGCTATTAAAAGTTTTACCTTCTAAATATATGTAAGGCATAGCCCTTACGGTGAACTCCTTTCCTGTTCCTACTGTGTTAACATGAAATTTGAAAGTGGCACACGCACTAGAAAACACTTGATCCTGTTCTCTGCCAGCCCTTTGCCACCTCCCAAAACCGTGCCATCATCACATACTCAGATAACAAAAGAGTTACCTGATCTCTATGTTCATACTTTTGCTGATGGTGCTCTCACTGTCTCGTCCTGTATTTTAACAGTCAGCTTCCATGACAGCAAGAATTTCTTGTTTAGATCTGACCTAAACATCATGCCCATTAAAAATCTTTTACATGTAAACCAATAAATTAAATAAATAAGTATGACAAGACTGCCAAAGAACAGTTTTCCTGCTTTAAATCTAAGAACAAAAGACTTAGGGAAGATATGTAACATCCTTCCAAGCAGAAAAGACTGATGTACAAAGGAAGAGAATAAACTCTTTTTGATATCCAGTGAAAACAGAACAAAAATGGGTTCCAGCTGCAGTGAGAGGGACTGAGGCCAGACACTGAGAAGAAGGTGTCCCCTATCAAGGCTGGAGTGAAGGATCTAGGGATGTTACAGCATCTCAGGGAAGTCCTTGGATCTAAAGAACACTGCCCAGGAACACCTATGGCAGACCTACCTTCTATAACCGCTGTTGCTGTGGAAATCAGTCCCTTGCACCTGTGTTTGCTGCCTTAGTTGATAACCCCTCTTTCTATCCTGCATCCACTTCTTCAAATCCACCTGCATTCACTGTGTCCCGTGTACCTGGATACTCAATTCCCTTTGTCACTGTTAACTTCCTTACATCTCATTATTCTGCCTGAGTGATCCTCAATATGTGCATATTATCTACTCGATGTTTGCTCAGCTAATTCCCTCCTCTCTGCTCCCTTCTTTATTAATGTTCATTGATGGCAGTCTGATTCCCTTTGTTCTAACACAGAACCCACTCCATGTAGCAGCCCATTTTCCCCTTAAAAGTTCCCTGTATCTAATAAAACTAAACCCTTCCCTTTCACTTACTCTTTTAGAGGCTTTATTTCTCCCCACCAAACCCACTAGTATAGGTGGAAGCAAACACCTTGGGGAGTGACTGCTATCACACTCAGGATGAAGGATGCTCCCAGTATTCCTTTGTGATCTAGTGAGGAGTGGTATGCACACACGTGTGGATAGAGTATGGACTCAGAAAGCCACAGACAAATCGCATTATACTCTGACAGATGGGTAAATGATTTTTTGAGAAGGTGACAAACACAGACCCAGGTACAAAGTTCTGAAAACACTTGCTTTAGAAAAGGAACATAATAGAATTTCAAAGGAAAATCATTTTTTGGGAGTTCAGCAGCTGCAGCAGGAAGTTCTTTGAGTTGGTTGAGTGTGCCCACCAGGAGGGTTTACCCTTTATTCTGCCCAAGTCGTGTGTATGATTACATACAATTTTCAGGCAAAAAGACCCAGCTCCTTCAGTCTGCATAGCTTACAGTCAATATCCACCATGACTTCTGCTTGTATTGGGATTACGCTATCCATACCCACTTTTATTCAAGCTGAAAAAAAAGCAGTCACATCTAGATATTGTTGGGCAATGTCAACTGGTTTATGCCTGCTTGTGCTAGTCACTCTTTAAGAAACATATATAA
This sequence comes from Fregata magnificens, assembly GCA_013389945.1. Lineage (NCBI taxonomy): Eukaryota > Metazoa > Chordata > Aves > Suliformes > Fregatidae > Fregata > Fregata magnificens. The sequence goes on along the minus strand of WAAD01025441.1, from coordinate 88,771 downwards.
GCCCAGAACATTATGTTAGCATTTTTTTCTTGCAAATCTATCAAACAGAGAGCAATACAACAACACAACAACACAACACCACCTACAAGGCCTGGTTTTTTTCAGGCAACTTATTGTCACCTGATCTCTTGTCCCTGGTATCCAGTGACAAGACGTGTGGGAATGGTTCAAAGCTGCGCCAGGGGAGGTTTAGTCTGGACATTAGGAAGCATTTCTTTACCGAGAGGGTGGTCAAATGCTGGAACAGGCTTCCTAGAGAAGGGACTGATGCCCCATGTCAGTGTTTAAGAGGCATTTGGACAATGCCCTTAATAACATACTTTAACTTTTGGTCAGCCCTGAAGGGGTCAGGCAGTTGGACTAGATGATTTTGTAGGTCCCTTCCAACTGAAACATTTTATTCTATTCTATTCTACCTGACAGTAACACAAGTTCCTGGGCTGCAGGCCTGGTCACTGTAACACTGCAACGTGTTAGAGCATCACACAGGGAGTCATCTCTTGTCTTTCAAGTTCAGACCTAGGAACCAGTGCAGTGTCTCGTGATTTTGACCCAAAGAACTCACAGTAACCACAATACACACTGCAAAAAGCAGCAAAACCAGGTAACTTTTATGTAGTCACCAAGAACGAGAGAGTGATTTATCAGTGGTGGAAGGAGAAAGGGATATGTGATTGCTGTTCCCATTAAAGAGCTAGGAGATACCAGCCACAATGCCATTACAGTGCTCTTCACCAGGGTGCTGGAAATTCAAAGTTCATTTATTCAGTGTGAATTTCACACACTGTTCTCCATTAAAAGTCATTCAAAACATCATCAAGGTTTATGTGGTTGATAGCCAGAGCACTAGTGAACACCAGTCATCAGTAGAGTTGGGATGCTGAAAGGCAGAAAAGCACAAGAATCCTTTTGTAGCATCCATAGCACTCTTTGCACACTGTAATGCCAGAAAATAAGGGGAAATAAACCAAATTCTGGGTATAAATGAGATGGCACCTTTCATATTCAGTAGTCCAAAATATTATAAAATAACTGAACTATCTCAGAACCAAGAGTTCACTTTTGGGTCTCTAGCTGACCACTAGAAGCTGACCTATAGCTAATGTTGACTTGGGCAGAAGAACCCAGAAGTGATCACTTCATCACGCTCCAGGTAGTAAAATGACTTCTTACAGAGTGGAACAGAGTGTAAGACACTAAAATAAGGAATTATCAGCATAGAATTATAAGCATGAAAGAAAAAAATCACAGCTTTTCATACCTATATGCTAACTGAACCTATTACAATTCTAATTGTGTAGAAGAACTGGGAGTTCTACTTACTTTCACAGAGACGTCTTCTCAGCTTCCCCCGAATTTTATCGATGGCATTGTAATCGGAGACATGAAACACGTGAGCAGACTTGGGTTCTGAAGCAATCTCATCGAGTTCCTCTTTTAAGGCTTCACCAACACCCACAGCAAAGATCCTAATCCCAGCCTGATGGGCTGCAATGGCTGGATCCAAGACATAATCCTGGCTCCTTCCGTCAGTCAGAAGGATAGCCACTTTTTTAACAGTTCGATCACTAAGTCTCCCACCAGCTTCTTTGGAAAAACTGTAGGTATTGATGTACCTGAGAGCATCTCCAGTGTTGGTATTACCCCCATAATACTTAATTTTTCGTGCAGCCTCTTTGATTTCCTCACGGGTTTTGTACTTTCCCAGGTCAAACTCTGTGGTTGGACGATCACTGTATCGCACCACACCTACACGAGTTTTGTCTGGGCCAATCTCAAAAGTTTCCACCAAATTAGACACCCACTGCCGAACTTTCTCAAAATCTTCTTTTCCGACGCTGGAGGAGGCATCCAAGATGAAGACAAGGTCATAGTGAACATTCTTGCAACCTGCAAGAGTGGCAGAAAATATCACTAAGGGAAGCTGAAAGATGAGTATCAGGCATACTAAATACTCCCTAGGCATAGCTCTCTAGTGAGCAATTTGGAGGAGGCAGCAAACCCTCTCCTTATCCTGCAGAGAAAGTGCAGATTCCCAGCCTTTCTTCTTGTGATTCACCTCATCCGTTTCAGGACATCTACGGTAGATCAACACACACTTTGCTTTGAAATGCAAACCCTTTCTCTTCCGGCACTACTAACTGCCTCTGCTCAATCTTTCACCTACAACATCAGCATGCATATGACGCTATTTTTCTCAAACTTCATTGCCGTGCCCTTGTTCAGGCAATGCTCTAAAACGACCTTGGCAGATCAAGAGACCTGCCCTGACCTTGCCTATGCCAATCCTGACTATGAGTTGTGAAGCTTTCATGTTCTGTCTTGCATTAACATCAAGATTTATTTATGGTTAGCTAGAAGCAGTTGTTTTGCTCAGCATGATATCTTGGTGAAGCAAGTTTATAACAAGATTATTTTGATTTTGAGGCTCTCTGCCATTGACTATTGACTAAAGGATGACCCACTGAATACTGGGATGGCTTCCTTGACAACAAAGGGCAGTTGCTTTTTAAGGGAAAAGTTCATTTATCCCTACAACCACCCTTTTGGCTCCAGCCATGATATTTGTAATCTGAGGACTGTGTAATCCAAAAGGCAAATGTATTTTAATTGCAGCTTGCGTGTCCTATGAAGCCAGACTGGTCATACATTTGTCAGCCACTTGCCAAGAAAGTAGATCTCCCACGAGATATTTTCTAGGTCTTTCTGAATATATGCAAGCCAAGAGGCAGTATATTCATAAATGTCACACAGATGCCAAAGATTTATCAACATAATGCCCCAACTGGACAAAATGTATATATATACATATGTTTATTTAATTCATTATTATAGACCATAGTTCCTAACAAATTATGAGTTTCAAGATTGAAAGCTGCTCCACAAAGTCAATTTATCTATGGTCACAAACACTGAACATTGTTTCTCCAGTAGTTCTTGTCTCACACCGTCTCACAAAGTACAACCGCTTCTTTGAACCAATGGTAAAAAGCTAATTTGACCAATCATGTGTAGAACAAAGCACATATGATACAAGACAGAGAGCTGGTCCATACCACTGCCTGTGCCACTTTATTTCTCTCAGAGTAACAGGGCTCTTCTATGTCCTGCTGAACTGGAGATGTTATATCTGTCCCCTAAACTGTTGGCAATTGCCCTTAAATCCTGCTGCTTTACCAGGATCTGAGCTGGTAGCCCACATCTACCCACACCCACTGAGAGCAAATCTGTTCTGTTGACTCCTGTTTCACTGCAGGACCCTGATTCCCCCAACTGTTCCCACTACGACCATGTTAATAACCTCCTCTGGCTCTGACCTGGACTAACCAAGCTACCTCCCTTGGTCAGAAAATCTGAGGGTATTTATGAGAATACATAACTCCAGGGTATGCCCACCAAGGGCACTTTAGTTCTCCGTACGTTAAAAAGTGACATTCCCACTGTACGGTTTGCATGTTTTCACATCAGATTAGTTCCAGCCAGGTCCCAGCAACTAAATGTCCATCAGTGACTAAGACCTCGGACCTGTGTCACCTCTCTGGACTTGCCTGGAGAATGGCTGACCCTGACAGCTGTCTTTAGACCTGATCCAGACCTTGACTTGCTGACTCATGTTCCTGGCTTCATCTTGGACCTGCTTCATCCTATGAGCTTGTCTGGGAATTTGGGTCGTCCATTGAGCCTGACTGCCATCCCCCAGCCTTCCCTGCTCTCTGGCTGGGGGTGGTAGGACAGGCTGTGGCTGGTGAGACCCTGTCCTGCCAGCCCAGGGAGACCCCCAGCTCCTGGCTCCCCATCCCTTAGGAAGTAGGCTGTCCTTGCTGCACTCCTGACCAGAGCTAAAGCACTGATGTAAATACACCCAATGTGGATGTTAGCTGAGGATTAGGATGTTTTCCCCTGGAACAGACCAAAGAGTATGGAGGTATCATACACAGTTCATCCAGTCAAGCACTTGTGTGACAGCCAGTTCAGTGAACAGAAATATGAATCATGCTACCCAAAGGTGGGGGGAATGATGCCGTTGCCATATTTCCTCACTAAGTTCCAGCATTGGAGCCTACATGAAGGTCACAAAGTCTTCTCCCACACCCAAATTTGACCTTACAGTTCATAAATTAGCTCTGGTGTTTTTGATCATCCTGGGACTGTGCATCTGCCCTGAAGAGGACAGGAATCCTAGAACAGCCTACTGCACTGAAAAGGGGAGTGTGGGGGGCTCAGCCACATGAAGAGGACTTGCCTTCAGATAAGAGTAAAAGCATTATAGGTAGGCATTATAACGCTGTAGGGCAATGCTCATGGTATTGCATGACGGCCATGAGAGTGGTTGAATATACACCCGGTGTGTTGAGAGTGACGATGAAAAATGAGCATCATCTGTTGCTGTGCTAATTCCCATAGCAGGGTACATCCCAGAGACCCGACCCAGGCACTGCTGTTCCTTCAGTGTCTACGGGAACAACCTATGGAGATGGGATTGGGATCACATTGGGAATAACCCATCCACATGTGATCACGTTGGAAACAACCTGTCCACATCAGATCACGTTCTGTGATGGCATTTTGTGAGTGACGGAACACTTGTCTCTAACCACAGAGTAAGAAAGGTCTGGCTGGAAACACACAGCTCTCTCAAAGGTAATCAGAGTGTGGAGATGACTGAATATGTCATTTTATATTATCAGATGTAAGTTACATTACATCTGTGTATATTGGCTAGACTGCCAAGTGTAGTTCTGCTTGATTTTTGCAGAATATAAAGGGTATAATACACAACAGTAAAGGGTAAGCAAGAAATCTCCACTCTGCCCCCCCAATTCATTATTATATTAATCTATTCTGTCTGAAAGAATATTAATTGAGACTAACCAGAGTATAAAACCCACAAGGTACAGACCTTCCTGTTGCTTATTTTAATGACTCTCAGCAGGTGAGATGACTGCAATTAAAAACCAAACGGAACAGACAGAATGAATTCTGTTGGTGTTCAAGGGCAGTGAGCCTTAAAACAAGGGGGGATTAAGGTTTCAAAAGTGATGCCTATTCAGGCAGGGAAGAAAAAGATGGTCTTTCAGGATCATTTTCTTAGAGTCAGTGATACTTTTCTTACAGACCTGATGGCAGTGAGATGAAATGCTGTAGAAAAGCTTTTAGTAAATATTAATCTGCATTTTTAACACAGTAATGTCTGCTGCTGGACAAAATTGATTGTTTTCCAAGAATGGTATAATAATATTGTTTACTGGCAGAAACAGTTCACGTTAAGGGAATATGGGAGATAATTCATAGAAAGTGAACTTTCAGTTGTGTAATTACAGGAATACTCTCTGGAAGCATAATTCCAGGAGTTGTTTTCATCCACTCAGACACTGAGTCAACCATTTTGTAATATTGCCATTAAAAATAGTTCACAAACAAGCCATAAGCCCAGAATTATTTGAAATAATCACAGAATGAACATATAAATGGTACCACCGTATCCTTCCTGTGACTGATCCACAGACAGGAAAAAAGATGAGATTTCACTTTGTTTTGTTACTAAGTACTTATTCCTGTTAAACTTCACCCAAAAAGCCTTATATAGATCACATAAAAAAATTGTAAAGCAGCTATTCCTTACACTGAGAGAAGGTCTAAAAAACCATTTTCTTTCTTATAAATTACCCAAGGCTACGGAATAGCATCTTTCCCAGAATAAGAGACAGAATGCCTCCATCTCGAAGTACCTTTGGGCTTTTATATCAATAAACTGCGTGGGTCTACAACTGTTTTCTGTCCCTGAGGTATAGCATCATTTGCAGCCGGACAACTCAACTCTTCCTACTCCTCCCCAAAAAACAACATGTCCATGTCAAGAGTGCCTGTAGGAACAGTCCCTCAGCTGCACCATCCTCTAATGCATTCAGTGGCATTTGGGAGAGAGTGCTCTTCAGCGCAGGTCAAAAGCCATGCCAGGGACCATGCTAGCAACTAGACAGTATGAACCAAGAGAGGACATGAACAGTGCCCCGGCCCTGTTTAGCTCACTAGGAAAGTCCCAGCCAGATAGAAGATTCACCAGATCTAATCTGAAACCCACTGAAGGCAATGGAAGGAGTGATCTCCATGCCGGTGCGGGGTAGATGAAGCATATCCAGAGTAAACCGCGTGCTGCTCCCCTTGCTCTGGGTAGCTGAGCTAACCTGTCTAAGCCCGCAGCAGAACCAGAGACCCTAGGTAAATCATAACCTCGATCCCTGAGCTATCTCCATCCCTAAGGTCTATTTTATGTCTTTTCAGCAGTAAATGTCTTGCTTGGGTTTTATATTGTTTTCCTCCTAGCAACAATAACTTCTCGGCCACTTAAAAAAACCCCAGCAGCTACTTAGCACGAGGCAGTAAGCCAAACAGTGCGTACCTGCTCTTTGTGCCTCAATTCTCTCCCCGTTGAACACAAATGTGAGAAGAACCAGGAGATGGGGCACGCGGCATCTTCCCGTAGTGGACATATCTCCTTTCTCACATCAGCTTCTCTTTTTGCTGTGGTGAGAAGCTTGCTAGAAATCCAATCTGTAGCCTAAAATAAAGAGCAAGTGTTATCTCACAGAAACACAAACGGAAGTAATGATGCAAGTCACGGGAGCAACGTTTTGGGGAGCTGTGTCTTCTGCCTGTCATTTTACTTGACTAGACACAAACTGCCCAGACAAAGAGGCAGGGGTTCACCTACTTTTCAAAAGCTATAGCCTTTCACTGGCTCTATTCAGCATGCAGCAGCCTGAATGGAAAAAGGAGAGAGATTACCAGATTATTATACTTTAATTGAGCCTACTGCCAACTATACAATCAATGCACTGGAGTGGAAACCATTCCTGACCTGGCCCTCCCACGCATTCATCATTAGGAGATACACAACACAGAGCCGAGATACAAACCACGGCAAATCACACACAACCGGTTGCCACTTCACCCATTGCTACTTTCAGGTCCTGAACCTCAGAAATGACGAACGCTAAAAATACGTGGCTGTTTTCATATACGTATTTGTTGCTATCGGTCTTCCTCTACAGGAGTAAACTCAGCGGCTTCAAAACACATCTTTCAACTGTTTAGTTTAAAGGAGTGCAAAAGCTCAGGTGGATGGTCTTCAGTTTAAGGTCATTGGTTTGAGTTTACCTTGACTGAAGCCACTGAAGTCAGCCAGTATTGTAACAAACCAGGCAAAGTGGCTGGGCTGTTAAAAGTTTAGCTATGTTTTCTAACACTAGACCAACTCATTTTTCAAAAATTTTATTATTTACTTACTGCCGTTGTTTTATTATTTTTTATTAGACAGACCATAAAATCATTGCAGTTTTATATACTATGTACACACAGAGAGGAGAAAACAGTTTCCACGCTGTAGCTCTTTACTGCTTAAGGAATCACTTTGGAAAACTTTCTCCCAGCTCCTGAATCCATCTTTTCCTCTTTAATGCACAGATTTCTTTGTTCATTTTCTTAGGGAATTTATGCTTCCTCTGTTTTTTGACATGCACATCAGCTTCTTGCTGTTGATAGCTGGGTAAAAGAGGCATGAAGGGGACACTGTATGTTGTAGATCATTGCTACAGGGTCAGTTATGCATTCTAGGATATTTCTTTTCAAAGCAATAAGGTTCTGTGGGAATCACAGACAAAAAGAATGGTGGTGTCAGCATTTGTTCAAAACAAGTCTTGATCAGTCAAATGTCCGGCCTATCTCTACCGTGTGTCTCAGAAATAAAGTGCATGTCATGCTGGTTTAGGAAATAAAAAAGGGGAAATTCTTATGTAGTTGTCGAGATGTAGCTGGAAATCCTTATTCCCAGGACAAAATACTATATTTTCCTATATTTTCAAAAGTCCGTATCATATGCAGACAAGGAGAAAAGCAATACATCTAATAAACCCTGCACCCTGCAAATAAAATTTGGAAGTATCTGCCAGTAGTGGAACATAAATGCAAGAAAGAATTAAAAAAAAAAAAAAAAGTAAAGAAAAAAAAGCATGCTTATTCAACTACCATCCCTAAATCCAAAGGGCACAAGCAGGTGCTGTAGTTTACACCTCAGCTGGACGGTGTCTCTGCGAGACAGTGAGGTGCTCAGGTTTGAGCAAGCTGGAAAAGGTTGCAGGGTAAAAAGGCCATTAAAATATCACCGTGCCCTACAGTAGTTAGAATTTCCTTTTAAATAAGTACATTACTGAAATACCGATCAGGCAGCTGCCTGCAGAGGGATCAAGACAAGCATTACTTAAAATAGCTATGGAAGCTTTCAGCCCAAGGTTTTTCCTCCTGTGTATTTTTTAGGAAACATTGGTTTCTGGCACTGGTGATGGGAGAGCAGGTTAGTGGCGGCAGCGAGAGATGGGAAACCAGATCTGCCAAGCGACGTTCTGCACTTCCAGTGCTGAGGGCTCAAAATGTCCTTTCTCTCTGTCTGGACTTGCACAGCTGCAAAGTTTTATAAATACATTATTAAAAACAGTCTTTGCCAGCTGCTAACCCACATGAGGCCAGGATAAAAGGAGCAGAGCACCAGCTGGTGTCAGTCAGCAGAACGGCGGCGGGATGGACCAACGCTGGCTGGACAGGCAGCAGACGCAGCATGACGGGGAGCTTGGTGGACGTGGCTCCCTTGGTACATGAGTGACTTCTGCCCCAGCAGAAGGACTACCTACATGATCAGGCCTGAGAGCTGCGTCTCTAAGGCATCAATCCTCTCCACTCTTTGTCAAAACATTTCAAGAGCTCCTTGCTGCGTTATGAATGCTGAAAGGTGTCTCAGAACAGTCATTTTGGCTAAAAATAGCGGAAAAAAAACCCCCAAATCAAATCAGAACATCTGCTTAAAATCTATAATCATAACCTGTGGTGGCTTTAATACACGTTTGTAGTTCAATATTATTCTTGCATTCACGCCAAAATACATCATTTTATCCATTTTTATAGCATGAAGAATTGAACCAAGTCTCTTAAGTTGCAACTACTTTATGTATGGGTATATCAGTGAGAGAAAATAGCCCCATTCACATCAACAGGACTCATATCACGGCAAGGAAGTCTTCAGCGGTATTAGAAGAAAGGTTGGAGATAAAGCATTTTTAGTGATGGGTTTTCCATGCTGGTTTCTTTCCCACCTCAGTCTGTCACTGTGAGACTGAGCCCAGTTTGAGATTACAGCAGCTGATCAACATTTATTTCCCCTTCCAGGAGAAAGGGTCAAAAAGGAGCCAAAAGTGGGACAGTTTAGGCTTCAGAGTGATCCATGAATAAAAAGTTCTGTTTAGTTCACCCTATTTCCGAATGGCCAACGTGGATTTTTGTATTACTCTTATTTTTAGTTCAGCTTATCATGTGGGAATAATTTTCCTCAAAGTGGCCTAAGTCAACGTACATCCTTTAAAAACACCTCCTTTTTTCTTTTTATCTCACAAACATCACTTTGAGATTCCCTTGTGACACATTTAGATGTATTAAGTGATATTGCGAAAAGAACTGACAAATGCTATCACGTCTGAGTGTATTACCAAACTGCGGACTGTGTGTCTGAGGCCCTGTTTTTAATAGTTTAATGGGAAAAAAAGAGGTGAATAATTCTGGCTACATGCAAACATGAATTGGGAATGGCATCCAGGCTGAAAAGCGTGCTGGTAAATGTTAAAGTGAGCTCTCTACACTTAAAATACAGGCATAGTACTAAGCTATTCATACCACCTCACAGCTGAACAAACAATATGCAGAAGATAGACACAAGCTCTATATAACCTTCAGCTTCAGTATGGCTTTTTCAGGGGGGGTGGTATAGAGTTTTAGGTCAGTGAGCATCCACGGTAAGGTTTCTCTACTTTTGAACAAAAAGTAAACACTCTTTGGGACATGTACGCTCATGAAAAGCAGCATTAAAAAAAAAAGAGCTGAAGGAGAACCGGGTCTCCTCATCTCAAAGGTATATTAATATTTTGCTCACTGTTGGGCTTCCCTTGCACTCCTGCATTTTAAGGGATGCTGCTTTGTCTTCTCGAGCTTTATGCCTTGAGGCTGGGAACAGAGCTAGGGCTCTACTTTCCAAAGAATCACATACATATCCAGAACTGAACTGCATAGCTGCGCTGTGTTTTATCATGGGGTTTATTCCTGACTGAACCAAAGTCAAAGAATATCCTGACATCAGTTTATTTAGAAAATGAAACCCCTGTCCGTTGCAAATAAGGCAATGGTGTTTTCCATCCTGCTCTCTCCGTCTTTGTCCTGCCAGAGCCTGATCCTGAACAGACATATAGTGACTTTGTTCTGACCCTGCTTCTCAGATAATGCTGTTGCATCATTGGAATTGAGGGGACAAGGAGGAAAAACTTGTATGAAAGAATAGAAACAAAACTGTTTGTTTAGAAATGGCATCTTGAAAAAATAAAGGGAAAAGAAGGGGCAGATACAAAGAATGTGACAGAGAAGAAAACTTCACAGCATTTCTAGGACAAGCAATTTAAGCGCAAGCACTGGATATTCCCTATCTCAGCCTCTCCAGAGACTGCTCTTTTGTCCTGGTTTGAGAGATGTCACCAACAGCAAAACCGTCATGAGTTAGAGATGGAAAAATCCAGACCACTTTCTGTGATTTCTTTCATCCTTCAGAGGATCGATTTAGTCACAAATATTAATAAAACAAAATAAAACTGGAGTCAATAGTAAGATAAGCATTTCAGGAGCATGATTTAATAAAACTGCTTCGACCTCATGCGAGCAAAAGTTCAAAGACCCTACAGGGACAGTACAAAGATCAGTGATTCAAGGCTGAATGTAAAAAGCATGTCCAGTTATGGACTTTAGTCTGCTCATTAACATATCTGAGCTTTTACTTACGTTTTACTAAATTATAGCGCTGCACTGTTCATCTTACTGTTAAATTCAAGTGGAGCTGATACTATTATTGTGCTTAATTTCATCCATTTGTCTGCTGCCACTGAACATCACCGTACGTCATATAAATGTTCTAACTATGCTGGCATTCATAATGTGATTTTAAATGTCTTTGGTATGCTCCTCTGAAGAAGAGGTTAGCCTGGGGTGAAAAAGACAGTGTCCAATTATACAGCTTTTCACACACAAAAAAAAAGCAAAACAAAACAAAAACCAAACCCAGAACACTAATACATCTGATATCTTAGTAGAGTCAGCTTGTTGATCGTGCCTCTTCCAACTACTGAACTAAGCAATTTAATTATCTAAATTATTGCTGATATGAGCAGGAAGCCAACCATATAAAAGAGAGATGGGACTTTCTTCTCCCCGATCAGCCCATGCGGTCATATATCTTTGTTCAATGCTTTTTAAAGAAATCATCCAATGGCATTTCTGGAAGATATGCATCTTCCCAGGCCTGATCCAAAGCCAACTGTAGTTAATGAAAAGAGGGCCATTGATTTCAGTGGGCATTATTTCAAAACCCATGTGAATAGTAGAGCAGAAAATTCTCTGCTAACACCAGAGTTGTTCCTGAGGTACTTTGTTCAACTACAACAGATCCAAAGTCTGCTGAAATCAAGGAGACTGTCAGCAGTTCCACAGTATGTTGGATGGGGACATTCATGCACCCTGCTAGCGAAGAGCTCTCCAACATCTACTCTAAGTGCCGGCAAGGCTGCAGGGGCTGAGATGTTTCTTCTCTTCTTTTGCAATATCACGTCTCAAGAGCAACTTCTACCCCAATCCCTAAATAAACCGATCAGATGCAGAGAGATGGTTAGCATGAATGCTAGCCAAAGTGATCTGTCAGCTTTATAGGCGATGAAATAGGGTGGTGGGAAAGAACAGCAGACGATTCAAGACCATCAATTTGTTTGCCTTAGCTGAACTCTATTACTGCCCTGAAGTACTTGGTGCTGGAACTACCAGGGTCCATGAATGATTACTATTGCTGCAATTTAAAATAAGTTTGATTGTGCAAGAAATGAAGTCCATACTGAGCAGTTAGGAGGGGAAAAATAATAAATAGCTGTTTCCTAAGTGACAGATATCTCTCCAGGAGACAGAACAAGACAGGAATCGAATGGGAAAAAATATCATACAGAGGAGCGTAACCAAGAGTCTTAGAGGGCCATAAAGCATACTCCAAGGGGGACTGGATTAACTCAGCATGGGCATTTCCTAATTTCTGCATGCTCCACTTTGTAGCCTTAGAAACATTCTTTTAACCTCTGTGGTGTTGCACGTTCACAAGCAAGGAAACCTCTCTCAGAAGGTCAGAATTAGAATTCAGCCACTCCTGACTCCTTAACCTATGCTTGGATCATGCATCCCTCAAATTGACCCCTTTGTAAATGCATCTACCACAGATGCTTTAAAACCAGCTCTTACTGGTTGCCTGCCAAATCACTACAATTCTAAAATACCCTAAGTGCCAGACGAGGACTTTGCAATGTATTTTTGCCTGCTGCAGTCACGCAGTGTCTGCAGGCTAAAACCTTGATGCAATACCCCCAAGTATAACTTTTCAGTGATTTGTCCAGAGGAAGTAACTCCAGATTTAAATTGTACTCTTGCATGTCAAGCTTAGAAATCTTTCTACTGACTGGCTAAGAAAACCTAAAACTAACCTGCAATAAAAAGTCTCTATGATAGAATCTCCCAAATTCTACAGCCTTTGGTTAGGGTACTACCAAATCCACGCCACCATTGCCAAATTAATTTCGTTACCTCTCCTACAAATAGGCCGCACTCACAGGGTGGGACCAGTTGCGTGCTGTGTCTACATCCCAGCTCCCTGATGGGACAAGACATAGGTGCGCTCCATTCTGCAGTGCCTCAGCGGCTCTGCCCAGGAGAACTGATGCCACAAAACGGTGCTCCAAACCTTTTAGATCTGGCCAAATGGTTAAAGCAAGTCTTAAGGGCATGCCACAGAGTGCAACTGCCTCCTGGTCTCCCAACATAACTTACCAGGAGCTAGAAACAAGCTACATCCCTTGCTAGTGCAGAAAAAGCACATTCTCAAACGATGTTTGAGAAAGTTACACCCAGCAGTTCTTTGGATTTGGCATCATCAACCAGTCTGTAAGAAAAATCCATACTGCGCCATATGAGCACATGCGTTTATTGACCAGCCAAGTGGTAACCCTGTCTCACTTCAGCTAATAAGGAATTTGAATTTCAAAAGAAATTCTACATCTCAAGTGCTGGTTCTGTATAAAACACTATTCCGCAAGCATCTTAGTTAACCTGACTGAAATAATTATCAAGGAAAAGACTCGCAGGAAGTGTCTCAGAGTGTATGTCGGGTCCAAGGGATTAGGAGAGCTGATAAGGGGAAGCTTTGCCTATCTGATTTGGGAAAACAATGCCTGGAGAGCAGGGTTTGCCCAAGAACCAGGCGCCAGCACCTGTAGTGCTCGTACTGACAGCTTCTTTCCCCACATTTATTTACTAGCTGGCAAAACCAGGAAGAATATCTTGAACTTGAAACTGAAGCATCGGTTCGATACTTCTAGATGCATTTTGCTTTATAGTAAAGTAGCCTCCCAGTGCTGCATTTTGTTTGAAGCAATTTTTTCCCCTTAATTTTTACTTACTTTCCTTCGGAAAGCACTAGGCTGAACCTCTTTAGCATGGACCAGGGAATTAGGAACAGAACAGGAGACTCAGAGGTCAGTTAACTTGTCATAATCTTATTTGGGAACTATCCTTTCCTACCCCCAAAATAACCCCAAATATATAATTTGAGTCATGCAGATTGCAAGTCATTTACACAGCACGTTAGTACATATTATGCCTCTGCAGTGGCTCATCCATTAGGGCACAAATGTATTTAAATCCTGTGAATATTAATACAATTGAAATTATTAGATACATAATAATTTATGAATGGTGATGGACTTACTAGGCGGGAAACACACACTCCAAACTACATGACTCAATAGCAGCTGCACAGCTCATCCATCCCAATAATGACTCTATCACACCCTGGCTAAGTTAGAAAACTTTGTCCATGCTCCCTTGCCTACTTGTTTGAAACTTAATACAACTCTGAAATGTCTCTCTTGTTGTCACTAAAGCAGGGTTTGTGGCATACACGTGTCCTAGACATGTCCACCACCTGCATATAATAGAAGGCACACTGGCTATTTAGGGTAATAGATAACGTTATTCACTGGCCTTCATGGGAAGAGGAGCCCAATTCATACATTTAAATTAAGAGCCACTGCTGGCTGCAGGATGTCCAGATTAACGAGGAGTGATGTAAGCAAGACAAAGATCAAAATGATGTCCACAGAGGAAGCAAACAGTTCAAACTGTAGAAACAGTTTGCTGTGGAGTGGAAAATCCTGAGATTTGTCCCCAGTACTACATGCTCAGACTGTCCTTACTGCTGTATGTCCAGAGCATGTTGATTTATTACAGGGTCACAGAACACCAGTCCTTTCCCCATAACCTGTATGGGGAAAGTCCCAGAAATCCTATTTCCTCTCAAGCAGAGGCAGAGCTGTTCCAGCCCACATTAACTATTAGGAAGAAGCCTTTAACATTGAGCCCCTCGAGGCTATTCAATATGAGAATGCTCTACTCTTATAGGGCCCATTTCCTGCTTTTTATATCCTCACGGAAGTTCTTCCAGCTCTTGGAATGAAACTTAATATTTTCTTTTTTAGTACAGTAGAGGATTATGTCAGTAAAAAGACCCATATGTCATGGCTTTATATAGTCCACTAACAGAGCTGGAGCGAGGAATTGGGGTGGAGTAACAGCCTAAATCTATTTGGAAAACAGGCAACATACTTTCTAACAAAGAGGAGCCTGGTGAATGCATCTCCCAGAACTCCTACTGGGGCCAATGCAAGGAAAAGTTCCTTTGGATTCCTTGCCCTGTGCTTTATGATAATGGCCTGGGTAAGGATTACCAGAATCCCTACAAGCTCCAGAAATGAGCTCATACCAATTGTCTGTCACTCTCAGGGTTATTAACAGGGCTATGCTAATTTGAAATGTACCACACACTCACCCACCACTTCCCCAACACTTCTGTCCAGATGACAGAAAATTCCCCAAATACAGGAACATCAATGCCTCCTACTTGCACTATGTGGGTGAATTTCTCCTCCACATGTTCTAACTGGTTGATGGCCATCTAATGTCATGAAAGTTTGTTCAGTAACAACAACTACATTTGATTAAGACATTTAATATTGCAAAGCCTTTCCATGGTCTTGGTCTTTGTAATGAAACCCAGAACTCTACTGTTGGACACCAACACACCACCAAAAGTGAAAGATCTGTGAAGAAAGGCCATGAAAACAAGATATATCTGTTGTTACTTGGGGAGGTGCAGATAGCAGGTTTACATCCTCAGCCTTACCCCTTTCTGAAGCTTTCCCTCTTTACCCAGCACTTGCAGGAGGCATAGTCCCCTGTGCACCATCCACTGCCTGAAATCCTCCCAAGCTGATTATCTCCATGCTCTTGTCTACTGAGAACAAGCATTGCCACTTCTCTTTTGAAACACAGGAAAGAAAAAGGACAGCTGAACGGATATAGGCAGCTTGCAAGCAACCCTTTCCCACCAGGTATTCTAGAAAAAGGCCATTCTTTGCCTCCTTGTTGCAGCAGGGCCCCAGGGTAGAAAGCAATTCACGGTTAGTTGACATTGCAGCATGGCGGCAAAGCATTTTGGGAACTGACCTGAAACACAGTGGGACTGGAATGCACATAGGGTTGCTGCTTTTATTTCTCATAATTGCATAACTCAAATTGTTTAAGGCAGAGGTAATTCTGGGAAGACCCAACACCAAAACTCCAAGGTTAGACAACTTAACCGGCTTAGGTGTCTGCAGAGTGGGGAGGTTGTATGGAGGATTTGAGACTGAAAATCTTGGACACGAGTGCCTCAAGTCTTTTTTGGCTCTAACCTCAAGTGCTTCTCTCTCCCATGAAAGGAGCTGGGGCTAGGAGGAGAGAGGAGGACTCATCTTCTCTGACCATAGAGGTCTGCATTGTGGCTGTCTTCACCATCAACAGACTCCTTTAAAATAAGAGAAATAAGAAGCACAGCCTTAATGCAGCACCAGCTTTGAGTGAAGACAAGTTGCATAGCATATCTTTGATGTCTCCGCCATCTCTGCCCAGCACCATGGCCACCATCAACATGGGACTAGCAGGTAAGGGGAACACACAGGAGTCAAGCAGAAGCAGAGTTTATCCAGTACCACAGAGATCCTAAGTCTGAGACTGAAATAAAACACACTTTACTCCCCTCAGTTTCTGAATGCAACACACAGGAAATCACTGCTTGTGAATCCTTCTGTGATCTTGCCATGATCCTGGCAGTGGGAGATCTGCAGCAAAGTTCTGCCTTGTCATTTTTCTTGGCATTGCTGCTTCCAGGGCTATGAGTAAGACGGAAAACAGGCAGCTGATGAAGAAGACACTTAAAAGAAGTACAGCAAATAAGGGTCTGAAAGTTGTAAATTAAACAGGAAAAAAACTGTAGCCAGAGAAAACATGCAAACTACTCCTATTTTCTACCAGGAAGAGCTCTCATCACCACTGTCACTTGCACACAAAGGATAAGAAACCAAAAGTTGTGCTCTACAACCCATACACAGCTCTCACACCAGGCAACTGACAGATGCAGGAGGCCTATCACTTAGTAGCTGATAGGAAATGTCACTACCAGCTACCCCGGCACAACAGCTGGGTCTAACTGTCTGTGCTTAAGGCAAGGGGTGGGACAGTGTCAGGTCAGTAATCCTGACATTGGCTGGAAGGGTTTTGAACCATCTCAACTCGCACCCCATCCCATCCCCTCCACTCTGCTTCCTTCCTTTTAATTCTTCCCACAAGTCTCAGAAACAGCAGCAGTGGCTCTGTTGCAGGAAAGAGAAAGCAGAAGGGGAGAGGCCCATGAAAGAAATAAAGGAGAATAAGGAATCACGTGGATGATCAAACTCAGGTCTTCCTAACATTCTTATTTTTTCATATCTCAAATTTTCTCTAACTGTAGGAAGAAGTGTGACACCAAGCTGTCTCAAAAAGTCCTGAAACTTAAAAACTTCCTTGATTCCCTTTCCTTACCTCTTCATACGTAATATCTGAATTTGTACCTTAAAAGAAGAGATAGCTATTGGGTAGGCAATAGTAGATATCAAAGATTTTATTCGCTAGTTGGAGGGAGGATATTTTCAAATGCATAAGGACTCAAAAATTTTCAAAGTTCCCATTATTTTCAAAACTGGTGACAGCCTTGCAGACTGAATTGTAATGTCAGGAACAGGGTACTGATCTTTAGGTATAGGTCTTTTACGATACTATATCTTTATCCATGTGTTTTGTTCAGGTGGATGGCCAAGGGCTGTGTGATGACATCAGGAAAGCAGTATTTCCTTCAAAAGAAATGACTGAAAATGAGAGCGCCAGGATCAGATGGCAGGACATAGAGTAGTTACCAGGAAAATAATAGCAAATGCAAAACTGGAAACTTTGGTGGAGGAGAAAGGACATGGAAAAACTGCAGAAATGGAAAAGAGATTCCCACTTAGACAGCAGTGCTAGAACTTAAATCCAATTACATCTGTGCCTTTCTGGACTTTAAAGATGAAGTGAAGATACTGTCTCACACTAGGCTATTCCCTAAGACATTGCAGAGCTTTGGCTGGGATTTATCTCCTTTAAGTTTAGATTGTAGGTGTCTAACTAACATTGTATGTGGTTTTATACTTGAGCTCCTCAGGATGGGTACCCTCTCCAGTTCATGGGGGGGGGGGAAGAAAAAAAAAAAAAGAAATCCATAGCCAGATTGATTTTATCTCTTTCTAAGGAGGATGAGTAAAATAAAACAACTACTCACAAGAAATGCTTATTTTCCCCAGACACAATAAAAGGATCCTAGACAAACAGCTAAGATTTAGATATTGCTATTTCAACAGATATTAATATTTCAACAGATATTGATATTTCAACAGATGTCTATCTGGTCAAGGTGACATAAGAAAGTCAGCCAAAAGCAGCAACGGCTAACAGATGGTAATAATAGGAAACTTTAGCAAGTTCAGAGGCA
Organism: Fregata magnificens; assembly: GCA_013389945.1. Classification (NCBI taxonomy): domain Eukaryota; kingdom Metazoa; phylum Chordata; class Aves; order Suliformes; family Fregatidae; genus Fregata; species Fregata magnificens. The sequence goes on along the minus strand of WAAD01025441.1, from coordinate 70,722 downwards.
GAGGGTGAAAAGACTTGAGTATAAAGTCTTTGTCTAATGGGGAACAGAAGAAGCACATCTAGATTTCTAAACAGATACCCCTTCCTGAATGATGAAATTGTCTTAGAAAAGCAGGTTTGGGTAGAAGGACCAAAATGGAGCTAGGAAAAGCAATGTCTTTTTGAACTTTTATGCTAGTTTACACAAAGAGGGCTTAAGAACATCCTGTGCAGGATTTAGACCAGTTGCTGGGTGAATTATAAAGGCTATAGGAACTAAAACTATGGGGCATTCAAGGAATCCTGGATGCCTAAATGGTTAAACTTCAGTCTGAGTTTTCTCTTTCCATAAACTGCATTGGATGAAGTCAGCCCTGATGTTCAACTGTCCTAAATGCCAGTGAGTAATGCTTTGCTCTCACCGACTCTGCAAGCAGGCTCTGGAACCTGGAGGCCTGAAGACAATCCTCACCAGTAAAATAAAGGTTACAAAAAGGCACCGGGTACCTTGGCCTTTTCTACATCTTTTTTGTCATTTCCTGCCCCACTGAGCGGCAACCAGGTACTTTTCTTTGCTTTCCTTTTGATGCCAAGGAAAATGCCAAAGTACTAACACACTGCCATGATGGGCAAAGATGCACATGAATTTACCCCATATACAGATAAGCAAATATTTCAAAGACAGTTGTTCTCTGAAGAGTGACTGTCTTAATCTAACTGTTGCCACTTAAAAAAAAATGATGATGGGATTGTGCTTGTTTTGCTGTTTTGTCTCTGTTAGCAAGACCGGCAGCCTATTCTTTGTTAGGTAAAAAAAGGTGTTATAACTCTTGTTTTCCATGGATACATAAAAGACCTAATTTAATGTATGAAAGTTTTCATATTCATGTCAATGTATTCGGGGAACTCTTATTTATAGATTATTACAGATGAAAGGGATGATTATGTACAGTCTGACCTCCTGCCCAACATAAGTCCAAAATTATTCTTAATAATACCAGTACCTCATCTATATCTTGTACAAAAGTTGCAGTACTTTTCCTGCTCTAGAGAGCCATCAGTCTTGATTTATGAGACAGAACATTCCCACACCAGAACTAGAAAGTTTTTCAAGTGCTTAGTTACCATCGCCTGATGTACTTGATCTCTAGAATGAATGCATTCATCTTCTGTTTGCTGTGTCATGTTTTAATCTGAAACCTTTCCCTGGCTTCTAGGGCCCAGAACAAGTTGCTAGGCTGGTGGTTAATAATTAAAGAATTTGAATTTTTTCCCTACTAAGGTAAACATGAAACCCCACAATGCTATTAGCTATTCCTTAGCCTAAAAAGAACCCCAAACAAAGAAATAAGAAATTAAATAACACACTAGCTCAGCTACATTAGCAATGCTTCACTTGTGCAATAAAGCGGAAAAAAAAAAAGAATTCTCAAGATCAACATAGCACCTCGCCTCTTTCTATTCTCTTCAAAACTCTAAACACTGCTGTTGCTTACCAGTGGCAGCTTAAATGCTTTAGGAGAGAATCCAAACAGAAGGTGATGCTGAATCTTCAGACTAAGAAAAACTATGCATTTGTATACAACTAAATAGTAAGTACTTCAAGAGGTTCTTCACAAAACCCTGCTGGTAGCTATAGCAACTGCATTCACTGTACTTTTACTAGAAAACATTTTTTAAAGCTAATTAAGAAAGCACATTTTTCAGCTGTTATTTACGTATCTAACTTTCAGGTCTTCCAATGCAATCCTGCTCTTCATTCAGCTTCCACCCTTCCATTTCCACTTGGCATGCGTGGCATGTGAGTTGCTGGGGTGACTCTCAAATTCGGGGAAGGAATTTTCTCTCCAAAATTCAACAGGCTTAAATCTAAACTGCTGAACTGTGGCTTTCATTTCCAGTGAAACGCCATGCTGGCACAAACACTTACATCTCTCAGGCAAATCGGACATCCGAGGAGAATTACACTTAAAGCAATAACTGATTTAAGTCCCAAAACACGACAAAGGGGGTGGGAAAAGAAAAAATCTTTAAGAACCCTAAATCGTTAGATCTGGAGAAATATTTGCTATATCATTTACTTACTAGCAAGTCCTGCAAAGCAGCAAAACTTCAACACTACTTGGGATATGAAAGCCTTGGAGAGTCACTATACTTAGTTCATCTTACATAAATTATGCCTTTCCATGGTGTGGTCTTCTCTATATGACTGGCATCATACAGTACAATAGCCATGTTTGACATTTATCTGTTGAAAGGGATTTTTCTCCCCCTTGAAATGGCTGTGTGAGACCAGATGAGAGTGCTGCTGGCTTCCTGTGTTCTTAGAATCAACCACCTGAGCAGAAGACTGCTGTAGGCTTAACTCTTCTCTCTGGTGCTCCCATCTGCATGAACAATAGCTTTGACTCTCAAGTCTGAATGAGAAGTACACTAGCACTTCACATTTGGTCTCCCCAGTGAGAAGACAGAATTTTATTTCCCTCTGAGGTATATGAAACAGAGAAAAGATTGAAAGCATAATGCAGGTCTTCAGTCTTGATGCAGACCTTCCACTTCTGAAGTCTGTGGAAAAATGTTTCTCAGAGTAAACTCCAAAGCATATCCACTCTCACACCCCCCAAGTCTCTTCTCACTGACAATGGACCGCTTCTTGCTTTTCCACACTGCTACATTAGTTTGACGTATTGGTTCATTTATTCACATGTAGCAGCTTGTCTAACTTGCCCATGACTTCACTAATTATGAAAAGTTCACCATGAAAAACAAAACAAAACCCACAAAAAAGTCCTTCATAGCATACTGTTAGATTTCTTCTAAAAGCTTTGCTTTGGGATGCTTTTTATAAAAGCTAGTCCATTACTTTTATAAAGCATTCAGTTACATCCACAGAAATACCACTGGATAGCCATGAGCCCAGTGTTTTCCCTGTTTTGGGGTACTTCATAGGTGAAGTCTCTGTAAGGTTGAAAGCATTAAAAGACAAAAAACCAGTGTTAAAGCTATAATACAGGTTTCAGCATTAAGACTTTTGATGTCCACCTTAAGCTAGAACAAAGATAGCCGCAATTCAGTGTAACAGAAACGCTAATTCTTCTGTCACACGTTGCTGCGACGTTATCACCAATGTTATTCAACATTCCGATATATCAAAGCATTATGATACCTGGAAAATATTCACAAGTTGCCATCTTGTTCCTAATAACATCCTAGAGGCAAAAAGGTTTCTTCCCCACATACCAATGTACAAGAGTGTCAGCTTTATGACTCCTGCCTATGAATTACATCAAGAGGACTCAGTTTCACTGGAAACAATTCAAGAACAGGAAAGTCAGGACAATGAAATGACTTCAAAGGAACATGAGTTATTGGAAAGATCATGCAAGTGCAGGCTAAGTATTCAACCTTAACATGTTGCAGTTTCATCAGATTCCAAATAGCAGGAATCAATTATTTTTTTGTAGCAGCAAATCTGTGGTATCTCAGAGCCTGGCTCCATCCTGATATGCAGCTGCAACTCTATGTATTAGTGTAAATCAAAAAGAAAAACTGAAAACAAAACCAACAACAAAAAAACCCCAAGCCCCAGTGGAATTACACAAGTGCAAAGTATGAATAAAGCCACACAGACCCTGATGCTGAGGCTGACCCACCTTTCTGCAGAGGACAAGCTCTTAAAATAAATATGTTACCAAAGCATTTAAATCCATTCAACAGTTACTCTAAGATGACTCTTCTACTTAATGAGAGACTTCTCTTCAACCACAAGTTATAAATAGGAGCGTTGCCTTTGCATAGTGTGAATCTCACAGTGAAGGGAACATTTCTAGGGGAAATGCAAAGATTTCATCTAGGGCTGGATTATATTACCCCATTTCTCATCTTAGGAAAAGAATGAGAGGAGGGAAAAGTATTTTTCCACCACGTGGCTCTCAGCCATGTTAAGACCTACCTTATTTCTGAGCTCTGTCCTGCGGCAGAGGAATGCCTTTCTTGCAGGCTATAGCCCTGCAAGTAAACAGGCAGGGACGGGCAGGATGTGGGCAGAACTTGGGATCTACTCTACCCCTCCCAGGGACCAAAGTAGCCTCACAGCCACCACAAATGCAGAAGAGAAGGATGGTAACGAAGGGCTATCCCTGCTACGGTGCCTCCCACGATTACTGCTTGGGCAACGTCTGCCCTCGCCTCCTGCCTGGCCCCGGACAACACACGGGCACTGCTTAACATCCCTTTTGTCTGCAGACAGATACACCAGTGTCTGTGCTGGTCCCAGTATTGGCACTCATGTACTGGGGAATGCACTGGTATTTGCAGATACCCATTTAATTCGGATTGCTGCCTGGCAATCAGAGGTCAGTGGCTTCTAGTCCGTGATTTCGAGCATTCCTGATGCAATCGCTCGGCAAGGATATTGCCAGAAATGTGCTAGCTCACCTGCTTTTGCTATAGAGAGCAGTCTTAGTGCATTATTTTTTTGTAGCTTGTCATACACAAATTTTAAAAAAGGTTTATGTCATAATTTTAAACATACAGATTTTGACAATTATTGAAAGCATTTTAGAAGTTATGTATTTAAAAAGTTATGTATTTTTAGTACGTCAAATGTTCCTGCTGAACTCATCACATCAGTGGAAGCCAACGCAGACAATTTTTTTTAAATACCACACCCTGAATTATGTGATTCAGAAATGACTACAGTCTTCGCTAGCTCTGCTGATTTAGTAATACAGCTTGCAAAAAGATCAATGTTCAGGCAATCCCACTGGTATCTCAGCATACCTCTTAGCAGATTAAAGCACTCCATAATTTTTTATTGGAATGACAGAATCTGCCCCTAAATAAAGACACCATGGTAGAAGCCTCAATAAATTGGGACTCATTTTCCACTTAAGTCTGTATAACACCAAACACACTGTTGAAACCTTAAATCACAGATAACTATTGGTAGTGACAGTGCCCTTCTTAGACTTCATGGATTTATTCCCAGAAAGCATTAAACCTAAGGGAAGGATTGCATTAATTTTCCTATCTCTATTTCCCATTCTGTTCAGACATCGTTTAAACCATATCCCAAAGAATCGATTTTTAGTGTCTAAGAAAGCATCAGTGTTAACAAGGTCAGAGGCCTTTCCCCAAATTCAGGTGATACAGTAAAGGAACCTGGATGGAGAAAGGGACATCTGTGCCTTAAATATAGGTTGGATATAAAGCAATCCCTGAGTAATCCCTGAATTCCCACCCATCCAGAAAACCTACTTCTATTCATCACCAACGTTTCTCATTAAAAGTTTGGGGCTTGGGATCCCACAGCCTAAGGCATACAAGCAGGCACTGAAAGAGAGATGCACGCCACGATTCTTATACATGGTCACCAAAGGAAGCAGCTTGCATTTTCAAATGCATCTTAAAACTTTCATTTCAGTGGAATCATCGAAGGAAGATTTAAGTGTTTATTCTCCTTCAAGTGTCAGGCTAATTTTTTTATTTAATAAGACATGGCTACCCTATTTCTCCTTTCTCCTAGAAAATAACAGCACAATCTTTTGAAAATTTGCCCCAGTTCCTAATACCTCACAACCCCCTTTTACAAATTCTAGCTTTTCATTCCCATTCTTTTTGATTTTTTTGCTAAGTATCAAAGTGATTTTATACTCCAGGGGCTGAAATTGATAGAGACTTTTGTGATTCAGTCTGACGTCTCCAGACAGGCCAGAAGTTTGTCTTTTGTGATAAACCATGAGCTGAAAAAGACCATCTCCAGTAAAACACAAGATTGCACAACTCCTAGGATCAACGGACAGTGCTGCTTCAGTATGCCTCCTTTAAAAGGATAAAGCAAGCCCAATAATCATCCAGATGCCTGGGAAGAAGGCTCTGCTCTTGGCAGCAGGCAACACACTTGAAACAGCAGCAATGCCAGAGGTGTTCAGGAAGAAAGGGGAGTTAGTCAATGAATAAACAACACAGGCAGATGGTGGGACAAATAGGGGTAGGCTGGACAAATCCATTCCCCAAATCTTCTTTGGGCTTAAGTCTCCTGAAGCATAACTGTGTGTATCCTCACCTCAGATCTCGTTTCAGTGACGGTCCCTGTTACAGCACCTTGGGGAATTTTGGCAGGGGAACAGTTCAAAGTCAGGCTCTGCCCTAAAGAGTTACCCATGATTTACCCATGGTAGCTCCTCCAAGTTTCTCTGTCCTGAGTGAGACTTTTAAAGTCCTAAAATAAAATGCTCCCTCATCTGATCTTCGAGATGCCACCATGCCTCAAGTGTTCCATCCGGATACATCTCCCAGCAAGTCTCTGTTATGAACTGAATTAGAAACAGGTCCTGGAGGGGTGAGAAAAGGGTTATAACCAGGCTCTTCACCTGTCACCTGCTCTTTAAAATGCCAGTTTTTCACACAGGGGGCATGGACACCAAAGGATTTGTTTTGCATAAGGTTACTGTGACAGAGCAGGAATTAAGCTCAGTCCAGCAGTCCAAGTCTTGCACCAAAAGCAAAGCCCTCCTCTCCCACATTATCTCTGCTGGGACAGGAGCAAAGGGTGCCCCGTTTACTGGACATGATCCTTGTGCCAAAAGAGTTTACAATCTAATAGACAGGATTTCACAAATCCTGTGAGTACACAGCCATAAGGGATTCAAAGGGAATTAATAGACTCCTCACCCATCCCATTCTTAAGAAGAGTATTTAAGGAGAAAAACTCTCCTATCAGCTTTGCTGCCATCCAACACAGCATCATGTCACAAAACAGAGAAAGGATTAGCACTCATCATCTGATCAGGCAAACAAGTTAGCTAAACAAGAAGAGCCGGTAATGAGGCAGAAAAGCTGTATGCACAATGGCATGGATCCTCCCACCTAGGCATGGATCAAGAGTATTCATAATACTGTTATTTAATTGAGAGACTTCATAGATAAAGGCCAATTTTTGCAGACAGTGTAGGACTGACAATGGAAAAATCCATGCTCTGTGGAGCCTTTTAATGACAAATCAGAATTAATAAACAGTGTCCCATTTATAACAGGAATAAGTAAAATGATCATTCACGTCAGTGTCTCTTTCACAGAAAATTGTCGCCGTGTTCCAGCAATTATTTTTGCTGGCTGATTTCAATGCAAGGGAAACACCGTCTTCATGTCAGTAGTGTCTTAAATTGGCTACAGGGGGCAACTAAATCAACCCAAAGGCTAGTATTCTCCAAAGCCAATGTAGATCCTCCTCCTGCATGGGCTCTGGAGGAGAGAGGGAAGAGCTTTTTTAAGATAATGTGCAGTCCAACAGCCTAATACTTCCTATATCATCTATACATGATGGAGAACTTAGCTACATGACATCAGTGTCACACCGTGTATCTCCTGAAAGATCCTAAATCTGATACCTGGGATCATCACCCTGCTACAGCTATTCCAGATCCTCCTGCTCACCTAAACTGCTCTGATAGTTTTAATCAATACAAAACTTTTCTGCAGTGCTACTTTACTGAGAGAGAGATGCCACTGCATGTTGGTCAACAGCCATGGATCCCCCCAGCCTGCCTGTGGGGAATGCAGTCCTGCTAGTTAACTCTGCAGAGCAATGCACTGAGGCCTTATTGAAATTATGGGGATTAATCTGACCAAATACAGAGATTTACAGTGTAGTTGTCTATATCTGAGTAAACCACCTACCAGCCCTTTATAATCCATAGAGTGGAACAGACACTTCTAGGGAGTAATACATTTCAAACAGGTCAGATGAATCACCCTGCAAAACGTCCTATTTTTCTTCACCAGCTCTAAAGGCAGCGAGGGGTGTCTGGCTGAGCGGAAGAGTCTCCAACACACCTCTAAAACTAGGTAAGGTATGTTCTCAGCCTCTCTGCTTGAGGCAGACAGAGCCAAGAGAGGTTAAATGCCACACAAACCAGTGGCACAGCTATTGCCCCGGAGCTATGCCCATCCTTACCACGTGCCATGGCAATTATTTAAGGGAGTTCAGCCCATGATATGATAAATCTTCAAGTCGTTAATGAAGAGAAGGACAAAGGCATACAGCTAAGGGAAGAAGTGACACTTGTTTTGGCTTGGTTTTTTCCCTCATGAATCCTGAAGACCTACAAAGCTGTCAGCAACTCCTCCAACTACAGGGAGAGACTCCCCAAAACTCAGTCTACCTGCAAGCTCCCCCTGTGGCTTCCTCGGCTGGCTGGGACCTGCCTTGTGGTTTACTAGCTTCAAAAATGCTCTCTGGGAGAGAGACAGGGAGCAAAAACATAGACATGGAAATGAGGAGAAACTGAAGTAAGAGTAAACAGTTTTAAGTTGTTTATCATACCAGTGGAATCTGGCATAAGGGTACGTTATGCTTGATCTGTTTTGCTGCGTGCTGTTGCCAGTCTTAGCTCAGAAACTGCTGAAGGAAAGGTGATCTCTCTTTACATTATCTCTTTACATCTATACAGCTCGATCAGATGGTGTCCTGGAAAGCAGCATTTCTCCGAGTCCCCTGTATTGTCACATCTAAAGGTAGCAGCTTAATTTTATAGCCCACTCATAACTGCCACAGCCTTCTTGGGGTCGTGGCCCGTAGTCTGGGAACAGCTGCTAAGGGAAGTGAAAAGGATGCTAAGGGAAGAAAATATGACAATAGAGATATCTACTGAAAAGGAAAAAAAGTCAAAGAAGGCAATAAAAAAGACAGAACAGTGAATTAAAAAGAAGAAGAAACTACTCAGAAATGCACAAATAACTTGAGTGAAAAAAGAACAGAAAATGCACTCAGTAATAAACCCAAGGGATGACAAAGAAAGAAGCTAAAATAAGCCCACTTGTAAACTGATTTAATTTCAGGTATCAATCATAAAAGTACCTACCCGTATAATTAAGAAAAGCCTCCAGAAAACATAAAAACCACTCTTAGAAATACTCTAGAGGTGGCACCATAATTAAACAGGAAAGCAGGACAGGGGAAATTGGTTTGAAGCAACTCAAGCACAAGGTGGCTTATGAAATGTCAAACTTGAGTAAAGGTTGTCAACCCATCTGTTAGGAATGAGCAATTCACTCCTGCCCCAGCCTCCCAGAGCAGTTGAACAGTTTTATTACCTATGCTAAAGCATTGTCCTTTACAAAAGGAATTTTTTTTTTTTTCTTCCTACTGCAGGAACATGAAGTCACTGGCCATTGCAGAAGTGGATCACCAGGTCCCGTGTTCAGACTGAGAGCATCCTGGGCTGTGATGCAGTAGATCGTGTAGATGAGGCAGATTTGGGCTTTGCCAGCACTCACGCAGGACCAGATGAATTTCAGGTGCTGAAGAAGGGCTGTGCCTTGCTGCCTCTTAGCAGGTACTGAATTAATTTCCCAGTCAGGAGTTAAAACCACTGTGCCTGACCACTCTGTCTAGTTCTAGTTAATGGGGTTTGTGGAAGATTTTTCTGGTATATTTTGCAAAGATCAGTACTGAGCACCTTTCTCTTATCAAGTACTACAATGGACTGAAAAACATACATTCCTCTGCATTCCTACCCTATTTTTTCATTATAATTCCACTTACTGTAGAGAGAAACTCTGTCCTACCACTGAAACAGATAAAGGGTTGCAGGGATGCCCAGTACAAGAAATGGTTTGAAATGGGTACCAGCTGTTGTTTCATTTCTAAGAACTGCAGTGGTAATCAAGACAGTCCATGCAGATTATTTGTAGCCTTTATCTACTGATGAAATTGGAATTACTGAAGTTCTGTCGTACAAGTGGTAATTAGTTTTATACTAAATGTGGAGCCAACAGAAATCCCCCTGGTACCTCCAGCTCTAAACTTTCCAGCTCAAAGAAAATCTTTGCAATTGATACACAAAATAATTCTTCTTATGACAATCAATATAAACCTGGTTTCTCTGGAAAGAAATACCTGGCTGCTGCCAATAGGCACATAATTCAGTGTGGTTAAGCAAACAGCACTGCAAAAATTGCTCTTGGGTAATAAGCAGTCAAACCACAACCAAGTGTTGGCTAAGCTTAGATCAAAGAGCATGAGTCCAAAAATATCTAAAACTGTCAATGGTTTAAACTTCCCCTCAAATATGATGTGAAATATGGCAGTAGTGGCATCTCTTATTAAAATCACTTAAGAATCAATATTCAGGACATAACAATAATCAAATCAAGTTGCTTAAACCGAACTCAAGGGATCCTTCTATTTTGCAAAGAATCAAAGATTAATTTCTAAGGAACTGAATCAATGCAAAGTAAATAGACTCTGATAAGCTGGGGAAGGATAGCTTACATCTACTGCATAGTACATAAGCTTTGCGATAGCAGTACTCCCTGAGCAAAGGAAATCTAGACAACTGCATAATCAGGACTGACAGCACTTGCAAAATATGACCCATAACTCAATTTCATTCATTCCTAATGAATTGTCAAGGCTAACATAGCTTGGAGAAACTTTGTGACATGTCACCAGATCAGCTCCAGGTTTTGCACTTTTTGGCCAGCTCTGCAGCCACATCCACCCTGGTGTGGGATTTGGGACTCTTCGATGGGCTCTCAGGACAGGCTGCTTCGCTATTTCTGTAGCGCAAGGTTTTGCAAGCAAGTGCCAGGGCTCACGGGCACCTGCCCTCTCTTTATCGCTAAATTTCCTCCATACCAGGGAAGAAATGGGAAGTTTTTAAAGAGTATTCATACTGTTTTACAGGAAGAAGCCTTTTAAAGTCAAAATACTTCCAGAAACCTCAGGGTCTTGCTTGTCACCGTACACAAAGATGCCATGAAAACCTCAATGTAATAAAGAACAGCAGTCCGGCACACTTTCAGTCTCCCAAGCAAAGAAACTCTTTTTTTTAGGTTGTTTCTAGCAGCACAAGGAAACAACAGCTATCTCACTGCTTGCATCACCTGTGATGTGAAATTAATTTTCCACTAACCAGTAGGAAGTAACATAACTGTTGTATATCAATAATGTTTATTACAGAGGTGGGTTGTTTCTTTTTTCCCCCACTCCAGATTAAATCTCTTAATCTATCCCACAAGTCCCTAGCAGGTGATATGCCCACCATCTACCCACCTACTGCCAATCCTGAAACAGTTTTCTCAAGGCAATAATAATGTGTGCATACTTTTTCCTTGCTGGTTGAAGCATCAGCTATTTAATCTTCATAGACCTTTTAGTGATGGTGAAAAATAAATGTTATCAGCCCTCTCCCACCCTCATATTCAGACTAGGAATGAATAAGCAACTTTTCCCTCAACCAGAACTGTAAGTCCTGTTTTGCAGATCACATTCACATGATAAAATATTTCAGCCTAGTCAGTGGAGCTGGACATCAGGAGTAGAGTGGGGAGAAGAAATCAGTGCACACTCCCCGTCACGCTCCTGGCCAAGCTCCGCTGCTGGGGATGTCAGCCTGGGGTTTGTAATTGCTGGTCACAACCCCCATGGCAGCCAGCACCACAAGTGCAAAGGAGATCATATAAAGGAAAGGAAAAGTCCTGAAATGGAAAAAAAGGGTTGTAACATTCTCAGTGTTGCATTACTATCTCCGAATAGAAGACCATGTCATTTTTATTCACAATTCTCAGTAACTGGAGTACAGACATACTGCAAGAGTCATGGAAGTGGGCTGGAAGCTCAGTAAGGTAGCTTCATGCACGTGTCTCGGACACAAAAAAGGGGGGCCTACCCACCCCATTCTGCAGCCTCCTTACTCTTCATGGTTTCAGAGCCATGCCAGGGTAAATCTGGGTTCCCAGGGTCTCGTTCCCCCACATAAACAGCTGTGCAGAGATTCAGTCTAAAGGCTGCACAGCTCATCTGTGCCAGAGCAACATCCGTTGCCTGTGGCCCCTGACTATAGTCCACTGGCTTTTTTAGCTGTAATGTTAAGGCAAAAATCCTTAATTTCACCTGTAATTTACTGACCCTTGATGTCATTTATAAATCAAGATCATTAGGATTAACACCCCCTATCCCCTGAAAAACACCGCAAAACCTACCAGTGTTTTTTTAAACAACATTTGAAACTGAAAACTATAAAATAAATGTTATGATTTATTACTTCACAAGACCTCATACTTGCTTGCCAAGGAGAAAGTAAGTCTGAGTGCGGCTTGAGCAGCCCACTTCAAGGTTTAAGACATGTAAGTCTCCCAAAAGCACAAAGGCAGATCTTTGCAGAAGCTCCTCTGCAAAATATGTGCCTCTGCTTGGCTCCGCTAATTGGGCTGGGACAGAGTCATCTCAGCGGAGCTTTGCTCGTGCCAACTTCAGAAGCCTGATGTGACTTCCATTGAAGGGGATCACAAAACCTTCAGCCGCAACTAGAACAAGCCATTAGGAAAACACCAAGTAAAATGAAGTGTATGATGGAGGAAATTAGCAGAGTGAGCTTGTGTCCAGATATGACTAGATAGTTTCCAATATGTTAATTTTCCTGCTCTTTTCCTGTTCTACCTACATTTGCCACAAGAATTTCAAAATATGTTCCCAATTCCTCAGTTCTGGTTTGTGATTTCTGTAGATGCTGTCTCCCCCTTTCCTCATTCCCAAAACTTGAGCTCTCATGCTCCAAAACATCTTCGTAACAGTTGGTAGTGCCTAATACAAAGTGAGCAGTATCAAATAAGGGCCCAGCATTACTGTCTTTAGACTCATTTGGCAAAAGAAAGACCTGCAGGAATGGCTCCTCTCTAAAGAGCTAGTTGTAAAGGCAGAAATGCACTGCCACATCTTCCTCGCTAGGGAAAACGGAGTTGGAAAGGCTGGAAGGGGACACTTCAGTGTCATGGGAGACAATACATAATTAAAGTTTATCTAAGAAAGATTGGGGAATTTGGCATTGCCTGAACAGCTGAAATAGCCCAGGATCACCTGTATTATTCAGGTATGGTGGTATAGACAAGACATTGATAAAATGCAGGGTTTTTTCTTAAAGGTTTTGCTCCTCATTATGAGAAAGAGGAAGAGTTTAAGAATGGTTTTTAAAATGGAGGAATTGCATTCATCCAGCAGTGATTAATCAAAACAGGTTTTAGAAGAAAGTGTCACAGTATGACAAATTGAAATAGCCTTTGAAGCCCAGATAATTACCAAGCAAATCTCAGAAACGTATTTTAGCAAGAAAGTTATCACATGCTGGAAACAAAAGCGTTCTTTTATTCCAGAATCAAAAGCTAGCTCCGGTATGCAGCAAAGATGTTTGCCCTAAAACTGTATGAAATGTCAGCAGAAGTAAGAAAAGACTTATGTGTATGTATAGGTGCTTCAGACATGCTCACCCACACATTGTCTGGGGCTCTGAGCTCAGAAAAATCTTCCCACAGACTACAGAAACAAACTAATTCTTCCACCTAATTCCTCCTCTGTTAGGTCCCCACTGGGGACCTTGTTCTTCCACCATACTAACATGAGTCATATTCATGAGTCATATTGATACTTTCCCTACAATAAGTTTTCCATCAGATGTACTGTTCCAATCCAAAGCCTCTTCTCGTTCATGGCATTGGTCTCACTCAAATTTGAGAGAACACTGTTTGCACCGATAAAACAAGCAAGATTTGGCCCCAAAATGATCCCAGGAGAGAGTGGCACCATCATCTGCTGTTCTGGAAGTCAGAAGACCTGGTTTCTTCCCTTTGCTTTGCAATGTGTTGAGGACTGCCCTTCTGCAAGCTACTTGGAATAATTCAACCCAAAACCAGATCACATCCATTAGTTGGTAGGCTGCCCATTGCTACGTTCAGAATGGGAGTCTTAACTTCTCCAAGCCTCAGTTTCACCAGAAAGGATCCCAAAACAGCACATTGCCTCTTATTAGAAGCAACAGCTACACAACAAACTTCTTACTGAAGATACACAGTGAATCTGCAATCCATACTCAGAACTTTCTTTTGTAATAATATTCCATAAACACTTCACTGATGTAAATTCTAATATATGTCTTCATGTACTTGATACGTCTTACTGGAAGTTACTTCAGAGCAACTTCCCAACTGTGGACAAAGAGCATAGTCTTTGTATATTCAGAATAGCAGCATCATGCTGGGAAATATGCATGACAGTTGGTAGAAGGATTGAAACTTCAGTAAAAACTACTAAATGCTTACTCTTAAAAAAAAAAAAAGAAGTCATGGAGCTTTTGAAGTGGAATAAACCTTGCAATCGCCTGCCTAACCTATTTGAGAAACTGTCACTACTATTTTATCAATTAGTATTTATTCTTCAGTATTTATACAAATTCCCCCAAATCAGATGTCTAAGCAGGCATTTGTAAAAGAAAAAGGGGAGATTCAGGCATGCATCTGGAGTAATCCTGGGTGGAATTTAAGCACACAGTTACATAGATAGATTTTGCAGGTGCACCTTCCTGAGAATGATTCCATCAGTGTCCACACTGCGCAGATGGGCTGTGTTATTTTAAGATCTTAATCAAAATACATGCAAACAGGCATAGCACCGCGTGCATACTAATGCTTGTGAAGTGTCAGCTGCGAAGCAGTCAATACACTTTTTTAAGAACACTAGCTATGTAAAAATACAGAAGCGAAGGAACTGCTGAATTAGGCAGCTCAGAGGAAGACTTAGAGGCTATAGCTAGAAAGTAATGCATAGCACATTTGTAATAAATATGAACTGAAGAAACCGTTATCTTGTTAACACGGCATGGTATTCCCACATACTGATAGAAATTGAAGTGTCACACAGACAAAACACAAGAAGCTGTTAGGTTATCAAAATCCCAAGGTATATACGATTAGGAGAACCAACCCTAAAGCCAGTAATTATAATGTAATCTTGACATCTATAAACCTCCTGCCAGCTCTGAACTTTTTCAATGGCTTTCCTCAATGAGGCATTACCCATTCCTCAGTCTCTGCTTTATCATCTGCAGTGAAGGCACTTTGCATCCACTAATCACAACTCGAGGGCTGAACCAGACCCAAGCTCAGAGGACAGACTCACCTAGCAGTCTCTGGTCTGAAAACTTTGTTGACTAATGAAAAAATAAACAAACCCAGCTTAAGAATAATGTAAACAGTTCCTTCTGGATTTTTTTTTTCAAAGAAAGATCCTGTTCCTGCATGTCTATATACTTCAAAGAATTTCTTTTTCTGAAATTGAGCTGCCTCCCTGTGCAAGGAAAAACTGAAAAGGACAAAACAAAGGTTGTGTTCAGAGTCACAGTGCCCCGGGTGCCAGGCCTATAAACCCTAAAACGTCCTCTTACCTGCACAAACACAGCACCACTCAAGGTGGTACCCGGTGCCCGGCTCCTGAGCCGCACTCAGCACGCAGCCGAGGTGCGCCTTGCAGCGTTGTCAGCCCAGGCGGGGACGGGTGGTGGCGATGGGCGTGCAGAGGCAGAAGCGCACACACGGACAGACGGACACGGACGCACAGACAGACACCCACAGGCACACACACCCCCCCCCGAACACCCTGTGCGCACACAGGCGCTCACAGGGACATGCTGGTGACAGAGCGGGGATGGGCAAAATGCTGCATCCTCTACCCACCCACCCCCACCCCAGCGGGGGAAACCAGGGGGAGGAAAGAAGGAAGAGGAAGAGAGGAGGAAGAGGAATGAAAGAAAGAGAGAGAAAGAACAGAAAGAAAGAAAAAAGGAAGGGAAAAAGGAAGAGAGAAAGGAAGAGAGAAAAGGATGGAAAAGGAAGAGAAGAGAAGAGAAGAGAGAAGAGAGAAGAGAGAAGAGAGAAGAGAGAAGAGAAGAGA
>WAAD01025441.1:0-54873 GCA_013389945.1 Fregata magnificens | reverse complement strand
GAAGAGAAGAGAAAGACAGAGAAACAGGAACAGAGTGAGAGAGAGAAAGAATTAGAGAGAGCGAGAGAAAGAGAGAAAGAGAGAGAAAAAGAGAGCGTGAGAGAGAGGAAGAGAGGAAGAGAGGAAAAAAGAGAGAAAGAAAGAGAGAAAGAAGGAAGGAAGGAAGGAAGAAAGAAAGGAAAGAAAAGAAATAAAAGAAAGGAAAGAAGAAAGAAAAGAAAGGAAAGAAAGAAAGAGAAAGAAAGAAAGAAAGAAAGAAAGAAGAAAGAAAGGAAAGAAAGAAAGAGAGGAAAGAGGAAGANTGTGAAGGGACAGGGCTGAGATCCGGGCGCCGAGAGCCTGGGGGCCGTGGGGCCGAGGGGCTGAGGGGCCCGGGGGGGAGAGATGTGGGGAATGAGGGAGACGTTTGAGAGAAGGAGACGGGGGGTGCCGACCCAAGGGGCATGTGGGGCAGCCTGAGCCCCCTGCCCTCCAAGAGAAGCAGAGAAATGTCCCCCCCGGGAGGGGACGGAGACCCGGAGGGAGACGTGTCCCCAGGCAGTGTGGGGAGGAAATGCCCTTTCTGGTTTAGCAAACAGGTGGCCCCTTCTTTTACCTCACCCCTGAGCTCAGTGTCTAAATAAAAAACCCTCGGCTGGGATATTTTTGCCTGAATTTCAACTCTGGCATGTGCTGGAGCCACTAGTCCCTTCACCCCTCCTCCAGACACATCCCTCCATCTCCTCCGCCGCCGCACATTAGAGTTGCAAATTAGAGACCGTAGCTTCGCCCCATTAAGAAGCATTTTGATAGCGGTCCCCCGCTGTTTCATCAGGGATGGATGTCCATCAGAGTGGGTTGTGAGGCTCACAACGTAGCCCAGTCGGTCCCAAACTGCTGGCCCCAAATGGGGGCCACAGGAGATACGCAGGATGCCATCAGGGCCCTGCATTTCCAGGTACGTATTTAGTGTGGCTGTAAATACAGTTGCATCTAGAGCAGGCCTGTCAGCCAGGATCTATACCAGGTTATGGAGATGTTCCTGCATCTGCTAAAATTTCCCAGTGCAGGATTGAGGCCTTTGGTAGCAGGGCTGAGGCTGCTCAGCTCCATGAATGTCAACACAGCTTTGGTGGCAGATTATAGTTTTATTTTATCTGGTCTGCTACATGGTGCCAACAGATGCAGAAACTGATTTCTGTTATGTTACAGCTCACCCTCAAGCTGAAGGAGCACTGCAGATACCTCTCCACAAAGTTTTCAGCTTTTCAAAGAAAAATCATTGACCAAATTCAGTTATTCCCAGCCATATTTCAAAATTTATTGGGGAACATGTATTCACTTTATGTGTATGTACATGTATGTGTATAATTTCAATTTTCAAAATATGCACACGTATTTCCAATGGCTTGGGCAAAAAAATATATACTGTTGGGCATAATTTTTACAATAAAATTGTAAATAAATAAATAAATAGGTCTTTACAATACATCATTTAGGAGGCATGGCGGTGTTGGTTGACAGTTGGACTTGATGATCTTAAGAGGTCTTTTCCAACCTTAAGGATTCTATGATTCTGTGATTTCAGGATTACGGTAGCAGTTGCTGGCAGGTGGGAGACTGAACTGAACTAGATGCTGTTTCTTCATTTGGCCTCTCTCACCACATGCCCGTCGGTGCCTGGCAAGCGCTCGCTGTAAATTCACGCGCAGGAGGAAGGCCCCACTGCCCCCTGCGATCAGGATCTCTGGGGCTTTGCCTCCAATTGCTGTGGGAAGGAAGTGGAGTTAGACAGGGCAGACTATATGGTGCTCACAAACTACCCACACATGCTCCAGGGCATCCAGGGTGCTCAGGAGGTCAGTGGGCCACTGTGTACCCCGAAGGGTCTTCTCCCTGCATAATACCTACAGCAAGATAAAGTTCCCCTTTGCATGTTGCCCCTTTCTCCAGTTTATTCGTACAGCTAAGTATCTTTTGACACACACAGAGATTAAGTGGAGTCGCTTCAGTTTATTTCAGGTGCCAAAGCCTGTGGTGCATGCAGTTGAAACGTGCTTAAATGGAGAGGGTTTCTGTCCTATGAGGTGGCTGGGGTGGCAGCTCTCTAGTGCTTTCTGTAAACCCTCTTGCCAGTGACAGATGTTATTTTCACTCATGCCAGTCTCCTCCCTGCTACTGCCAATGAGACAGGGTATAATGATGTTATCCTTTGCACGTTTTTAAGACCAATTCATGGCCATCCTGTAAAAGACCTATTTCATCTATCAGTTCCTCCCTTCCTTGGGCAGAACACATTCCTTATCTTCTGCGTGGGTATAGAGAGACTTTGCTAATGAAGAAGGATCATCACCTTTGCTGTTCCCTTTCAGGTTTCCTGTAGGGATCATTACCTCAATACAAGTGAGAGCCTGATTCAGCAAAGCACTTAGATACTTATTTGCTGAATTGGGACTTGAAGTTAGTGTTCATAGTGTGGCTGTTTAAGATTTCTTTGCAGGACTGCATTTTAGGCACAGGTTATTAGCAAATCTGTTCAGAGTTTTTGGTTTGTGGGTTTTTTTTTTTTTTTCCAGAAAGAAAACATCTGTAAGTGAGTGCAGGAAAGTGAAAGATTTCTTGAGGACCCACAGCCTGCCTGAACACTGCCCAGCTTCTGGAGTGGTTGCATGGCTTATTCACAGCTCTACCACCAGAATCAGCCTTTCATTAGTCTACAAAAAATAGATGCAGTATCTAATTCTGCATATGCATCTCAAACTCTGAAAAGGAAATATTTGTCTCAGACTGTTCCCATTCCAGCGTTCACAAACTGCATCAAACAAAACAGGAGGATAGTGGGTTGCTCAACTCTAGACCAAAGTAGCAAACCAAAATTTTTCCTATAATAGAGTGCTACAGTATCTATGCTGACAGTTGATTTTTCAACCCAATATTTGATTAAATATTACCTTTACCTAATGTCAAAATGTTAAGTCTATGGGATGCTGGTGGTTTTCTCCCTAAAGCTTCACCTTCCCAAGAATTTGGTGACACTGACAGGAAAGGGATCTTTTCACCAATACACTAGCTTGATCAGCTGGAGGAGATAAACCAAATGGTGTATCAAAGATGAGTGTTGCATACAGTGAAGAAAACCTAATATCCTCACTCTGTCTTTAACAGTGGCCTAGTATGTATTTATATTTTGCAGCAGTTAGTATTTCAGCTACTGCATGTAATAATCATCTGTCAACATACTTCAAGCAAGCTCAGTTGTTAAAGTTGTTGCTTCTCTACATTGTACCAAGGTGATTAACAGAAATGAAATCATTCCTCTTTGCAGATATTTTGTCTCCAGTGATCTGGGGAGAAACATAAACTGTTTTAAGAATATGTAGATGGTAATTCAAGATGCTGTCTTATTAGGATTTCTACTGGAAACAGCACTGGAACAGCAGCTCAGAGGGCTATGACAACCGTCGATGCACGGATACATAACTCAGTTTCCCCCCAGTTTGCAGTTCTTTTTGTTCTGATTGTGCGCCTTTGATTTCCATTTTCACCCCGGGGTTAGGAATATAAAAGATGGCTGTACCAGGCCAGGGAGAAGGTCTGTGTAGCCTGATATCTTATCCTTAGGAATGGACGCCTCAGCAGGTGTGGAAGAAAACAGTAATCATTCCACAGTGCTTCCCCAGAATAGCTTCTCAGTCTGTGATTTTGGCGCAGGGATTTCCTCACAAGACATGGTGTGTGGCTTGAACAGCTCACAGTCCTTTCTTCTTCAGTAAATTTGACCAGCCACATTTGAATCCATATAAATTACTTCCAAACTTTTTGCGTCAACATATTCCGCAATAGTTTACTTCCAGGAGTTACGCAGTCTGCAAATCACAGTGCCTTCACTGCCTGAAACTACTAGTTTGATCTCAGATATAACCATATCACCATAACCATCAGCCAGTTTTTTTCTGCAGTAACTTTGCTGCAGTTGTGCAGTGCTTTTTCTTCCGACTCGTTAATGGTGTCTCGGGGCTCTGACAGGTTTCTTTTACAAATTTCCTGAAAATTCTGGTGCTGGCAAGGCTCAGATCAGTGGCTGTGTGTTGGCAACGCATAAATTCCTAGGAAACAAGGAATTACATCACTGGGGAACACTCCTGTGCCTTTTCTATTTTTATATATGTTCTCTTGTACACATTATATGTTATAGTCCCAAATGGCTTACATTTCAAGGCATGAAGCAGATTCAAATGGTCTCTCTTAAAAAAAGTCTATCTAGCATAGAAATGGTTTTTTTCTTTCCTGCAGTGTAGAATTTTCTATGCCAAAACCTATTCAAAGTAATGAAAGAAAAATACGAAATTCTGCAGTAGAATATATGCGCTGTCTCGTGTTGCGTTATGCATTGTGTGCTCTATCATGGTTTAGTTTCTTATAGGTTTTATATGATACATGTATCATGACACTATGCTATTTTGGTCTTACTTGTTATTATCTTACTTTGTTGTTGTTAGTGAATTACAGGATTTTTAATCCCCAAATCCTGACTCATAAATAATTTCTGTTTGATGAGCACTGCGTGCAGCACTTCATCCAGTACTGAAAGTTACAAAATCATGAATTATGGAATCCTCGCAGTTTAGTGAAAAGACTTGTAAAGTTAATCTAACAACAAATAAAATTTCTACTAATCCTACAGTACTTTTTGGAATAAAACCTGAAAGACTAAAGACAAGTAGCAACAAAAATAGAAGAAAAATCCCACCATCATGAGCAAAGACTTTCAAAATTTGCTGCCTGATCTTCATAAAGATCATTCTTTAGTTGACTATTTTAGCTATGTATAATTAATTCCTGTATTGACAACCCCAGCTACATCTAAATCCCATTTAGTCTGAAACAGTTGTAAGAACAATAGTAACTCACACAAATCTTTATTCTTGTTATATTCTAAGTATTTCTTGTTTCCTGACTTACCTAAGGATAGACTCATACTGCTCCATCTCTCTAATGCACAGTGTTTATGTTTTCCATCTCCAGTCACCAACTTCCGACTCTTCATTCACAAATCACCTTTATAAAAATGTAACCTTTAATTTGATGAGCTAGGAGATACTGTACCTAGACCATATCACAAATGCAATATTTAATAAGACCCCATTTGTCTTCTCCATGTAATTTGAGACAGAAAATGGTGTGCTAGAGGAAAGGAGAAAACTTTCTTTACGATGGCCCAACCTTTTAAAACTCATTTTTGTAAAACATAACTGTTTTAAGCAGCTCATTGGGCTGACATATGAGCAGGATGCGTAGTGGAACAAAGTTCTATATATATAATAAATGTGATTAATCACATGGCTCCCTCCACAATAGTCTGCAAAAGCAATGCAAAAGCCAACCATATAATTTAGTTCTAGTTAGTTATATCAATATCAAAGAGTGCCAAGTATCGCATCATTTACATAGGTCTGACTTAATTATTGCAAATTAAGACTACTGGTAAATTCAGTAGCTGTAAATCAGATAGCTGATCATAGGTGACAGTACAGTTCTATAATTAAATACTGTTTCTTCTCTCCAGCTATAGGTGATAAACTTCTGTGTTGTTGAGTTCTGGAGCAAGGTAATAAATCACATCCCACTTGAAATCAGGACACCTTTAATAATATTGATACAGGGGAAGGGGAATTCTGAGTATGTCTATGACTCAGTGGCTCAGGTAGTCAATGAATTGCAAAATGGAGCTTGCCTGATGGAGTAGCATTGAACAGTTTTCTTCCTCTTTATTGAGTGACATTTTAAGGATTTGCCTGGAGTGCACTTCAACTTCACATTTCCTTGTAATATGATAAATCAACATCAATGCCTCTTTACTGGCACTTCAGTGGAGCCAGGCAAAGTGGACATGGCTTTGGTTGCTGAAAGTAAAACCTAAATACAATATCTCCATCTCTCTTAAGACAGTGAGACATCTCTCTTCCCCTCCTCCACTTACATCTCAGTATCCTTACAATCAGCAAAGAATATGGAATTCTACAGTCCTAATTCATTTACAAACACCCCTGCTCACTGAACTCGAAGGCATCACATATGCCCAGAGTAGAAATGTATGTTGAGTATCACCAGTACCTTACTGTGTGTAGTTCACCTTTAAATGTGGGCAGAGAGGTTTTTTTCAGCCTCTTCTTGAGAATGTAATGCAGATTGAGGGGAGAGGTCTGTGCTATACACCTTCTTTCTAGGTAATCTTACTTTTGCATATATTCTCTATTTCTTTAAAACTTCTATTGCATTGAAATCAAAGTTATTCTTTGAATAGAGACAAATATAACAGGAGCAGGAATTAAAGATATGATTATGACTCTAGAATTAAGGGTACCAATGTAGATATAAAATATTACAATCTGTATTTTGAATGAGACAATTAACCAGCTTCATGCCCTTGCGGTCACTCATGATCTTGTAATAATACCTATAAGAAAATAAATTTATTCTGATATCTTAGCACTGTGACCCTTATTTGTGCTGAAATATCCTTTACAAGGAGTTGATCTGAAATGGTTTGTTCTTCAGCTTGTGCTGGTTGGTATGTCCTGCAACAGCTCCACATCAGTAAAACTTGTTCATGTGCTAAACATCCTTGCTTAATTCTAGAACCACCCTGGAGAATTTACAACTGAACTTACCAGCAGTGTGAAAGCAGTGAATCAGATGTAAGAGACTGTGCGTGTCACACACAAAGGAAATACATGAGGATGAGCGGTACTGTGGGTGTAAAACCTTTCACAATGCACATCTGAGATGAGGCTATTATTCATATACAAACGAGCTGAGCATCCTAAGCAAGAGCTAATCATACATTTCCTTTTTCCACTATATTGGCCTGTCGTCTGGTATGTGAAATGGTTGGAGGCTGATGTTGTTTACCCTGTCAACCATAGATTCCCATGCTTACACCACCCAAGTGTCCTTCTCTGTGAAGCCATTTTAAAAGCCCAGAAATATTTTTCTAACATTTTTCTCCATATATTTTCAATGCAAAACAATATTCTCAATGTAGAAATAACTTTCCAATGTGAATAATTTCATATCTTGGCACCTCTTAGGTCTATAAGTCACATTTTGTGCCCCTTTGGGAGGCAAAAACCTCATTTTAACCAAAGATAAAGTCAAATTTCTTCTCCCATGACTTCCAGAAAATGAAGTTCTGTACATTATTATATACAGAAGACAAAAATAATGACCCAGACTGAATATGGCTTATTCATGGCCTCAAGCCAAGACAAACATAGAAGGACATTTTTAAGGAATAAGTTTGAGAGATAAAGATGATATTCTCAGATAGGATAACTTATTTTAAATGGTAACTGCTTAATGTTTTTTCTAGGTTTGAAATATTACAATTAGTCTGGGAAGAAAGGCTAGAGGATATTGAGCTGGTGAGGTGGTCAAAGGGAGATAATATATGAATTTATTACATGGATATCCATAACTCATGTACGGTATATTTACTGGACAGAGCCTTTTTTTTTCTTTCCATTAGACTTCAACATACAGAGAAAAATCAGTGTCAGCAATGACAACAGACAACAAATGCAACCAGCTGCTATATATTTACAGACTGAACAAAGTGGTGAGAAAAACCCCATGAATATAAAATACGTTTTTCAAATGAAGAGTTGATTGTATTTTTTTTGGTCCCATTAAAGAAATATTAACACACTATCTGACATGTCATTTGAGCAGAGGCATGAAAAAAAAAAAAAAGAAGAACTTTCGAGAGAGGAGAGGTCTGAGGACAAGGTTTGTCGTATCAGAGAGATGGGATGAGCTGAGGTGCAAGTGGGGAGGAGAGTAACTTTGAAGACTATTCTGTGCGTATAATACAGCACACAGCTGGGTCATCCAGAATCTATTGCTAGATGCAAGGTGCTGCAAGTTTGGTCTTCCGACATAATGTAAAATAGGAACAGATGGAAAATTTGGGAGGAGAAAGCATTGTGAGATTTCTGAAGGAACACTAAACAAGCTTGAATTTCACAGAGTGCACATCAGGCAGCTTAGGGCAGGATGATAGGGTGACTTAAGTAGAGTGGCAAGCCAGAAGAATCATTTTACTCGTTGCGTTTTGAAAACTGTGGGACAATGCATGTGTTTTAGAAATTACAAGAACATAAGAAGAGCTGTACTGAGTCAGACCAAAGCTGCACTTAGCCCTTAATCTTGACTCCACTAATAGCCAATGAGACATGCCTAGAGAAAAACAGGGCAAATCTACAGTGAAGCTTTCCCAGAATAATCTCCCTTGCTCCAGTAATTTGTAGTTTAGTTTGTTCCTAGATGAGAGGGTGGTATCTAAGAACTTTCAGTGGATTTCTCCCTCATGAAATACACAATTCCTTTCAGAATCCATGCAGACTTATCCTGCAGAAAGTTTCAAAACTTTACCACATTGTGCAAACAACCAACTCCTATGTATTTGGCATCTACTAATCTTATTTGATGACCCCTTGTAACTTTATTAGACAATAGTGCAATCATTCCTTGTTCAACACCTCCATATCATCCATGATTTAATAAGCCTCTGTCATATTCCTCTTCAGTCTTCTTTTCTTGCAGGATGAAGAACTGTAGTTCATTTGCTTGATCTTCATACAAAAACCTTCTCAAACGTCTAACTATCCCTGCCCGTCTTCTCTGGAGCTTTTCAAATTCCAGTTTATCTATATTAAAATGGGGAATTGTTTGGGGGGCAACAAGGGCCAGAGTCAGTACTCATGATTTCGCCATATCAGGATTTATATGGTGACTTAATGCTTACTGCTTTGCTCTCTATCCTTTTCCTCATAATTGCAACATGCTCTTTTCTTGGCTGCGATTGAACATTCATAGACATACCTAATATAACCTCGAGACCTTGTTCTAACAATTGGATCAAAACTGATCATGCTGTGTATACACTTGGGATCGGTTTCCCATGTGCACCCTTTTATATTTACCTATAAGGAATTTCATCTGATGTTTTATTTCCCAGTCCTTCAGTGTAATGAAGTCTTTCTCTCACTGTGTGCCATTGGTTTATCTCTCTTCTAACATTAATGATTTAATATTAGAGAACTTTGTCTCCTTGTTATTCAGCTCTCTTTCTAGGACAAGATATCATACCAACCCCAGTGAGACTCCATGGATGACCTCTGACCACTGTGAAGCTGTGCACTGTGCTACACACTGTAGTAAGCTGTAAGTAAGGTAAAAGGCTGCCGCTTACAGTGGAGGGGGAGCCTGAAAGACTGGCAGCAGTTTCCGACTTTTACTGACCAAGTGTAGCTGCTTTCTGGGAAAGTGGCATACCTTTAAAGTAAATTCCTGATGTCATTCGCTGTTCAAGGAAAGCTTTGCATGTTCCCCAAATCACTAAAGATCTTTTCACTGAAATACTGGCTGAAAAAGCAGAGGAGCCGTTCAAGGCAAAATGCCAGCTGTGCTACATGAACTTTTACTTCTCCCTCAGTACCAGGGAGGCATCATAGAATCATAGAATCATTTAGGTTGGAAAAGACCTTTAAGATCATTGAGTCCAACCATAAACCTAATACTGCCAAGTCCACCACTAAACCATGTCCCTAAGCACCACTTCTACATGCCTTTTAAATACCTGCAGGGGTGGTGACTCAACCACTTCCCTGGGCAGCCTGTTCCAATGCTTGACAACAGTTTCAGTGAAGACATTTTCCTAATATCCAATCTAAACCTCCCCTGGCACAACTTGAGACCATTTCCTCTTGTCCTATTGCTTCTTACCTGGGAAAAGAGACTGAAATCTGCTTTATTACAACCTCCTTTCAGGTAGTTGTAGAGAGCGAGAAGGTCTCCCCTCAGCCTCCTCTTCTCCAAGCTAAACAGCCCCAGTTCTCTCAGCCGCTCCTCATAAGACTTTTCTCTAAGCCCTTCACCAGCTTTGTTGCCCTTTTTTGGACACACTCCAGCACCTCAGTGTCCTTCTTGTAGTGAGGGGCCCAAAACTGAACACAGTATTCGAGGTGCGGCCTCACCAGTGCCGAGTACAGGGGCACGATCACTTCCCTACTCCTGCTGGCCACACTATTCCTGATACAAGCCAGGATGCTGTTGGCCTTCTTGGCCACCTGGGCACACTGCCGGCTCATGTTCAGCCGACTGTCGACCAGCACCCCCAGGTCCATTTCTGCCAGGCAGCTTTCCAGCCACCCTTCCCCAAGCCTGTAGCACTGCATGGGGTTGTTGTGACCCAAGTGCAGGACCTGGCACTGAGCCTTGTTGAATCCCATGCAATTGGCCTCAGCCCATCGATCCAGCCTGTCCAGATCCCTCTGCAGGGCCTTTCTACCCTCAAGCAGATCAACACTCCCGCCCAACTTTGTGTTGTCTGCAAACTTGCTGAGGGTGCACTCAATTCCCTCTTCCAGATCACTGATAAAGATATTAAACCAAACTGGCCCCA
Source organism: Fregata magnificens (assembly GCA_013389945.1). Lineage (NCBI taxonomy): Eukaryota > Metazoa > Chordata > Aves > Suliformes > Fregatidae > Fregata > Fregata magnificens. The sequence goes on along the minus strand of WAAD01025441.1, from coordinate 44,429 downwards.
GAACTGACCCCTGGGGAACACCACTTGTGACCAGCCACCAACTGGGTTTAACTCCATTCATCACCACTCTTTGGGCCCAGCTATCCAGCCAGTTTTTTACCCAGCCAAGAGTACAACTGTCCAAGCCATGAGCAGCCAGTTTCTCCAGGAGAATCCTGTGGGAAATGGTCTCAAAGGCTTTACTAAAGTCCAGGTCAACAACACACACAGCCTTTCCCCCATCCACTAAGCGGGTCACCTTGTCACGGAAGGAGATCAGGTTAGTCAAGCAGGGCCTGCCTTTTATAAACCCATGCTGACTGGGCCTGATTGCCTGATTGCCCTGTACGTGCCGCGTGATGGCACTCAAGATGATCTGCTCCATAACCTTCCCTGGCACCAAAGGCAGGCTGACAGGCCTGTAGTTCCCCAGATCTTCCTTCTGGCCCTTCTTGTAGACGGGCATCACAATTGCTAGCCTCCAGTCAACTGGGACCTCCCCAGTTAGCCAGGACTGCTGATAAAAGATTGAAAGGGTCTCGGTGAGCACTTCCGCCAGCTCCCTCAGTACCCTTGGGTGGATCCCATCTGGCCCCATAGACTTGTGTGTGTCTATGTGGTGTAACAGGTTGCTAACCATTTCCCCTTGGATTATGGGGGCTTCATTCTGCTCACTGTCCCTGTCTTCCAGCTCAGGGGGCTGGGTACCCTGAGAACAATTGGTCTTACTATTAAGGACTGAGAAAAAGAAGGCGTTAAGTACCTGTCCTTAATAAACTCTCTTTTTTTCCCTGAGTTCCAGCCAAAGCTCTCTGTTCAGCCAGGCCAGTCTTCTTCCCCGCCAGCTCATCTTTCAGCACATGGGGACAGCCTGCTCCTGCACCTTTAAGACATCCTTCTTGAAGAATGTCCAGCCTTCCTGGACTCCTTTGCCCTTCAAGACTGCCTCCCAAGGGACTCTGTCAACCAGGTCCCTAAACAGGCCAAAGTCTGCCCTGTGGAAGTCCAAGGTGGCAATTCTGCTAAACCCCCTCCTTACTTCTCTAAGAATCGAAAACTCTATCATTTCGTGACCACTGTGCCCAAGGTGGCCCCCAACCATCACATCACCCACAAGTCCTTCTCGGTTTGCAAACAGGTCCAGCGGGGTGCCTTCCCTAGTTGGCTCACTCACGAGCTGTGTCAGGAAGTTATCTTCCACACACTCCAGGAACCTCCTAGACTGTTTCCGCTCTGCTGTATTGTATTTCCAGCAGACATCTGGTACGTTGAAGTCCCCCACAAGAAAAAGGGCTAGCGATTGTGAGACTTCTCCCAAATGCTTATAGAATATTTTGTCTGCCTCTTCATCCTGGTTGGGTGGTCTATAAGAGACTCCAACCATGATATCTGCCTTGCTGGCCTTTCCCCTGATTCTTATCCATAAACACCTGACCCTTTCATCACCATCGTCAAGCTCTAGATAGTCAAAACACTCTCTAACACACAGGGCTACCCCACCGCCTCTCCTTCTTTGCCTCTTCCTTCTGAAGAGCTCATAGCCATCCATTGCAGCACTCCAGTTGTGTGAGTCATCCCACCATGTTTCTGTGATGGCAACTATATCATAGTTTTCCTGCTGCACAATGGCTTCCAACTCCTCCTGTTTGTTGCTCATGCTGCGTGCATTGGTGTAGATGCACTTCAGTTGGGCTATTGATCCTGACACCTTTACTGGGGGAGAAGTGCTAATTCCTATGTGACTGTTCTCAGGCGCTTCCATAGTTCCTAATGCATCAACAACCCTTGCATCTTTGCTGCCACGTGGATCTCCATCCCCTACCCCACTGTGATGGCTAAGGTCCCTCCCGCGTTAGTAGAGGGCCATTTCAAATGTGCTCTAGTGTACTCAGAACATTGCAGAGCAGGCTGAAGGACCTTGCTAGCACACCATCCCTCAAATATTCACATGCCACCTCCAGGCTTATCTCTAGTGACCCTGGTTTTATCCCTTTCCCCCTTCAACTCTAGATTAAAGCTCTCTCGATGAGCCCTGCTAATTCCTGTGCAAAGATCCTTTTCTCCCTTTGAGACAGGTGTACCCCATCTGTCACCAGCAGGCCTTCCTGCATGCCCTGCCACATGAACTGGAGCTGCTCACCTCGGTGACAGGTCCCCTCAGCCGCTGTCGCATGAGCTGCAGGCTCCTGGTGGGTCTCTCTGCTCCCCTGAGGTTTCCCCAGTTCAGGAAACCCCCCTGCACGCCACACTAGAGCGCTCCGCTGCTGATCATGCCGTGACCAGAGCTGCTCGCCTCAGCCTCCTTTAAAGCAGCTTTTGCACAGTAGAAGACTTCTCTGCACCACAGGGTGCAGAATACATGCAAGAGCAGCATGCTTTTGCACACTGAGGCATCTGTTCTTTCCTCACATTGCTAGCTTTAGTCCTCTTATAGTCTGCTTATAACTTGAAACATACTGCCCACGTCATGGCCAGGAAGACCCAGGCTCAAGTGGGTGAGGTGTTTCTTAGTCCTTTGCTACAGTGACCATGAAGCCTCTCAAGTAATGATTGGTAGATCTCCTGGGATGTTCACTGGAGGACTTGTCCCAAGCATCTTCAGATACATCTCACCTCAATCTGTATTACATAAAGCAACTGAGGTTGTCCCTATGCTGAATAGCCTCAAGATACCAAGGTAAGCTCTGGTACTCAGGTTGAGGAATCCTCTTTCAAAGCGCAAATCATGGTAAACAATGTGAAAAGTAGGTGAGTTTAGTCTAAAACAGACCCATACTTCACTGACAGCATAGATGTGTATCTTCATAGATTATCTCCTATTCATTCACAGTCTCACCTTGTCAATGTTTTCTAGAGTGTAATGCCCAAAACAGCATCCAGTGCTCCAAATGAGGCCTCACAGGCTCTGAGTGCAATGGGATAATTGATCCTCCTGCCCATTAATACTCCCTATAATAGGATTTCCCCTTTTCTGCAGTAGAATTCTGCTGCTTGTTGCAGGAAATCTACATCTGGGAGTTAACTGCGGTAAATCACGCATAACACGTACCTTAGGAAGACCATGGAAAAAGAAGGCAGTTAGTGGTGTTGGGGACTTACACAGCCCCATTGAAAGTCACTGGGAAACAAAGCGTAGAGTAAGACAAGCCCAAGAAATTCTGGAGGAGGATAAATAGCCAGACTACAGGAAAAGAAGACAGCAATGGTTTTCTGGATTAGCCCTTAGTGTTTTGTCCCACAGATGGGCGTGTGAGGAGATTCATTCAATTGCCCTAAGAAACAAAAATGTAGAAATAATAAAACAAGGAAAGAAAAACTCAGCATCAACATAAGGTAAAAAACCCTACTAAAAATATTTCCTGTTGAAAATGACCTTTTTTCTTTCTAGAATTCCCAACATTTTTAATGTGAAAATTTTAATTTTCAGGATTTTTGCTAAAAGCTTATGTTGGGGCAAAACTTTGTGAACCAATCTGATCTTTTTTTGGATTCTTCACAAAACTCATTTTTTATCAAGTCCTCTTAACTACCCTACGCACAGAATAAATGTCTGACCTTCAGGTATGGGTTTCCCGGGATACTCAGTTATGACATGCATGAAGGAAGGCACTGTACTTGGGGTCTAGCTTGGGCAAGGCCGGACCCTTTTCTGGTAGCAACAAATGTGGTAAGCATCAGACACAACAATCAGTCATGATCAGTAAGTGCAGATAAGAAATGGGAAGGCAGATTTGACCTTTGCCACCTCTTTGCCCTCCCAAAAGCCAGAGCAGTTAAGGAATTGCTCTTGTGTCATCAGATGGGACATTAATCTCTGCCTGGTCTTTTCAGCTTCTTATATTCCTCTTACTGGGATGATGGTTATGCGGGCCTGGTGAAAAGCCTCGTCACAACAGATTCTTCATGGGCTTTTTATAGCATTCTCACTTGTGATGAAAAGAAATATTACAGTGGAGCCAAAAACTGGCTCAGTAATTTTAGTGAAGTGTTCAACACAGTTTCAAAAATGTCTCCCTGTAGAATCTAACTCATGGTCTCAAAGGGAGCCTGAGAAAACATTTCCCCTGCTTCTGTCAATGCTGAGTGCTCCTCTCCTAAACTGAAAATCCTAGTTAGGTGTTATAACTTGTGATGATTGTAGTATGTCTCACTCCCATCACAAACTAAGCAAAATACCAGCAGTGAGCAGAGCAGCACAGTTATATTCTCTCCAACACAGTCTTAGAAGGAGTCTGCGGTGTCATTTAAAAACTCAAAGGGGTGGTAATGCTGCATGGTGTATCAGTAAGCTTCATTCCATGAGTGTCACCAACGAGTGTGTACAGAATTCACCTCACTCTACAAAAATATGCATGTTGTCAGGACATTGAGACCAAAGAGTCTTAAAGGTTTTGAACCTTCCCTACGTTCACTGTCCATTTCCCTGTATTTTATCAGGCAACAACAAATTACCCAACATAAATGAATCACTAAAATACATGCAACTCAAACAAAGCTTCTGCTCATCTCCACTAAAAGTTACGGTTCTAAGTCACTCGTGAGATTGCCTGTGATTTAATGGGATTGTGTTTTGAGGCAGATAAACAGCTTCATAAGGTTCTTCCATTTAGCAGAAATTTGGGTGGCAACGCAGCACAGACTGGCACCTGATGGCTTGTCCGAACAGTGAACCTGCCTCACAAAGATACGGAAAAATGTGAACGTTTAGCTCTGCAAGTGATTTATTTCTGAACTAGTTATTATATAGGAAGTCACAGTTCCTCTAGAATGGTCTCTGTAGTCAATCCCATATCAGTGTCATCTGGCTTCAGTTGCCTTCACAGGTGACTCCCAGTTTTGGAAGCTCCCTGGTGAGACAGTATCACTGACAGCTATTCTGGCTCAAGAAATGGCTTTAACCTGCTCACATGGCATTTACTTCTCAGACAGCTCTTCCAGTCTTCTACAGGAGGAAGACTGTGAACTAGATAGAAGTGCCTCATGGACTGGGTTTGCCATGTAGGCCACCAAATGAACCTGATAACTTAAACCATCCCAGTGGAAGCCTGTCTAACCTGGGTAATGGTGATTGTCTTCAGAAATTACTATTATTTTCCTAATACTTGACAGTTATTAAAGTTAGAAAGATTTTCCTCAGTGTTCTTTGCTATGAACTAAGATGCATACCACCTCTGCAGAACGAACTGGGAAAAGTTAATAGTTACTTCTTTAAAACAAAGAAATTATCTGATTAGACAGTTGAACAGTGCTATTGGGTTCCCCCTCAGCACTCTCTTTTCTAGCCTAAAAAAATCAGATTATTTCGTATTCTCAAAAGCTTTTGCCAGCCTTGTTGCTTTTTGCTTATACCTCTCTAATTAGCCTGTGTATTGAAGCCTATGTCACTAACCGCACATACTCATCCATTCGTAAATAGACATGAATAAAGAGAAATAATTTAATCTCAGCTTTTTTCCACCATCATGGTGTTAGCTGTACACTTACTGAATAAAATTCACTCTCTTCCGTCGTCCAAGTCTTTAATGAAGATAACTCAGTAACTTTGGATTCAGTACAGACTGCTAGGAGCCTACTCAACATCTCCACTCAAAGTAACTGAATACTTTTGGGAGTGATTTTCCAATCTGTTGTTCACACGTCATCTTTTGCTCATTGTGTATATCTAAAAATGTCACATCGGACCTTACCAAAAGCCAGCAGAAGTAATGAAGTACCATTATGTCACTTCCCCTGTATCTACTAATCCATTACTTCTTAAGGAAGGTGAATAAATTGATTTAATGTGATGTCACAGATTGCTGGAACCAACAATTTAGCAGTCTGAGAACCTGAACAAGCTTCATGAGTGAGGATTATACCACGCTTTTAAAAGGGGACATAAACTATCAGACTTAAAAGCATTAGCCAATGTCTCTCTCATGGAATTAAAACACTTTCCTATGCCCACAGCATCCCACAGTGATCATCTATGAGGTTAACAGTACCTTCTTAAAATATCAAAGATGACAACTGTCAGACAGAAAATACTGCGCTATGGATGACCTATGGGTCTGTTTGTTCCTGGGATGCAGATGGGATGTGAAAGAGGACCTCTGAAATACTTTTTCAAAGTACTCTTATGGGTTCGTTCACATTCCAAATATAAACTCCTATACAGTTTTTTGGAATACAGGCAAATATGTTTAATCCCTTCACCTCTTCACCTGGAGAGGGCATTACAATAACAAAAAAGAAAGGCACATGTTGAATTGACAACAGCCATATGGCAGAACATGTGCTTTCATTTGCAGACCAGAAGATGCTTATCCAATACTCTTAAACACTAGCTTTTTACAACACTCGCTGATACGTTCTGTTTCAGGCCCTGCATTACAAGAATGAAGTGGCTGAACCGGATGGTATTCAGAGAGCTGGATGAATGCTCAAAAGTCAGGAAAACACGACCTAAGGAAACAGATTGAAGGGAATGGATTGTTTAGCCTAGGAAAGAGGAAATTGAGGGTGGACATGACAGAAATCCTGAAATATGTAGAAGGTTGCTGAAAGGAGAAACGTAGTAGATTTTCCTGCATACCCATCTGGGTTAGGTCAACAAGCAATGGACTTCAGTTGTCTTTAGGGAGATAAAGATAAAGTGGCAGAGAAGAAAACAGTATTCACAAGGCTACTGAAATAGGCATGAAATCTTTATTCTTGGAAAGTTTGGGGGGTTGGGTTGGTTGGGGTTTTTTTTTTAGAATTTGAAAAAGCGCTACTAGGACAGATTTGTGTGGAGCAGGAACATGGACTAGATGAGAGTCTCTGGAAGTCCCTTAAGCCCTGTTTTCTGTGATTCACTGTGCTACAGTGTTCACCCCACAGCTGTGGCTCCCTGGCTATAACTTCATCCCTTTAGTGAATGAAGTGGCAAACATCAAACTGTCAGCTTAGCTATTGCAGAGATGGCAGTGATGGTACCAGTGCATCAGTTCTGGATAAACTTCCATGTATGTTGTTTGTGACACTTACACCTGGGGCCCTTTTTCCCCCTGTTTTACTTCAATAGTTGAGAAGAATTGGGATTTACCTACTTTTGCACGCGACGAGACTGAAAGCTGAAAGATTTCAGGGCACGTTTCGGTCAGAAGCAGCCCGAGTCCAACAGCTCCCAGTTTTTAAAGATTTGCTTGCTTTGCTGTTGAGCACACTCACTTTAATTCACTGATCTGAATGTTCAAGAACTACAAGATTATCTCACCTGGCCTTTTTTGTTTCATCTTTCAATCTCCTACTGAGACAAATAAAATCTGTTTGCTTAAATACATTCAACCTTTTCCTTTTGGTTCTAGGGAAGGGGAACAGCACTTATTTTAGCATGATCCAAAGAGAATCCATCCAGAATAAAAGTATTAACTACTTTAGATGTACCAGTTTTTAAAAGGGAGAGTTGAACCAGGAATGGAGTTTGGTGGCTTTTCTTTAAGGGGCAGTGAATCTTTTCTTGTCAGCAATTTACTTTGCTTTGTCATATTTGTCTTCCTTGAACTGCACAGGGTTGTTTTTATTTCGAGTTTCATTAACAAACCCGAAGTGGAAAGAGAGCTGCTGCATTAGTCAATAGCCAAAGGAAATAAATCTCTGCTCTTTCCTGCAAATGTGCTGCTGCACGATGTGCTTTCCTTGGGAGAGTTTTATTCATGACAGAAGCCAGCCATCTGCTGGAGTGCTGCTGCAATAACCCTTTCTAGGACCGCAGGACAGAGACGCTTGCTAATGTTTGAAAAAATCCATATTTTTCTTCAAACTTGATGAAAAATAAGCAGCTTGGAAAAGAAGGTGGGGAAACTATGCAGAGATTCCTTGAAAGTAGGCCATTAGACAGGTATTAAATGCTGATGGAGGTGAAAATGTCTGTGATGAGCAGGGATAGAGCACAAAACATTAAGCGCAGATTCACCATCTATCTGCATGGTGAAAACCTAACCAATGAAAACCAGAGCACTGAACTCTGCTCCTCAGACCTTCAGAGGAGAAGGACTAGAACAGTGTCCTGGTGTGGAACCCACCAGGAGGAGCCAACCAAAGGCACTCCTTCCCCAGAAAGTCATGCCACCTGAACAGTTTGTTGCCTAAAGGGGTACGGGGCTTATCATGGGAAGAACATTTTGGGATTGTGTAAAATTTAGGATGGAGGTTTTAAGGGGATTATGGAAATGTGCAAAATGTATTATGGGATGTTTAAAGGAAGAACCAAGGGTGGGGAAAAGGAGGCATTGAGGTGAACTGGGGAGAAACAAGAGCAGGGAAATAAAGGGAAAAGGGGCTGGACAACATGTTTCCCTGTCACTGGTGAGTACATTTGTCTCACTGGACAGACAGTGCTTGATCAGTACAGTCTATCCTATATCCTCATGAAATCTTGTTTCTGACTACCCTTCCATTCTAAGTGTGCATTTGTCAACGCTAGTGAGCTGCAAGATGGGCTGGCTGGCAACAGGGATGGGAGGTCTGGGTGCCAGCAGCTGGAGGTCCAGGGGCTGGGTATTGGGCAGACCGCTGGTCCCAGACCAGCTGCTGGAGACACCCACATTGTGTGTGTATATTCCAATAGCAGCCTTCAATCCTAATCAGCCAGAGGGGAGGAGAGGATTGAGCCATCTTTGTTCACGTTTCTGTGAGTGCTGGGTTTGTGCACGTGGATGTCAATTAAAAAAAATAAAAGTAATCTCTGTCTGCATTGGTCTGTGTGTTTGGGCATGTGTGGAGCCTGTAATGTGTGTGTGTCTATTGGGAACACGTGCTCAGCCCCACCCCAGGCTGGACTGGGAACACAGAACCACAGCAGCCTTGCAGCTATTGGGCTGAGGGAGGAGGAAACCCTCTGGGTCCTGAAGCCCAGCAGGTTTGGCTACCTCTGACAAAATGGGAGCAAAATTCCACGTCTGATCCTTTGGTAACTAAGGCCAGGGGAGAATTATCAAAGGCACCGAAGTGACTTCACAGCATGTATTCCGTTTTCAAAGGTAATTGAAGGAGGAAAAAGGAGATGGGTGGAATGAACTGACCACCATGTTCAACTAGGAAACTAAGACTGTGTTTTCATTCTTTTTCTGATGGAATCTGTGGCTCCTGGTTCCAAGCTTGTCTTCACTACTTCCTACCATGGCCGGATGAAGAAGGGATCAGGTTATCTCACCCCTGAACGCTCTGCTCTTTGCCCCACAGTTTGAGTTCATATTTAGTAATGGTGTAGGAAGCCATATCTCAGAAGCAAAAGGCTGAATATAGTCCCTCAAGGCAAAGCTGATTAGCATCTTTACTTGGGTAGAGAGGTGTATCCGGTTAGCTAATGGGGCTGAAATAATAATGACTTGCTTAATAGTCTCTGGCAGGAATCTGGTGCAGCACTGCTTAGAAATGACAGCTTGATGATAGGACAAACTGGTTGATTTACCAAGTGAATTACCACTGGAAGTGCACCCAGACCTCAAACTGTGATTTTTGACTTAACACCAAACTTTAGTTCCCACCCACACAACATTGGCCTGCTTACATTTTCATTACCTTCCACTGACAGATCTCTAAAATGAGAAAATGATGAGCAGAGGAAACCTGGTGATGGAAAAACATTAATTGAATTACAGACATGAAAAAGGATACTCAGTTTCAAGAGAAAAAATTAAAAAATCTTCCACAACTCTGTTCCTGATACAGCAGTCTTGGGTTGTTGGGACTAAGAGGCTATTAAAGGTGGCTTTACATCCTGCTGCCTCTGGAGATAGATGTTGCCCTGCTGGTTGGGTGACTAGACCAGGGACCATCACTGGGTTCCCTGTCTACGGAAGAGGGGTAGCGCTTCTCTCTGTGCATCCAGCTTGGCATTGGTGTGGCCGCTGGGACTTTTCATAGATGGCAAAATAGTCTCACAGCTGAAAAGTGGCCTCTGGAAAGACAGTAAATCCAGAGCATGCTCCCTGCCATCCATGAGAGCATCTTGGGACAACTCTGGATTGTAATGGGTGTACGGGATGTCCGTGCCCAGGGCTTGGGAGTGGGAGGAGAGACACAGCTAGTCCCAGCCGGTGCCAGCCGGCTCCAAGGGCCCCAGGGCAGGACACAGCTGAGCCCCTCAGCCAAGCCGGGGGCGCCGGGGGGAAAACGGGTTTCAGCAAGGGCCAAAGGCGGCACAGGCAGAGGAGGAGGAAGCCGAGGAGGGAGCAGCAGCGGAGGGACCCCGAGGCCGGAGGAGGAGGAGGAGGGCGGGAGGGGCTGCAGGCCCGGAGCAGGGATCCCCTGCAGCCCTGCAGAGACCCCGCTGGAGCAGAGACCCACCCTGCAGCCCGGGGAGGGCCCCACGCCGCAGCGGGGGGAGATTTCCTGCGGGAGCCGCGGCCGTGGAGAGCCCGGGCGGGAGCAGGTTGTCCCTGAGGGACTGCAGCCCGGGGAAGGGCCCGCGCTGGAGCGGGGAGACGTGTGGGGAGGGAGGAGCGGCCGAGAGGGGCTGTGATGGACTGACCGCAGCCCTCATCCCCACCCCTGCGCCCTCGGGGGAGAGGAGTCGGGAGTGAGGGGGTGAAGCTGGGCCTGGGAAAGACCCTTAGGTGGGGAGAAGGTGGTGTTTTAATCTTTTTGTCTTTGTTTCTCACTATCAGAATCTATTTTAATTGGAAAAAAGTTAATTTTCCCTGTTTCAAGTCTATTTTACCCTTGACAGTAATTGGTAAATGATCTTCCTTTCCTTATCTCAATGTACAAAGTGAAAATGGAAATATAAGGGGAAAAGCTCCCCCCAAACTTTCATTTTGCAGCAAATTAACAGGAACTCCACACTTCCTTCTCCACTAAGGGATCAGTAATCAAGCAACTACTTTTCAATGTTTTTCCCCCCACACTCTCATGCTAAGTCTGCACCTACATCTTAAAACGTGCAGCCTGGATAAAACAAGCACTAGCCAAACAAGTCAGCCGAGTTGCCTGAAGTCAGGATTGCAGAGAGGATGTAGCTTACACAACCCGAGTGAATTTCACCTAGGACCTTTTGGGGTTTGCTTTTGAGGTGTTTTTAGTGTCTCCAGTCTGAGCTGAGATATCTCTCATTGTGCATTTGACTCACCTCTAACATACAATGTAGTACTATTAGAATAAATCCCTGTTCAGGTGTCTGTCAGGAGTTGGATAGGTGTAGCTGCAGGAGGCCTAAGAAAAAAAAAGATTGCCTGAGAAATTCGCTGAAGTCCTGCTGATAGATTCCCATTGACTACAAAACCAAATAAAAAATCTTGGTCACGCCAAGACCTCATGTGCTGTTTGCTCATCTCAACTTTATTGGACTTTTTGGATCTTTCTTGCTCTGAAAACCTGGCTGATGTTTTCACAAGGTGCTTGCAGGCTGCTTTCTGTTCCTTACTGGGCCAGAAACACTCAAAAGACCTTTCAGGGCTTCTGTTCCTATTTCCAGCAGGAATTAGCATGAAAAGAAGCATGAGGAAGAAAAATGCGCTATGTGTTTTGTACCTCTAACAGCTCGTCGTTTGGGTTTGCTTCTGGGTTTAGCTGGAGGCTCCACACATCCTTTATTTTAACAGAACCAATTTCAACTTCCACTGCTACAATAAATTTCTGGAGACAGAAGAAGTGTCAGCAGCCTGCCCAGGGTAGAACCCTATGTACTCAAGGAACAAAGTTAAAAGTACTCTTTGCTAATGATTTTCCAGCACTTCCCCTTTTATTGATGCTTCTGCTGCAACTGCCTGAAAGCATGTCACCCCCAGGGCCTCAGTGAATATTCAGAGGAAACGATTATTTTTAAAATCATGTCTCTCACAAACTGAAAATTAAGGCAACCTGTTGGTACAAACGGCCTGAGAGCGTTAGCACATCGATCCCAAAGACAAGCATGTTGCCAGCTGATTTCTGAAGTTGTAATGCTGTTTTCCAAGAGTTTAATGTGCCCAGGTTACATGAGCAGGAGAAGTCAGAGCCAGTGTTTATGTTTGCCCAGCCCCACACTGACAGCTAGAAATCCTGGTTTAGAATAACAGTATTTTCTGTACTGCTGCTAATTGCTGAGCTCTTCTGGAGAGAACCCTACTGCTGCTTAAACTCCAAGTCAGTCAGTATCAGTGGGATCACAGACTCTAGTGTGGGATCCTGCTCCCTGTGATTCGCCCCAGAAAGTGCATGGACAGAGTCTAGGTCACAGTCTTTGATTCATTATTAGTGGGCCCAACTCAGGCTCCTCCAGACTTGCATGAAAAGCTAGATGGAGACCTTGACTGGGATTTTTAAAACCTCCAGTCTTCACAATTTGAAGAGACAGGAAAAAGTTTACAGCAAGCACAAATGGCAGTCAGAGTGAGGACAATCTCTGGAGACCTTCTCGGTTCCATGTTTCTGGTTCTTATCTTTCCTTTCCTCTAGTCTGTTGATGACTGCATTGTCGTTTCCTAGAATTCTCCACAAAATCCATATGGCAATCACTGACAATATAAGGGCAATTGCAAAGGGAATCTAATAATAAGTACCAATAAAGGTAAAAAATCTTAGTCTGCTGCTCCAGGTCCTCACTTCTAAAAAATCTTTCCTGAATCTCTTCTCTGTTGTTTTGCCTTCCATCCAAGACTGAGTTTTCCTGCTGCAGGCTGAAAGGAGAAAGAACTGCAAGCAAACACCCAGGCAGCATCTCCAGGGACATTTCTGCGCATTGTAGGGGACAGCCAAGACATTTGGCTATTTCATAGCGTTCCCATCTGTTTCAAGTCGTGACTGGGATCCGGTTATCTCTGGATTGTCCTCTTCACACTTCCAATGAGCCACCATGTCTGGCTCTAGAGGTCTATGAATCAATCAAGAATTTGCCCTTTTTTCCTCATCCCAGGAAGTGTTATTCTGCTGTGCTGTGAGACTGTAAAAGTCTCTGGGGGTGGAAGGTGCTCTTTATGAAAGATGCACTATTCCTAAATTAGATGATTGTGCCACTAGTCTGCAACTTTTGCTCATGACTCTTATTTGGAAAGGATCTCACTATTCCACTTGCTCTGTGTTTGTTGTGTCCACCCACTGTGTCTTTATTTTACACGGAGGCTAAAAAACCTTTGGAGTGGAGACTGTCTTTGTGTCCTGCTCTTCCGCAGCCTAGGGGAAAGAGATGGAGCTTGCTTTTGCAATGCAGAAAAGAAAGTACCTCCCGGGTTTCTAAGTTGCAGAAACATTGGAAGTAAAAGCAGAAAAGTGGAATATGCAATCAAAGAGGTTTTCTCTTGGAACCACCTACTGAACAGATACTTGGATACGAATCCTTAAAGCACTATTTATTCCTTTAAGAACTTTATTTGCATAAGAATGGATCCCCCTCATTATTTGGTTGCTAGATTTTTTCACTTTATACTCAATATTTGAGAATGTTTTTACGGGTCAATTACATCTCAGCTCCACTGATTGTGTCATCCTCAGTTCAAACAAGTTACTGAGTCAGATTTTTTCTGATGTCAGTCTGAAGACAATGCAGCTGAATTGACTTCAGGGAGTGATGTTATACGTACAGCATGTAAATGGGAGAAGAACTTGGTTCCCCTCCACAATACCCACCTTGATGTGGCCAGAGTTCTCTGGCAAAAATCCCTCTTTTGTCCTAATCTTGCATTTTCAATGGAATTCTTCTGAAAATACATTTGCCCTCTAAATGTTATTTTATGTGTGCTTTTTCATTATTCACTTTATACAGTAGCAAGCATTAGATAACATCGAGTCACACCTATTTTACTAGCAAAAGGCAACATTTCGGGAGCATCCTCCTCTAATAGTTTGGATAGGTACGAGAATTCCCCTGATGCTCCCACACTGATACAATTTTCCATTATGAAAAACATTTGACTATCATCACATTTCAGATTGAATAGATTTAAAACCATAGTAGAGCAGAAGGATGCACAGATTCAGAACAGAGAGTGGAGCATGATATTCCCTAGACTGCTCTTCCAGCTAACCCTGGCCAGGCATTTCTACACCAAAGCCACCATTATTCTTCACTCTACAGAAGTCTAAGGATGGAGCCCAGATTTTTCAAGTATTTGTATCATGTCACAGAGCCCACTTTGTTCCTTGGCACTTTGATATGGTAGTTTATTGCCTTTAGAGTATAGTTTTGACACACTTTAACATGACAGAAGTACAGTCAGTCACCAGAACGAATGTGTTCTTCCCTGTCCTTGTCTCCTTCATGCTGACATAAGCACTGCTGAAGCCATTCAGTAAATCAAGACTGGGACAGATCCCAGTTGAAAACTCATCTTTTGGGGGAATTTGCTATGTTAAATTCCCTGTTCCGGGTCACTGTGCCACTGTTTGAGAAGCAGTGCCAGCATAAGGGGGTGGTGGAAAGGTCTAACCAGCACAAAGAGCCAGGACAGCATGTGTTTATATTGGACAGCAGCCTGACTTAAAATGCTGCACCCAATTCCTGTACGAATTTCTCAAGATTCAGATTCCACTAAATTTTTTGTATCTTTTTTCTTCTTCTTCTTCTTGAAGAACCTTGGATAAACTACAGATCAAACTTCTTCCCTGTCACATGGAAGTTAAGTTTCCCAGAATTCAGATTAGCCTTCTAGCACCTTTCCAATAAAGGACAATGATTTTTGAAGCATGGGACACGGAGCATGAAATTCAGTGTAAAGCTGGACACTGGATTGTGGAGACACCATTTCAGCAATGACCTTGCTAATGCTGGAGGTGGAAAAGTGTTTTAGTCCCTTCCCCTAATCAAAAGTCCCCTGCCCATGCATCCAACAACAATTTGCCACTGCAGCCACAGGACAACGTTGGGACCTCTAAGTACTTTTTAATCTCACTATTTTATATTTTTAAAGCAACACTTCATCATTTGTTCCTGGACACATGATTTAATGCATTTAGTTTCGTTAAAAGAGCTAAGTAAAGGAGTAGACCAATAGTAAGTCATTCTGATACATGTAGTGACCTTCCCACAGTTCCAAACAATTGCAGGTTGTTCATCCTAGCTGAGTTGTCACTGTATTTCCAAGGCAGGAGTCTCAACCAGGTGGGCTCAAACACCCATTTGAGGAACCTTCTTAGGTCATGGCTTAACGAAGGGCAACAGCTTCTCAGGTGAGCCAGGCCAAACTCAAGAACTCGGCCGTTCTCTCATGCCATCCTTCTTCTGCAAATCTCAGCAGCATTTTCTTTGGAGATCACACCAATACTGTCTGGAATACTGTCTGTCTGGGAACTTGTGAGGTGCCACCAAAACACATTGAGATTGCAGTTTCATATTCACAACTAAGTAGGTGCAGTGAGCCAGAGATGCAGTTCAGTTTATGAGTTAAATTACTATTTCTCCTTACTGCCCAGCCATCACAAGGAGGACATACCTCTGACATTTTTTATTCCTGGCTTAGCATCTGATTTTAATTCCTTGCTTTGTGTTGAACTATTACAATGGTCCTTCTTCAACTTGAATTATCTGGCCTGCATAGCTTTGAGCTCTCATTCCCCAGTTAGTCTCACCATAGAAAATTGACAGATAAAGCTGGTGGCAAGTCACAGGGTGACTGATTTGTGTAAGTACTGCTACTGCTGCTGTGACAAACCTGGGCACAGCTTCAATCCCGGTAATGTCTGTTTTCTCTTCAGCAAGAAATACTCAGGAATGAATTCCAGAACAATCTCTGGATGCTGGCTTTTCTCTTACTAAGAGAACAATCAAAGAACATGTCATCAGAAAAAAGTTTCACATTTTCTGGTATTGTTGGAATGCAGAAAGAGACTCAAATAGTTTTCAGGACCTCATCTACTCTGTCTTTGGCTGTCTTCATCATGTACATAAAGGAAAGAATAAAAGGCAAAAGCAGGCTTACCTCTTTTCTATAATGAAGGTCCTTTGTTCTTTTCTCTTCTCCCACCAACCCCAGCATGTTTAAAGGCTAACTTCTGCTGTTTCTAGCCACCTTCTGTTTTCCCAAAGGCATCCATGTATTTTTGACAACTCTTGTAATTTGGTGGCAAGTCTCACCATTGTTTTTTTAAGTCCCAGCTTTTAAGTCCCAGCTTTCTAAGTTCCCAGCAGAAAAGACCACCTTTACTAAAAAACCAAATCAAGCAACCAAACAAGTGAACTACCAGAAGACAGTGACCATCCTAATTTTTGCTGTAAAAGCCATTTACAAGGCAAATCTCATTACATGTTAACCTTATTAATAATGTCTGC
This sequence comes from Fregata magnificens, assembly GCA_013389945.1. NCBI lineage: Eukaryota > Metazoa > Chordata > Aves > Suliformes > Fregatidae > Fregata > Fregata magnificens. The sequence continues at coordinate 28,246 of WAAD01025441.1, read as the reverse complement.
ACTGTGCTAGCATCTCTGGCAGCTTGTCATAATAGCTGTTTAAAAAAACACAAAATAGTTTTTGCTCCCTAAAAAGATCTCTGGGACTAAGTTGAGACTGTGCATGCTTGGTTTATTTTGTATTATACATAAAAATAATATTCAGTCTTCAAAAGATGACGATGATCTTAAAAGGTAAACAGATAAACCAAATGTGAACAGATAAAAAGTGAAAGACAGAGCTGTTTGAGAGAAGGCAATGAAAATATAAGGATTAGCTTTTCCTCCCTTTACCAAGAAATTGGGAAAGGACAAACAGAAGTAGGTCTGAAGAAATCAGGGAGAAGCAGTCATCTAATAGATGCTGCCTTCTGAAGGATTCAGTGAATATCTTGACACTAGCTGTAAGACAATGAAGAAGAATCAGTGCAAAGTGAAAAGTTATTTTTATTGTACATTTTTGCACTACATGTCTTGGTTAGTAGCCCTGCAAGTGGACAACTGAAAAGATAGACCATACAATGTAAGAAAATAGAGGTTGAAGGACATTACAGATCATCTGGCCCTTGTCATGTCTGAATGAAGGATTAACTCTACTGAAATCATCCTTGGCAGGTGTTTGTCTAATGTATTATTTAAAATTTCAGTGACAGAGGTTCTCATCTCTGTAAACAGCATTCTTCAGTGTTTATTGTCCTTAAAAGTATTTCTCCTTTTCTGACTTAAATGTCTCTTGCTAAATCTTAAGCTAATTACTTTTTGTTCTGCCAACAATAAATATGAAGAACATTTTAGTCTTGTCTTTCTGAAACAAACTTGCCACAGCTGAAGGTGGGAGGGCTGTATTCTCAGAAGCGAATGATGTTATTTCTTTTTGTCTTGCCCCAGACAGAATATTTTCTAGGTTCCTGTTTTTCTCTTGGTCTCTCCACCCAGTCCACATCCAGATTTTTCCTGCATGGTCCACATGAGCCTTGAAAGTTGTACTCAGGACTGTAGCTGGGGCCTTTCTAGTTTTGAGCAGAGTAGGAGGGTATTTGCCCTATGACCCACTTGTTTGAGCATCTCAGAAATGGCAAAGGGGTTCAACAATATTAACTTATTTTCACTTTGTGGTCTACTAATGTCTCCAGACACTCTTCTGAAGACTTCTATCTGAGCAGTCAGTCTAAAACATTTTACTGGGTAGCTGTTGTGTCTAAATCTCCTGTGCATTACATGGCGCGTGATATTCAGTCTTCATCCACCTGGATAATGTCTCCCAAGGCCATCCTTCGAGTAGACTGTCTCCTCACAAAAGAGGCTTCATCCATTTCCCCTTGCTTTGCTCCTCGTTCCTTCTGCTTTTTGGCCACATTTTCAATGAGCTTGCTTGCATCACTGAGGGTTTTTTGTGTTCGTTGACCTGCAGATTTCTGCTTGCCTTCTCCCACACTTGGATCCATGACATTTAAGGGTTTGGCTTTCCCATGGTCTTCCTGCTGCTCTTTCATGTGCCTTACTCTGAATCGGCGCCGAGAAACATTCTGGTAAGGATCAGGGATGCTGTCAGGGCTGTTAGACTCTTCGTGCATGTCGGATACCTGGAGAGTGGGGATTAATGGCTTACGGAGTGTCTTGGGAGCCTCTTCAACACCCGGTTGTTTAGTCAACTTAGAGGTGGTCTCTGGAGGCAAAATAATTTGAATTTCTCCCAGGGGTTTGCTGCTTTTAGGGGGTAGGGGATCATCTTTATTCTCCAGAACAGTCTTCTCACTCAGCTTTATCTTTTNTGGAGAAGGAGGATGGAAACCAAGATTTCTATGTTCACTTCCTGGCTTCCCTCCTGGCAAGATGAGAATGGGATTTTTCTCAGGCTGCAGGTTCACAATGGTGACTTCACTGACAGTGCAGTTGTACTTGGGCTTTTCTTCAGCCATTGGGACACCCTTAAAGAAAGCAAACAGATGTGGGGATCACTATCATACATTTTATTAATCATCGCTGTTAGGTTTTTATATGATGTTTGGGAGTTTGACAAGACTGCAAGCTTCGTGTCCCCTGAAGCGTNTCTGTGCTATAAAACTCATTTGCACGATGCAGGCTGGGAGACAAAGCCCCATCTTTTTTCACCTTTTCTGGCCACAATTTTTTCTCTCCCTGGGATAGCCTCTTCTCTGAAATTCTTGGAGAAGGAGGATGGAAACCAAGATTTCTATGTTCACTTCCTGGCTTCCCTCCTGGCAAGATGAGAATGGGATTTTTCTCAGGCTGCAGGTTCACAATGGTGACTTCACTGACAGTGCAGTTGTACTTGGGCTTTTCTTCAGCCATTGGGACACCCTTAAAGAAAGCAAACAGATGTGGGGATCACTATCATACATTTTATTAATCATCGCTGTTAGGTTTTTATATGATGTTTGGGAGTTTGACAAGACTGCAAGCTTCGTGTCCCCTGAAGCGTACTCCTCATAACCATAAATCCTAAGCACTGTGCTCCATATTTTGGCTTACCCCAGGCTAATCTAAAATAAAGGCCAAATTTAGTCTCCATATCTGGAGACTAAATAAGCCTGACAACTGAGGAATCAGGGCTTGTCTCCTCTCTGACTGTCACCAGTGCATCTCAAACAGCATTACCATTCTTTCTCCGATTCTGTCCCAAATACTGAGTGTCCTTTCTAAGCAGTGAGCAGCACCAGCCTCTACACTGTAGTCACTAATTTAAAGGAAGTTTAGGACCTCCATAACACATGGAAAATACCAGAGAATTTATGTTAGCTTGGGGAAGCTCCTAGTTAAGGTCCTTCCCGTTTCCTCTGGTGTTCTGAGTGATGGGCATTTCTGATGAGGATGATCATCCAGCTCACTCCTGTGTGTATACTGACATGTGCTTTATAGGGCAGGGGAAGTGTCTTCATTTCCACCAAAATTCTGCCTAAATTCACAAGGTACTTTTCCATAAAGGATAGACAATTAAACCAATGACGATTTTGCTTGTGTCAATAGAAAATACCCTTAAATGGGCGTAGATGATGTTCAGAATACTGTGGATATTGTTCAGTTTCAAAAGCAATACTTCTGAGGTGCTAAATAAAGGAACTGCTAAATGGCAGATGTGGCAAACCTGGAGTTCATTTCTTGCCCTTGTTCAGAGAAATTTTATGTCATGGTTGGGAAAGTTCCTCATTTTCATCACTAATATAAGTATCTCGTAAAGAGGTCTTTGCTTTTCAACTTTCTAGTGCTGTGTAGGCAATGACGGGCTCCTGGGTGGCATCAGGAGATGGGCTCTGTCCCTGCTTGTGCCAAAACGACTAAGTCCTCTTCCTTAAGGTCCCTTTTCCATTCCCACTCTGTTTCTTTTACAGACTATACACTTTATGGGACAGTCAAGAGTAATATTCTTGACTGCATCTTGGACTTCTAGACCTTATTATCATAAAGATATTTTATTCAATGATAGGATTAGCTTGTTTTTCCTCTGAAAAACAGAGAACATGAGCTATTTGACTTCACAGCTCCTCTCATCTCATCTAATCAAATCTGCATTGGTAATTCCTGTTCACTGATATTGGTGGGAATTTTTTTAAAGTACCTGAGCTTTGTATCATTGTAAATAAAAATGATACTCCTCTTGCCCTTTCTGTGTCTTGCTGTGTTCCAGGAAAACACTTAAGGCTGTCTACAGCTCTGTAAATGTGAAGTGAAATAAAATAAACATAAATAAACCCTTCTCCTAAAATGCAGGCACATAAAGCAATGAGACAGAATGAAAGCTCCAATGCAAAATGAGGTATGGGAATGGAAAGGAAGAAAAGGTAAACAATACAGTACCTACAAATTATCATTTTTTAAAAGATCTTGGTTGAAAAGCCTTTTAGCTGCCTTTAAAAAGTGAGTATTCAACTAAAACCCAGCCACCTATCCAAGCCTACAGAACAACCTGCCTAGACAATGCCTCTTTCTAGCTATTGCCATTCTTTGTTTTCACGCTAGTTTCAGACAAGAGTGATTAAGGGATTGGATCATTCTCTGCTGCATTCATCTGAGGAAAATTCAGCCAAGTAAAAAAGGCTTGGAGAAATTTTACATACCACGTAAATCTGATTGGAGTCCTAATGTTAATACACTTAAAACCCATCCAAGGCTAATGTGCAAGATAAGCTGCATCCTCTGTTACCCTGCACACATTACTCAGTACCTTCTCAAAAATGTCCATCTGCTATGTATATTCTCCTACTTAAAATTTAATTAAGTAATTGGCCCAATCTTATGTAGGTAATTGCTCTGTGCCCAAAATTCCCTTTCCAGTCAATGAGAGACCCATACAAAGAATGACTGCTTCAGGATCTCAGGATCAAAGTATTATGATAGTGGTATTATCAAAGGGACCACCAGTCTTTATTTAGAAACCACAACCTTCATGTAATTGAAATACTTTCCTTCCTGGTCTCAGCTTGCTGATCGTTCTGATATAAACTGCACAGTAATGGAAGGGCAGAGACAGAAGGGTCACGGTACATTATTACTATTTTACTAGATTTATTGCATGCGCTGTAGCCCAGTGGCAAATTAGCATGGAGTGGCCTCAGATCTAGGAAGCTTGGTGTCCCCCATAAACAGGAGTCCAATGACCCTCTACTTAAGCTATCTTAACGCCCAAACTGGATGGTCCTCAGAGAGAGGTGCTTCTGCTATTTTTACTTCATTTTGATTTCAGGAGTCTGCTCATTGTAGGGCAATAAACACTTGGTTTATAGGCAGAAAGTGAGATTTTCAATAGAGTCTTAGGGAAATCTGATGCCATTTTGAAACCTTGTTCACCAGCTTGATGACTAGATCAAGAAAAGGGATTGAACTGACGTTCCTTTCCAGTCTTGGTCCTCAGCCTCTGTTGTTCTACAACTGATGAAACCAGACAGATTTAAAGCAGCCTCAGGAGCCCTGAGGTTATCTGTCGGTAGGTACCTGGCAGAAATGGGGAACCAAAATGGGCCAAGCACATAGGATGCGCTTAGATATCCTGACAACCAGCTGGACTTTAGCCAGAAAGTCAATCCATCAGCAGGACAAAGCAGCAGGTTGTTGTGCTGTCACAAAGCTCTGCAGGGCTTGAGATCCAAATCACTATTTTAGGCAAGTGACTTCCCTGTATGGCTTCAAAATGCTCCCCCATTTCAGTCCTATCGTGAACATAACCACTGGGAGGCAATACTGGGATTATAGTAGGCATGATTATAGATACATCATGGTTGAAGGGAGTCCTTTAAAAATCTTTGGAGGCAATACTGGGATTATAGTAGACATGATTATAGATACATCATGGTTGAAGGGAGTCCTTTAAAAATCTTTGGAGGCAATACTGGGATTATAGTAGACATGATTATAGATACATCATGGTTGAAGGGAGTCCTTTAAAAATCTCTGCTTCCTTTAAAAATCCCTGTTTCCTTACTCACACTTGTGAAGTTTCCTCTCCTTGCTCAATTAAACCAAATTTATAGTACATTACATAAGAAAAAAAAAAAAATGAACAAAACCAACTCTAAATCCCAAGCTCTTCCTACATAAGGAAAAGCTTTAATCTCATTGCTACAGGATAATCTGTAGTGATAAGCAGATGTTACACAACTCAGATGCTTTTCCTTCCCATCATCACGTGTATCAACTGATTGCTGCAGTTCAAAGGGGAGAACAGAAATACCTAAGAAAGGAAGTTCACAGATCAAATCCTCCAGCTTATCTGGTTGAAAGCGTGTCCCCAGAGTGGAGTTTTTTGAGTTCAATTCCAAAATAAACACCAAGCCTTCAGTGTGCCTTAATTCTCCATGTGATGCCTGAAGCTTTGCTACTGAAAAGCCCTCTGGCACGTGGAGATCCATTACGTACGCTGTCATTCAACAGGGGAGAGAAACGATTCAGTTTAAACATCTGGGAATGAATGCCTTTGCTTCCACTGCAGATTCTGCATATACTGTAAATAGCTCTGGTCATTGTGAATGGACAATGCAAGAAACAGAGCCAGCACCCGAATAACTCCCAGAAAAGCCTTAAATATACACCCTCCCAGTACTCTGTCTGCTTTTGTCAGCTGGCATAAAGATCACACCTGCAACGTCAGAGACTTTTACATCACAATTTGCTGTCCCAGAAAAAATTAACAAAATTATATTGTCTGTGAGCCAGTGGGTCCTAGGAGGTCAGATGGTCTATTGGGCTAGTGAAGCTAAAACATAACAGTGTCTGTAATCAGCAGTACTGAAGACAGTGCTGACATCACACCTAGCTGTCTCTGGTTCCAAAACAACCAGATACCAAGGTGGAACAAGCAGGGGGACTTCACAAAAGTCCCTGCTGAGTCTCCTCAGTGCGGGATCCAGAGATCATGTGTCATTCTGCCACAACTCCCCTTCCATTGCACTACTTGGTATCTTAAAACAGCAATGATAGCAAGAAGAGTTTCAAAACAGAACACAGGAAAGACAGTTGAGTGGTCTGAACACCAGCCCAGTATCAGGGGACCCACTTCAAATCCCTTTTCTACCACAAGCTGCTCATGTGATGGCAGGGAAGATGTTTTGTCCCTCCATGACTGTGTTTTCCACCTGTAAACTTGTACTGATTCCCTCTCCTAACCCACAGGAGCATTTTGGATGTAAGTATGCTAGAGAGTATAAGTTACTCAGCAACAGGTGGAATGGAGTTATGTTAGTTCCCAAAATAGGTTCAGTTCCAGATAACTTAATTTTCAGAAAACAAGTGCTCTACAGAAGGTGGCACTTGTTGAATAATCAAAGCATGAAAAAAATCTATAATCACTTGAAAATTATGTCAAGTAATGCTAAGCATGTATGCAACATTTTTCTCAGTGCTGCTCTGCCAATTTCTTTAAATTTTATTGGATTTTGCAGATCCTTAGCACAAGTTTTGCTTCATAGAGGACGTGTTTTTACATTATGGATTTTATTTTGTAGGTGAGAGAAGGTTTTGCACATGACTCAGTATTTGCAATCATTAACCTAAAGGAATGTTTTGTGAAAACATATTTAAAATTTGTTCATAAAGTTTGGGGGATCTTAAGAGGAATTGCACCATTTCATACAATTCGGCACACTCTCATTCCTAGTGTTATCATTGCTTTAATAGCTCCTCCCTGAATACACGAGGAGACCAGTCTGAGTTCTAGGAAACCTACAGCAGACCTGTCCTTGCAGGCACACCCAATTTGCAAATCATGGAGTCTCCAGACTTTCCACATGACTGCAGAGCTTTACTGAACAACCTAAGTCTTGGGAAGCTTCTTGCAGGGATTTGTGATACTGCAGGAAAGACGGGGAGGTGCAGAACTCCAGTCCTGAACTTCTTACTGGCACTCTGTGATGACAAGTCATGTAAGCTAGCTTTTCCAACTTCAACATCTAAATAGGGACATTGTTCCTTATTTAGACCAAGGCAAAGATTTGTAAAAAATGAACTAATATTAGACTTCTAAATCCAGATTTAAGATATAAATAAATGACCTGTTTTTCAACAGTTGCACTGGCTTTGCACTTCTTAAATTCAGCAAACTTATTTAAGGATGTAAATCATAATTCAAGATTCTAGCTTCAGCTTCTAAAATCTTAGCCTCAACTGTCAGAATAAGGAGATTGATTTCCCAAAGTCCCAAGCACCTGCAAATCCCAGCCATTTCAACAAGACTGTATGAGAAGCAAAGGCCTGCATCTGCAGTTGGACCCATGCTGACGGGGGTGTATGTGTGTGTGACATTACAGCACTAGCTGAAATCTTCTCACTGCTGTGAGTGGAGTGAAGCAGAAATGAAAAATGCAATATCCCCTGCTAACTACCAACTCCTGCTTATGTTACATGCCCACGAAGATAGCAGCATGAGCAGAACTTGCAGAGACAAAGAGATTGAGCTCTTACCTTGCCAGTTTTTCTTAATTTAGAGCTTGGCACTGTAAAATCCAGAAAGATGGAGCTATTTGCTACAGTGGAAGCTCATGTCTAAGAATTAATTTGGTACCCTGCGCTATCCCACTGATAACAGAGGCCAGCACCTTGGAGGCAGTGAGAGCAACTCTGCAATCATTCAATCTGCCTGTTCTCTGGATGCCACTCATCCATTGCACTCAGAAATACACAGGGAGACAAGCACCTTTTCACAGCTATCCCCTGCAATATTTCATTCAGAATGGCAGAATGAGCATCCCTGTCTTCTGAAAAGGAGGTGTCAGCAGTGCCATTATATTTTCTTAAAACATGTAGGCTAGGAAATCCATTTCTTAGAAGAGAGACCCTCAAGCCCCCATATCCCATCTCTCCACAGCCTTGTGAGGTCATTACTCCTGCCAGAATTGTTCCTTTTTGTTTTGTTAGACCAATTAGGCCAGAAGTGAAAAACTGGCATGACTACACAGGCTGGCAGTAAGGGCACCTCCAAAGGTGCCCTTTGACATGGACAATTTAATATAAAGAGACTTCAGTACTAAAATCTTCCTGAGTGTCCAGCTACAAGGCTAAAAGCTTCTCTCTCACGTTCTTAGCCCTTGCTAGAATACATTTTCATCTCCACAGCTCCAACAGAAGGGATTGAGATTGTTTCTAGCCCAGGCTTGCCTCGTTTTAGTTAGGGCATGCTCCCAGTAGGTTGCTTCAGATGTAGTCTCATCAGACCAGAGGATTCCCTGTAGTAGGAAAGGTTTTGGGAAGGCATTTGTGAGCTATTTGAAGGCTGTGCACAGCAGACAGGAGTCAGCTCTGCTCTCTTCAGCTGTTAGAGTCCAGTCTGAGCTGGATGTGTAGGGCACCCTCAACAGAAATGGAGAATGACCAGTTCACGCTCTCTGAAAATAGGTACTTCAGACAGTACCTCAGATAGTCGGGTGACTAGTCTTCCAGGAGATCCTGTCCCACTTCAATGACTTTGTGGCTCCAGTGGCTAAAGGTAAAGGAAGGAAACTCGGACTAGGCAGCCAGCAGTGGACCAAAGCCTGTGAAGGAGACCCTACCTCTTCAATGGCTGGGATGAGCCCTGAATATTTGTTTTACCCTTTGTGATAATTTTCTTACCCACGTTCTGCAGCTATTACTCACTTCATATTGTCACTCCATGAATACATTTTTCAAATGTTCCTATTAAGCTGTAGGCAGCATTTAGTGTTACACCAGTATTGATGTTAAAGCAGAATTACCTGCTAGTCCTGTTAATCCACTGATGCTCTGACAGCAGGGGTATTACAAATAGAGCTTCTTTGTAAAAAAATGATTAAACGTGACCTGGAATTCCCCAGCTTTCCAATTCCCTGAAAACTTACCATTTCCTTGTTGAATGCTGTAGTGTTTAAGGCCAGAAGAGTCAACGACAGCCCGTCCTCTGATCTACTAATGATATGGATGTTGAAAGATTTTGATGTCACTTCTTTTATCCTCAAGCCTATTATCTGACTTTTCTCCCTTTTGCTCTTCAGACAGAGGCTGCTTTATAGAGCAGTGCAGTGGGCAGGCAGGGGATGTAGGAACTGTTACTACTTTTTCTACGGACTTGCTCCACAGCCATAGACAAGTCACTGAACATCTCTATGCCTTGCAATCAATGGATGCCCTTTAGGCATTTTGCAAGAATTGAGAGTCTATTAAATTTGCTGAGCTGCTTGAGAAAATCACTATAACCTCTTCCAAGTTAAATTTACCTCCAGCTTCAGCAGGATGCTATTTGCTTTATTCCATTCTTCCCAATGGTCCTAAAGTTGCACAGTGTTATTCAGCTACTATGCTCTGCTCTGGGAAGGGCTACATTTCAATGACGTGTGGATCCCTGCACCGTTTGGAGACCGCTGTAGGACCTTCCAGATGGTAGGCAGAATACATTAATCTATGTCATGAAAATTTAATTCATATGAAGGTAATAAATTGTTTATGTATAAAATAGGCAGGACTAATACATTAGCATTCAGGGCTCAGTCGCACCAGGATACAGGCTGCTCACAGTGAACTCAGTTTTTTGGCTGTTATAACAAGAATCAATTGAACAGAATTATTAAGTGCAGATACTCTGTATTTGGATAGGATATGCCAACACACTAGATACTGCACCGTTAAAACAACCCGCCCCTCTCCATAGTAAATTTAACTCAATCATAAGAAACCAGCCATGATTTAAGAGAGAAAAAACATAATAATAGAGAGAGCATGTAACAGCATGGGCTTGCTGCTACATTTGCATTGACGTCAGAGCAAACAAGATTAAATGAAGGCAAGCACAGCTACAGAAATGTGACCTTAAACACAGCCTCAGAGTTGCAGATATTGCCAAAATCTTAGCTGTAACTCCACCTGGTTTGCTGACGTAGCCCCAGAGATAATGTCTTCAAGAAGCAGCCAAAGATCCCTGTGGCAGCTGGCACAGTGAGAGCTTTGCTCACTTTTGAGCAAAGGGCATATTGCCACGGAGAGGATTCAGGATGGGGCCGAAAGGATCCCACTGGCACAGTCCTCCACAAGGAACCATTGAGGCTGGCAGAATTTGTGGCTGCCTCGTAGCTGCTGTAAGCTCTGCTAGGGCTGCTTTGGCCTCTGCATAGTCCGGGATTAGGGAAAAGATGAAAAAAGGCTTGATCTCATTTTCGCAGTTACTCATTCTCCTTCCCTTTGCCCAGTGTAACCTTGATACTTTTGAGAGCCAGTCTTGGAAAGCCCAAGCCACATAGAAAACCAGACCACTGGGAACAATGGTTAATGACACCTTCAAAAAGCTAAGAAAAATTGTAGCTAAAAATCTGTTACCATAGGAGCAAAGCCCATTCAAGTCTACCCATTCAAATAAAGCATGATTACATGGTGACATTGCCAAAATCTGTACCACTGTTCACTGAACAAAAAATGGAAAAAATATCCACAACCAAGAAAAAAATTCTCTGGCAAGAGAACATCCCTTCAAAAAAACTAAGCAGATAGATCCCAGTCTTCCCAGACACTGTCATTTAGAGTGAATGAAAGTGTTTCCTTGGACTTAAAGGATGGGATTACCTACTGTTCATCATTTAAACCTCTCAAAAACAGGCTGAATTGGGGTATAAATGATTTAATGACTTCACTGGGTCTCAGTGCTCTCACCATTATTTCACTTTACACTTACTATAAAACAGATTCCACTTTGGATCTATGGGATAAAGCACCTTTCTAAAGATTCAAATGGAATGAACCAGAATAGCAATTTCAGACTAACTCCCTTATTTGGAGAAGATAATCCAAACACAAAGATACCTCTTCCCTCATGTCTCTGTATAGAGCAGTTGTTCTGGAATGGTTAAAGCATACTAGAAGATCTTTGGCAGACAAGTTACACTGTAATACCTTCTCCAATCAATTTGTCCCAGCTGAAGAAAACTGGAGATAGTTTATCCGTGAACGACTGAGAATTAAATTCTTATCCCGTTTCCTCCTTGTGGCATCTTTGTCTAGCTACAGCCAGCTGGGCAATTTTGTGTTTCCTGCAGCTTAGAGTCCATAATATAACCAGGTAGGTTCCTTGGCGGGGGCGGGGGGAAGATGTAATAATAAAACTTAGCCAAATAACTGCATTACACTCAGGGCTCCAACCAGATGCTCCTGTTACACTCACAGTACCAGGCCAAGCAGTGTGCTATGAGGAGCTAAAAACCCTTTCAAAATTTTGTCCCTGTGGCATACAGGGTTCATGGGGGCTTACTGCCGTTCTGGTCTTGTTTCAGGCTCAACATTCAGCCAATATTTTTGGGAAGCGCAGGAGATTTTGAGAGCCTCTTGGATCAGGTTTCAGGATCTTGTATCACTTCCTGATCCCAGCATGAAGAAAGGTGCAGGTTTTGGTTTTGTTGTTTGGGGTTTTTTTACCCATGCAGCCTTATGGGTGCAAATACCTCTGAAGAGATATTTGGCTTTGATGGTGGTGGGTTTGAAAAAAAGCAACACATCTCTAATCAAACTGCACCAAGCAGTTTTCCCCCATTCTTAGGAACCCAGGAAGGTAAGCTGCATTATGCTACCTATCTTGTTACTAAAAGGTCATTGAAGATTTGATGGATCCTTCACTGCATTTCTTCTGTCCTCTCTTTGACATGTAGGACACAAATGCTGTTGTTGCATTAATTGCAATGGGTCCTGTTTTGAAATCTTAGAATCATTATCTCATGCAGAACTTGCTGTTCCTGGCCACATGGATCACTGGTGGTGTCCTGGAGACACTTAATGTACCATTGAATGTCCCTACGGCAGCAGTTTTCATTTCTTCTGAACCATGAGGTATGAGATCCTGGCACTTGTGACTTGTGCTTTTGGGCATTTTCTAGTCCATCAGCCAAGAGTTGCTTTTTTGATTCAACACTTAGCAGCTGACTTTTTACTTAATTGAGAAATGTAAATAGACCCTTTGCTTCACTCTGACTCTGTTCTCAACTCTTGGACAAAAGACAACCAATTTCAAAACAGACAAAACTCATTACAATTACAGCACTGGTTCCACCCTTTGTCTCCTGACTTACAAGGAACCATGTACAGCTATTGGAACAAGGAGCACCTAGTCTACCAAGCCTGGGAGAATCTGTATTTCTATGTATTAGTGTCATTCCAGTGATTCTGCCAATGAATAGTACACCCTCACTTGCAGATGCCCCCATTAGTCCAAGTGTGCATGTGGGAGAGGGATCCATTCATTTCATTATGGACTTTCTGAATTCAGTCCTGCCAGCTCCCTAGGAATTTTGATGACTTTACTCACCTCCCTCTATTTTATTTAGTTTTCTCTTACTTATTACAGTTGCTTTGCACTCAGGAGCTAAGAAGGAAAAGAGAATAACTTTTCTCCTGAGAGTTAAATACATTTCACTGCAAAGAACAAACAAAGCCTGGAAAAATAGCAGCTTTCTGGCACAATGCCAGGACAAAGGCAGCCTCATGCTTCTCGAGGTAAGCTGCTCTCCCTCGAATTCACAAGGACCTCTTCTCCTGGTACATGAGCAGCTGGGCATGGAGGTAATTCCAAGTCTTCTGTAGAGCACAGTCTAAAGCTAGAGCTAAGATGGCATAGCCTTCTCCAGTATGGTTCATACCACCAGTCAAGTTCATTATATTATCCATGTGTTTTGAAGACCCTCCTAACAAATTGTTGTTGTTCTGCCCTCAGGACTATAGCACTGCACTGAGAAATTCAGCTCTGAGTGGGAATCTTTCTGTTCACTTTGGTGGGTGTTAGAACTAAACCAACAAGGAAATCTTCAGTATCATTGGAAGTTGGAAGTGTATGCTGCAACACAGAGGTACGCCGTGGGAAATGCCTCCAGATCCTAGAAGACCTTGATCGTGCACCTATTACAACCAATGATGATACTGCCCTTGATTTCAACAGAGACAGAATCAAGATGGGGGCTTTTCCAAATTCACCAGGACAATTTTACGAATTGCATATAGTCTTCACTCAGTTTTATGTGTGGCTGAAGAACAGTGAAGAGAGTCTCCTGATGAAAACTCCATTAAATACCATTTAGCACCTCCAAGGCTCTTGTTCTGTGAGACTCTTCAGCTCTGTAAACTCATCTTCTGTCAGGGATCTCGATCAAATTTTTCAAAATCTTCTACCAAACAGCATTATTCACTATTTCCACACCCAAAAGGAAAAGTTGTGAAGGGTGAACTTTCCCAAATTGCTGACTGTTAGTGCCCCATGGTACTTGTTCTGACATGCATAACTTTATTTCTGGCAATGCTGCTAAGCATATTTCTTACTCATCTTCAGCTTGCTGGGTGATCCAGTTCAGGAAGGCACAATAACCTGTCCTCTTCATCCTCTCTATTTTTTGTAATTCCACCCACAATTTCTGCCTGTTCTCTTCATCACTTATTTTCAGCCTCCCACCAATATCCCTCTTGGGCATTATGTATGCCGCTTAGCTGAGGATCCAGTGTAAACACCTATACATGTGAGTCACTACATACATGCAAACAGTCCCATCAAGCTTCCTTACAAGTGGAGAAGGGTGAACATGAAACCTATCCCCTTTCTAAATTCCATGCAAGACTTCAAATTCAAGTGTTAGTAGAGTCTTGCCTCCTCCTGATCTTCTGGAAAAACACTGCGTTTTCCTCATTAAGTAGAATTGTGCGTTCATTAGTTTCAGTAAGATGAGCCTCTTGGCTCTGTTAAAAATATCTCTGTCTATACCAACAGTTTTATGTTCAGCATAAAGAAGTCACCCGTAACAGCTCTATCTCCCAGAGACCCCAGACTATGCAGATGTTTCTTCTTAGCACCTCTTAGCACCTTAGCTTGCTCTTAGCTCTTGAACCTTCTGTCCATCTCCTCAGAACTGTGGCTCCCCTTGCTCTTTCTCACCACAGCTTTTGCTCCTGGTCCCTGCAATTCACCCGTGAAGGAGGCATTTTCTCCCTATAAGACTTGGAATGATTTTTGGTTTATTTTTCTCTGATGAGAGGTACAGTGGGCTACCTTAGCCATCAGGTTGGTGTGTCTTGACACACACACATCTTCTGTGTGCCCATGTTACTTACTGTAATGCAGCAGCCTACTGTCTTATCTTGTCAGAGTCCTTCGAAAGGCAAATCCTATCAAAGCATAGTAAGTTATAGGAAGTTAAAGCTATTAGTACATAGCACTTTCTTAACAGGTCAGGGAACAGAAGGGGAGCTCTCTAATCAGCTTCAGATTAATTTTCTTTTCTTTCTCAGTCTTGAATAATCACTAAATATCAGCTCCTCTAGATGGCTTTAGATGATATTGACATATCCAATAAGTAACCCAGAAAGGTAGCTAAAAGGGCAAATACATGTGAACAGGCATTGCAGGGCATTGGCTGTGGAGGAGCAGTGGTTGCTTGCTCCCCATCTCTAGGAACATCTTTAGGGGAAGGGGTCCACACTGAACGGAGTCATGTGCTGGCTGTCCTTCCTGCCAATTTTGTTTCTGGTGGAAAAAAAATAGAGGCATGGAGAAACCTAGAGTGAGTCAGGAAGGCACATCATACCTATAAAAAGGAGGCCTCACTGAAACAAGATTTTTTTCCTAACATTATCATCTGATCAAGTAGCAGAAAGGAGAGTCCTGCTTCTACTCTCTGTCTCCTCCATGGCCCTGCACTGTATCCCTAGTTGGGTTCCTCACTTGAGAAGCTGTATGTCGTACTGAGAGGGAGAATGTTTTCCATGGCTACTGTCATTAATTACCTTGATAATCAATCTCCTTGCCCAACCCACCATACTGTCTACACATATTATTTAGCAGCTGGATGGTATGTGCATTGCTGCTTGGATGACATAGTTGGTACCATGTGTGTCTTATTACCCTCAGTAAAGCCCCTGTTCAGGGTTGCTTTTAAGCATCTCCTCCCCAGGAAGGGTTGGAGCAAGGATGAAGGGGTTAAAGGGAATGAGACAAGGTCATTATCATCATACAAGATGATCTTTAGCCATTTCACAGCAATGAGCAACAGCTTGTGTACTGTATACTAAACTGTATACTAAACACACTGGGACTTCAGTTCCTCTTGCCATATCAGACCAAAGTTGGGCTTAAGTCGCACATACTTACTTGTTTTAAATAATGACAAATCAAGCCCTTTTGGTGCCCTGCAGGCCATTTGGTCCAGTCCCTCAGGGCAGTTTACAAAAAAATGGAGGGAATTAACAGAGATCTCAGCTCTTAATCTCTAAATGCTCAGACTCAGGAGCAAAAGCAAACTTAACCTCTCTTGCTGTGATTCCCATATTGAAAGGGGTCTGAATAAATATCTCCATAGTCTTAAGGCTAACATCAAATCATCATCTCATAAAAATAAGGTGCTGACTGGAAAGTGTGTGGGTGGATGAGGGGTGGGGAATGGTTCTTGTCTAATTGTCTCTTACTTCTGTCAGACTGTGAGGAAACATTCCCAAAACATTGTCGTATTGCTGTGCTCTGATAGCAGCAGCACAGTTGGTATGACTGTGGCACAGCCAGTCTGCTATGGACTCGTCTAAGAAGTCACATGGTGCCACACACCTGCAAAGTCACCAAGCACCCCACATCACAGATGCACAGGTTACATTTCACAGCATGGTCCTGAAGAGTCTTTTTATGAGCTATGGAAGGTTTGCATAGTTCAGGTAGAGAATGTGCCCAATACCCAATGCAACACACAGATTCACTCTCAGCATTGTACCTCAGGACTCTCACAGTTTTTTGTGTGCTCTTCCAATTTTATAGTACCAATGTGCTGGGAAGGCAGCATGACTAGCACAGCTGAAACCAGAATAAATGCCAGCTCTTTCACCATTTCTCCAACAGGCATCTGAAGTGCTTTCCTCATTTGGATAACTACCCAGCAGCACCCCAAGCTTACAAATTCCCTGTGTCTAATACCCTTCTTGTGGGATTTTCCCCCTTACCTACCTATATTGTAGATATAAGAGCAGCATTCTCATCTGCTTCCCATTAATTTCCTTGTTCAATTCTTGGATCTTGGAGATCTCCTTAAGGAAATTAGGCAAATCAGGCTTAAAATTCTCCTGAAACCTTTCCCCAGTAGTGAAAAGCTGATGGTGGTTGTTATTAGTAGCTTGGCTTTAGAGCTACTTACGTGACTGGATAAGGTAGTCTATTTTAGTAGTAGCAGTTTTCTAATCTATCAGAAGACACTGGGATTTCAATAGAGAAGGCAAATACATCATGAAAAGCTATAAACATGCTTTACTTATAGAAAAATCCTAAGAAATGTAGTAAGAAAGGATACAGAAAAGTTGTACTTCTATCATTTTTTAAAAATACAGACTGTTTAGTAGAGATCTCCTGGGTTTTATACCCATCCTAGAGGACTGAATAGGAGGACTAGACATTGTTGGGGATGCCATGAAGTTGGGGGGGAATAATTCCCTTTCATTCACAGCTACAGGCCTCTTCTAAAGCTTACACCAAGTGGTGTTTCAGAGAAAGATGCCAAAATCTGAACAACAGTGTTGCATAATGGGAGATGGTCCCTGCAGGTAAAGAAATTTGTAGAGCCTAAACATTCAGTTTCCAGCTGTGTGAAATTGTCACCCTGCTAGTAATAACTAGAAGAATTGAGATTGCAACCTTATCTGGCATCTTTTGCCAGCATTAGTTTCAATTTTTACATGCTCCAAAGATCACTGGTTCCTGTTCACAACTCCTGTTAAATATCCTGAAAAATATCTCTTCTGGAAAATTGTTCTGTTTTAGCCATTCTTTTAAATAGATGCTTCCACAAGGAGGGATTTTCAGCCAGTTTTTGCTGTACAGTTCATTGTTTCTAATCTCTCCATTGCCATTACTACGGCAATCAAGTGCCTGTGCAATGCCCCAACTAGAAAATGTCTTTTTTTATTTGATTAGCTCCCAAGTTCATTCTTATTACTTATTAATAACCTCATTCTGCCCATAATCTGCATTGATCCCTCTTATCATCACTGGGTCCTGCTCTGTTCTCAGCTTTCTCAGAGTAATGGTTTCAAAGGCAAAAATTTCCAGCCGTCTCTCTAAGCAAAAGCCCTGCACAATCAATAGGAAGCCAACATCTCCCACACTTACCAGCCGACCAGGCAGTTCTTGCTTTGCTCGTTGTTTTATCATTCCCAAGAAGCGTGTCCTCCTCTTGATGAGATCTATTTACTCTGCAGTGTTGAAGCTGCAATGGCAGTGTATGTGGAGACCAGGTGCCTAGCTTGCTCAGGAGGACTGAAAGGCTTAGAAATCCTACAGAGAGATAAGTGGGGGATTAGGGTCAGCACTGCTGCAGTCACTTGGGGACTGAACAGATTCTGTATCCCAAAAAAAGCAAATGTGAATGTGTTGTATTCTTGCTTCTTTAAGGAGAGAAGTATTCTTACTTTAAGTACCGATCTTTAAAGAATCCCCCTCCTCCACCTGTCTTTCACCCGTCATGCACCTTTTTCATCCTTTCATTCTTTTTCCTTCTCTTCTGTGCCCTGCTTGTCCTTCACTTTGTCTTTGCTCTCTTTTTACTGGGGCATGTGGCCCCAAAATCCTCAAATCATGCCTGCCCTGCAATTAAGGTGTTGATTCCTAAAATAATGCCCCCACATTTGTGTTTCAGCATCTAAATAGAAATTGTCTGATTTTCAGCAGAGTCAGTGATGGGGTTTCTAGGTATACTGGATTTCTGAAGGCCCAGTCATTTATGTTCTATCCAAATCCTAGCACATGATGGGGTGCAGAAGTCCAGGGAAGACTGGTAGCCTACAGTGAGGTGTGTGGAGCAAGAGGTGTTTCAAGCCATGTCAAGCCTTTGGTGTTACGCACTCAGATACACTGACTGTGTACGTTCATTGCACAGAGCAGAAGAACCTTCATAAGGTCATGCTGAATGTGCAGCAAGTTTTAGTCCAGTCTTATCAGATATTTTGACAGTCCTAATCCTGGTCCATTGACAGCACTCCCAGCTATGTGCCAAAAGGGAACAAGGCAAAGTGACTCAGCAATGAAAGCCAAGAGATAGCCTAGCCTACCAGATCTGGGAGATGACAACAATGCAGGTATAGGCTAAATTAGTTGAGTTAGCAGAGATGTAGCAGGGAGAGTGGACTCTCTGACCAGCCATCAAATAACAGCAGGGCTGAGTACTCTGGAGGTGAGGAGTGAAAGGCAGGGAGAACAGATTTATGCCATGTCTCCACTGTGACACCAAAACTGCTGTGTCCAGCTAAGGATAGCAACTTCCTAGTACTTAGCTTCCTCCAATTGCATCCTAAGAGCTACTTGTCCCTGCCAGCAGCCCTTATGGAAGCACCAGTTGAAGCCATGACATGTGAATCCCTGTTGTCACCTGATCGCACCACTGTAGCAAGATGAGCATCTGAGTTTAGGCTTGTTCCTTCCAACAAGTTCTCAAACCAGCAACAGTTTGCTGTATTGTTTGGCTGTGTTTATTTGGTGCTGCTTAACTACCCTGCAGCGTCACCGATGCCCAGCTCTTCTGCATCGTCCTCTTCCTGTGTCCTGCCACCTCCAGGTTTTACTTTCCCATAATATAGTCCCATGGTGAGCTCGTCAGAATTACATGGATCTTCTGACAGTACACAGATGCTTTGGTCTGTGCTCCTTCACACCCCTGAGTCTTTTTAAAAGAAAAGCCTGATTTCCAGACATTTTCATTTTTTCCACTGATTCTTGTTCAGAGAAGATGCAGATGTTTCCCATTTGGCCAATGCTTCCCTATATCCACTGACAGATGCTTGGCAACGTCAGTGCTTATTTGCAGCCTCTCATCAGATGTACTGACGAATGCCGTGTTTGCAGCAGTGTTGTCTCTGATGTTTTTCTAAGCCATTCTATTGTGGCAAGCAAACCTATTCACAATTTCTGTCAACCAGTGGCTGTGCTGTAGCCGTAGAGTTGTTCCTGAGACTATTTATTTTTCATTTCTATCTTGAACAGCTAGGGGAGCTGGGCTTTTATCAGGACTAACAGGAATAGATCAATTCAGTTCCAGGCATCCAGCAAAGAAACATGAGACCTTTAGAAACACACTGGAATTTAATCAGGCTAAATCTATACAAATAAATTAAATATGCTTGGGTACATTCTTTCATACTGAAGCCAGCATGCATGGTGCACCCCATGTCTGTGATAATAGTGTACTAGCCTGCAAAAGAGGGTGACTGCATTCAAACTGCCTCCTTTGCATGGTCCCTGGCAGGTCCTAAGTCCCAACCTGTGCCCAGGAATCATTTGGGAGGATGCTGGTTGTCATGGACCAAAAGCATGTCAGGGAGCCTTCCAGCACTTCAGCAGAACAGACAGCCCCGTGCCAGTGCCCAAAAATATTCCCTGATATTTTTGGATTGACTAGAGCAAGATGTATCCTCAGAGGGGCTGGTGCTAGAAGTTATTCTGTCAGCAGAGACAAAGGTTACGGCAGTGCTGAGTTTGGAAAGATAAAGATTAGAGCCGTAGGCTTTTCGAAGTGCGATCTGCCCAGCCTCAACTGCTGATCATGATGGGATTGTACAAGGAGAGAATTCGGTTATACAACCAAAGACGATTACTGGTGTCACTGGGGAGACGAGTGCCCTCTCTCTTCTGGTTTGAAGAGTCCATGATCTTAATCTGCACAGACTTTATTGTTTTTGTAGGGCAATGTTTTGCAATGACATAAATTAATATCTCATGTTTTCCCTCTGTGTTATTTATTCTGGAAGGTCAGTCATCTGCCTGTAAATAAACAGAAGGTGTATCAACATTCCTGCTATGGTATCCACATTTCCCATCTATCCCTGGGTAGCAAGATTGCTCTGCCATGCGGATGGAAGCCAGGGCAGCTGCAAGTACGTCTGACTTTCAGCAATAACCGTGGTAAACCACATCCATTCAAATAATGTGGGACAGTGGGGCCTCTGAATAGGAACTTCCTTAACTGCATGTTCCCCTGTCTGCATGTCGATATGGGAAAATCCAGACTAATGATACTGTTGTTCTTGGACGTTGTATAGGATAAAAAGGGAATGAAAAATTCACAGAAGTACCAGTTCCTAAGGCCAACTTCAGTCAGTTCACACACCCCAGCACGAAGAGCAAGAACAGTTCCAGGACCTGAATGTGCGGCTGCTGGCTCATGCAGGATCAGTGCATGCAAACCCCAGACCTTCCTGTGGTCAAGCTGGCCACCAGGACTTCCCAAAAGCTCCTGGGCTCAGTTGTGCTGGGCACAGTCTAAATACCATTGAAAAACAGCCCCTCAAATATTTACAACCTACATACATAATGCAGGGACTCAGGGAAGACGTGGAGGCAGCAGAGCAGGGGTGATCTATTCCAGTCACAACAGGAGGTTAATTACAGCCATTTGGGCAGCCCAGCTGATGCTGCCTTCCAGCTCCCTGGCTGTTATGGACTGTGTGTTTCTAATCCTTCGGGCTCTGCTTCTTTCTTGCCACCAAAGTATTTTGCTTTGATTTTTTTTAGCCTGATTGACCTGGCTGGCTCATGTTAGCCTTGGAAACACAGTCCTGGGCCAGCCCTACCTCTAATGAGGAGTCAATGCTCCTGAAGGCTCCAAGGGCTTCACCCTCCCAGAAGGACCAGAATGCCTCCCCACACTATAAGGCAGGTCTTAACATTCCTAAGCAGGATAGATCCTTCCAGACAGTGATGGTTAATGGCTGGAAAGATTCAGCAGTCCCAGTGTCACTGTAAAAAAACCAATAAAAGCAGGAAATATGACTTTTCCAGAAAAAAAAAAAAATACTGCATTTGGCTGTTAACATGATGATTTGAGTTAAGCACAACACTATGGGAACTGGTTTAAACAACAACAAAAGAGTGAGTTAGCTCTCTGCTACAGGACTTTCTATTTACTGTGCCGGGATCCTTTCCACTGATAACACAGTCCATAGGACAAGTCCTTCAGCCCATGTGAAAACGGGCTATTGATTTATTTTTTCATTTAAAATTCTGTCATTTTTTATCCCTGATGTGTTTTGCTGTTGTTTGTCTGAAGTCCACTGAGTTGCACCAAAGTGAACAGGCAAGACATATGTGCTTACAGTTTGGCAGGGAATTGCTGGGGCTGGGAGTTTTCAATACCAAAAAGAAAGATGGAAATGCCTAAGTAGTTATTTTAATCAATTGTTCTTTCTAATGAGAGCAGCTCATGGGGTGAAGTCAGTCAGTCAACATTACCTATTAATGTTTAAAATCCTCCTAAATCAGAGCTTGGAGTGGACCTTCCGGATTGGGAGTCAAACAAAAATCGATACATGTCAATACATCACCAAGGCCTTTGGGGAACCCAGCTTGTGTATATTAACATGAATCTTTTTTAAAATGTAGACTTAAAAAGATCTAAAAAGTATCATGAAGACAGCAGTCAACGTCTCTGAGGCAGTGCATAGGGTTACTAAAGGGTCTACCTGACTCTTCTCTGCTGTTTGAAAAACATCAGCAGTAGAACACTTCCCTGTGTAGGATAAATACACACTCTCTTTCTCTCTCGTGCACAGACACAGGGCAACAATAGTCCAGCCGTGTTTAAGGCTCTCATGCCAATGCTCTGTCCTGTCTTTTCACCTGCCTTTGAAAACAAAATATTCAGAAATTGCCTCAGGCACAAGTGGGTATGGCTCTCGAAAGATTATGTGGAAAAAAAAGAAGGCTTTTGCAGGAGAAGTTAAAAAGAAAAAAAAGAGGATTTAAGTTATTCAAAAGAAAAAATATACACAATCTTGTTCTAAAGTATATGTGAGGAATAAAGGAATAGCAAAAGGCAAATTACACTGAAGACTGAAATACAATGGAGATTGGGGATAATCAGCTTATGGGCTGCTTTCATACAATAAAGAAAATCATGCATAATTTTCAGAGGCACCTTCAGATCTCACTGCCTTCGAACAACATCCCTTATGTAAGCAGAGGCTCATCAGAGCAGACCTGTGCTGATTTCTGCCTTCCATTTGCACCATTGTAGACATCAGGGACAAATCCGATCAGAGTCCTCTGTTCTCACGAAAATGAGAAATAATTTCAGCTGCATTTGTTGCACACAACACGCTAAATTACAAATTAGTTACTGTCTGTAGAAAAGAAGGCTAGGTGACCTCTTACACCTATATACTATAATTATGTTAACAATTATGATATATACAACAATTTTCTTTTCAAGTTGAGGACAGTTGTTTATGTGGGGCTTGTCTTCACTAACTACTTTTCAAGGAAGGGGGACTGATTCTGTTCCCCTTTTTAATTTTTGGTCCTGTCTAAATGTTGCTGCAGCCACAAGTTGGGAAGCTTGAAAGCAGATCTGAAGAACAAAAGTGGAGCCAAGTGCATTCTCCTTTGCTAGTGTTCACACTTTTATGGTAGATAATAAACTAGACAAGAAGGTAGCCAGAAATATCAACAGTGTCTCCACAGTTAAATTTTTGCTGGCTAAGACGGCACGCAATATATCCTTGTTCCCCAGAACAGACAGATCAGATTTAATCTCCCATACAGTCTCTCTCCAGACCACTACTTAGCTCACAAGTCTCATGTGTGAAGCCCAATGCATTGGAAAAGCAGGAACCAGAATGCTAATTGGTGCTTCTTACAGATTTATGATGGACTTCTAAGCTGTCACACTCAAAATCTTGCTATGGGCAAGAATGGAGCATGCCTCACAGAGATATGGAGCTATATGAAGCTGCTGTTAGTCCTGTTAAAGTTTTCATAATCTAATAGTCCAAGTGATTAGTCCAGTCATAAAATTATACATGCATAGTCCAAATTCATACAGAGAAGTCTCAAAAATGCTGTTAAAATTGTTATTCGAGAAAAAAAACCCCTAAACAAAACATAACACCAACTTTTTGATATCTACCCTTTTCTTCAGTACTGTGCTCATTTTTCCAGTGCCTGTCTGGCTCCTATTTCAAACCTGATAAAAGAACACTTAACGTCATAACCTTCTTAACTAACTCCTCCTTCTCTCTGTTTCTTTCTTGCTACAATACTCCAGTCTTTGTGTGAGTGCAGGCTACCGTGAAGCAGACAGACACTGTGATTTTTCAGCAGTTGGTTTCAATTGTATTCACAAATTTGGAAGCTTTAGACAGAAGAACAGCTCCCAGCATCTTTGAGCAAGAAACCTCTCACTGAACTGAAAGGTTAATTAAACATCCCATACTTTGGCTCATTAAGTGGATATGAATTGAAGATATCAAAAAAATTAGCTTTGGTTTCCTGAACCTGTTGAGTTCCTGGTATTTGTCTTCTGTTCATACCAAAGCAAAGTCAAGATTAAAAAAAAAAAAATCCTAAGAGAGGGTCCCCATGCCACAAATAAAACCCACACAAACAAAGAAATGAAACCAAGCTGGTGATTTGGAATTCTCCCTGGAATTTAGCGATGAAAATACCCAGAATCACAGAATCGCTGATGTTGGACAGGACCTCTAGACATCATCTCATCCAACCTCCCTGCTCCAAGCAGAGTCAGCTAGAGCAGGTTGCTCAGGGCTGTGTCCACGTCCCTGCACTGTCTGACTCACAGCACAGCTCAGAGCTCCAGGTCACTGGTCAGGCTGGTGTGCAGTTTGGCCACAGAAATCCTTCCATACATTTCTTTGCATGCTTTCCAGAGATGGCAGTGCTAATATTTAGTTTTGCAATACATTCCTGCGTGGATATGTGCAGAATATGGAAGGAGAGTCACCAGCCTCCTAAATCCCTGGATGCCTTCACTCATCCTTTGGTGTGGGGCATAACTTTACTGTTTCCCTCTGCGTAAGGACTGGCTGAGATCCTGCAAAACCAAGAGCTTTCTGACACAATGTCACTCTGGTTTTCCTCTGTTGTGCTGTGACTTCTTTCGGTCTAATATTGCAGTTTGGTAACATAGCTCTGGAGAGCTTCCTCCTTGCCCCAAAAGAATGCTGGTGTTTGCAGTCTTAATGCCTGGAGGACCCTCTGATGCCTGGTACAGTTTATATGATATACTCAGGAGATGGGCTGATGTCCCTAGACTGTCATACTACTACAGTGCTACTTATAACTGGTATATATATGTATATATGTATATATATATATATAATCATAGAATCATAGAATCATAGAATCATTAAGGTTGGAAAAGACCTCTAAGATCATCAAGTACAACCGTCAATGCAACACCACCATGACTCCTAAACTAGGCCCTGGAGTGCCACGTCTACACCTTTTTTGAACGCCTCCAGGGTTGACGACTCCACCACCTCTCTGGGCAGCCTGTTCCAATGCCTAACCACTCTTTCAGTAAAGAAATTCTTCCTAATGTCCAAATATATAACTAGTGATGTCTCATTTTAGATATGACAGTTTCTTCTTCAGTGGGCTCACTGGACCACATCACATTCTGTGTTTTGATAAAGCAAAAGGCTATAAAAATTGGCCCTTCTTCTGTTTGCTGTGTTAGTGTTGTCTTTTGAAAATATTAGCTGATGCTAATTATTCTTAATGCTAATATTAAGGTAACATACTCAAGCTAAGCAATTAGGAGAAGACCATCTATGTTCTTATTAACTAGAACTACTAACAAGCACAAGCATGCGCTCACTTGTTCAAATTTTCTCCTGTTTTCTGCAATTTACCAGTTTAAGCTGCCCACAGTTCTGTCTGGTGGCCAGCCAGGGCACACTGGAGTGAAGCTGAACCCTCATCTGATGCATTTGAGTACTCTATCAATGTTCCACACTGAGAGTACTCACAAGCACCTATCCTCTTTCAGACTTCACGCATATACAGAAGTTCTCTGGAACTGTACGAGCTGACACAAAAAACATAACCCTCCAAATTCATTATTGCTGAGTTTGCAAACAACAGTTAAATCACATAGAGACTTTAGTCGTGAGTTGAAGATTTATAACGTGCCCCATGTTTTGATCTCCAGATACTTTGCTCCTTCTTAGTACTATCTTAAGCATACCTTCTGTGATTGTAGTTATCTGCTGGAGCTATTTCCCTAATCTTATGTGGGAGATTGGACTAGCTGGACGTCTACAGGATGCATCTACATCTACATCTGTCTGATCTTTGGTCATATCTCAAACTGCAGCTGTTCATCAACAGGCACAGACAAGCTTCTCCATGTTCTGCAAGCAAAAAGTGCATTTATTCTTATTAATTGTACAGTGGTCCTGACAACCAAACATCCATCTTCTTCACCAATTTCCTTTTATTCCACTAGAAGGGCTCCACTGACCTCCAGGTAAATAAGGGACAGCTTCTCTGTATGCATCTCAAAAGACCTGAGAAATGCATAGTGCAGCTGTTCTCTTCCCAACTGTCTCATCATCTCAAGCAGGGCTGCTTTATGCTTCTAGAGCTTTACCTTGATGTGACTGTGTTTCTCACCTGTTTTCTCCTTTGCCTGACTGTAGCTTAAATTATTTTTTGCCTATCTTTTCTCATGCGATTTACATTCTTGGCCAGTCTACTTTTTCTGCCTCCTCTGTTTCCTTCAGCCTGAACCCCTGCATTCATTTCTCATTACTCTTTGTTTTTAGCATTGTTTATACAAGAAGTCCAAGGTGTGATCCCTGATCAACTCGATGCTGTTATCAGAACATTTGCAGGTTTCTGCTTAGGTTTCCAGGTGGTGTGAGTAGACCAACAATTGATCCAGCTGTGGTTGAACAGAAAGAGCTCTTGGCATCACCATCATTTTTTCCCTCCTGCCCCTGCCCTCTGCTCTTCTAGTTCCAGCCAAATCTCTGCTGTCTCTGGAGATGCATAAAACTCCCTTCCCAAACTTCTGCACTTTCTGTACAAAGAAATACACTCTATCTGTCTTTGAAATTGAAATTACAGATGAAAATCACTGTCCATTCCCATTGGACTAATACAGGATTGATTGTTCCACGCAGAATATTATCCAATCTGATCATAAAGGACACAAATGATAGCTGTTTTAATGCTTTTCCTGGGAGACTGTGCCACATCCTGATCAATGTTTTTGTAAGGAGTTTGTGCTGATAATCAGATTCATTTTTTCAGTTTTAAATTCAGCCTGTTACTCTGAGTTACTTTCTGTTGTATGCCTCTTAATCAATTCATTATTATTATTGGTGCTGTTTACATTAATGAAGTAAGCAGTGGAAATGCTTGGCTCCAGTATAAAGTTTGCTGTTTTATATGTGTGTAATAAAAGTCTCCCTTGCACTGAGGAGTTTATAATCTCTTTAAGACTTAAGATAAGAGGCTATTGCAAACACTGAGGACTTACAGGACAAGGTGACGGTATAATAAATTCATATGACAAACCAGTCTCAAAAATAGGCAGTCTGTCTTTCTGAAACCTGCTGTGTATTACTTGATTATGAAAATATTTAAAAGCTTATTCAGGGCCATAACTGCTGTCCTTTCGTGTTTATACATAGACAGCCTCTTGTATTGGGTTTGCATGGCAAGGTTTTGGTAGTGGGGGGGCTACAGGGGTGGCTTCTGTGAGAAGCTCCTAGAAGCCTCCCCCATGTCCGATAGAGCCAATGCCAGCCGGCTCCAAGACGGACCCGCCACTGGCCAAGGCCGAGCCCATCAGCGACGGTGGTAGCGCCTCCAGAATAATGCATTTAAGAAGGGGGAACAAAAAAACTTGCGCAAATGCAGCTGGAGAGAGGAGGGAGAATATGTGAGAGGAACAACTCTGCAGACAGCAAGGTCAGTGAAGAAGGAGGGGGAGGAGGTGCTCCAGGCACCAGAGCAGACATTCCCCTGCAGCCCGTGGTGAAGACCATGGTGAGGCAGGCTGTCCCCTTGCATCCCATGGAGGTCCATGGTGGAGCAGATATCCACTTGCAGCCCGTGGTGAAGACCATGGTGAGGCAGGCTGTCCCCCTGCAGCCCATGGTGGTCCATGGTGGAGCAGATATCCACCTGCAGCCCATGGAGGACCCCATGCCGGAGCAGGTGGATGCCCGAAGGAGGCTGTGACCGTGTGGAGGGTCTGTGCTGAAGCAGGCTCCTGGCAGGACCTGCAGACCCATGGAGAGAGGAGCCCACGCTGGACCAGGTTTGCTGGCAGGACTTGTGACCCCGTGGGGGACCCACGCTGGAGCAGTGTGTTCCTGAAGGACTGCACCCCGTGGAAGGGACCCACGCTGGAGCAGTTTGTGAAGAACTGTAGCCCGTGGGAAGGACCCATGTTGGAGAAGTTTGTGGAGGACTGTCTCTCGTGGGAGGGACCCCACGCTGGAGCAGGGGAAGAGTGTGAGGAGTCCTCCCCCTGAGGAGGAAGGAGCAGCAGAAACAAGGTGTGATGAGCTGACCGCAACCCCCATTCCCCATCACCCTGCGCCGCTCGGGGAGAGGAGGTAGAGAATAATTGAGAGTGAAGCTAAGCCCGGGAAGAAGGGAGGGGTGGGGGGAAGGTGTTTTAAGAGTTGGTTTTATTTCTCATTACCCTACTCTGATTGGATTGTTAATAAATTAAGATAATTTCCCAAGTCAAGTCTGTTTTGCCTGTCACGGTAACTGCTGAGTGATCTCTCCCTGTCCTTATCTCGACCCATGAGCCTTGCATTATATTTTCTCTCCCCTGTGCAACTGAGGAGGGGAGTGACAGAGCAGTTTTGGTGGGCACCTGGCGTCCAGCCAGGGTCAACACACCACACCTCTGCCCCAGGAACTTCACAGTCTAAGTAACAGGATTATCAAAGATATAAATAGACATCCCTGCCTCAAGCACTACTTTCCTAGGTGATACCCATGCACCTTTCTGAAACAAATGAATCGGTGTACTGGGTCTGGCTGAGGGGGAGCTGGTTT
>WAAD01025440.1:109053-120268 GCA_013389945.1 Fregata magnificens | reverse complement strand
ACGGGAAGAACTGAATGAACTCCCTAACTTTTCTTCCTCTAAATGCAAAGAGATGGGTAGAGTGTAATGAGTAGCCACCTGTGTGAGGCCTAGCATTTTGTACTGCTGGACAGGCCCCAGCAGAAACCATGGATAGGCATGCCTGCTTCACCCTGTACATTCAGGGAAACACAAAAGGGATGAGACTTATTTAAGCTACTATTAAGACTTATTTTTAATACTGTGCATTTTGGGTCTTGTTAATACTCCTGGAGAGTCTTCTTTCCCTGTCCGGGAACCATGGCAAGCCTGTTTATAGGGCACAGATATGCTAAAATCCAGTTACAATACTTCACCCCATGCCAAGGCTGGATAGAGAAGGTAAATCTATGGTCTGTCCGAAGGCACTTAATGGGTTTGGAAGTTTGGCATTAGTACCATTTCAGTGATGCAGCCAGAAATCTCATGAGGAACAGTTTCAATTCCTGAAAGAAGGAAACAGTTTCAATTCATTGAAATAAATAATGTCTTTCTCATGCAAGTATCCTCCCAGAGACAAAGGAATCATCATTCTAAATCGCCTACAACCACAGGTATGCAATGTAGCTGGGTATATTTGTACTACCTTGTTCGCAAAGATCTTTTTAAGCAGCCTCAAGGAGCATTCCAGTTTGTAAAAAAAACAAAACCAAAATAAATCTGACCTTTAACTATTAAACACATCTATTACTTTACGGTTATTTGGTTAATTGGATTGCCCACTACTTTTCATTAAAATTGTGTTCAAAAAGGTATTTGTATTATTACTGCTTTAAAAATTTGGGTGAGGTCGTGCTTTCCTTCACTGCAATCAGCCCAAATCACTGAAATCAAATACGTAACACAGAGGTTCACAGACTTAGGATGGTGAGGGAAGACATTATCAGATTTCTAAATGACATAGCACATTTCGAAGCGGCAGATGTTTCTAATCCTGCAAATACACTTGAACAACATCCTTCTGTCTCACAACAGTATCTGGTACTCACAAGACCTATGCTATGGCCAAGTAAAATAAAATGTAATTATAACTAACTAGAACAATGGGAGGATATATTTTAGAAGAATACTTAGGCTCAACTAAAGGAAGAACTAAAAGGAAATTTTTCTCACAAATACTATCTTCTACAGGTGGTAGCCCCGTAGTTTGGTCCAATTGAAATGAGGCTAATGAAACACAAAAAATATGTTAAATGGAATAGTCCTGCACTCTAAACATATGAACTGGAGGAAAAATGGGATTGAGCCTATCAGGTTGGTAACACACCAAGACACTTTTGTTTGCACTGTACAGTTTCTCTGAGTTCCTTATATACATTATTCCTAAAGACTTCCTTGTTGCTAGAGAAACACTCACATTCCACCTTTTGTCATCTTCATGCCTTAGTGCTGTTGCAACGGCCAAAAGGGCAATTCTGAGGTGAAAATCTTAATTAGCAGAGATCAGCAAGTATCTAGGCATCAAAGATGCCTCAGAACTTCTAATTATCACTAGACATTTCATTGTCAGTCTGTCACACTACTATTTTAATTTTTCATGTATTACTCTACTATAAAACAATCTGAATGTTGAGATCAGGAGTGAAAGGAGCTTCTTTGAACAGCTATCAAAGTTTGGTTTGGTTTGGTTTGGTTTGGTTTGGTTTGGTGGAGATAAAAAGAGGCAAATAAACTTTCAGATGACAAAACAACTAGTTTCAGGGAATACCTGGCTGTAAAATTCAAAAACCTAGTTCTGTGATGCTTAATGAACTTCTGGATTTGTTATACTTTGGTGACATTGTTTTCCTCTGCTGTATGATTCAAGGGTTATTGAACCTAAGTAGGAACTGATCTGCCTAAAGGTACTATCATCACCCAGCACAATAAGTCTGGTAACAAACGAGGACCCCAGTTCATCTTGTTGGACACTTACAATTTTATAGGAAGTCTTAGGAAAGATATACTATATATCAATTAAAATTGTATGATGTTAAAAAATAGCACCCCCCCATTTATGAACACACTATTATGTACATACATTTGAAAATAAGTGTTTAAATCATATACATGCACTTAAAAATGGGCAACAATTGAATGAAGAAATATTTGTTTTCAGGTAATGATTTAGGAGTGCAGTGTAGTGCAAAACTATCATATAGTGTCTATCACAGGGCTGTAAAGTTAAAATTGGAAGTAATAAAAGCACTAGAAGAAGTGCTGAAGAGATTTATGCAAAGCAGAGGATAAATTTTCAGCTTTGGTTTGGATGGAGAACAGATGGAGAATCAGTGAAGTAGAGAGATATAAGATGACTGTTCTATTAAGCACAAGCTGTACAGAAGCTTTTTGCACAAACACTGATAAAGTCATGTGGAAAGAAAGAAAGAGTTTGTACTAAATGAGTTGAGCAGACAGTACGCTGTGAAAAGGAGAAAAGTATAGATTGAGAAGCATTTGCTGTCCTCCAGAAATGCTATTTTATAGGGCCAAAATTGATCAGTTTAGAAAAAGGGGAGTTGTTCAGATCACCTAAATTTCATGACAGCCCTAACCCCCTCTTTTAGGATCCTTATTTCACTGGCAGAAAGGACAAGCTCCTCTGAAAGAATAATGAGACTACTGGTGCTAGGTTCCTGTCCAGAGTCACCCAGTAGGGGAGTCTGTCTTCTGTAATTAAAACAGAGGAAAGCTAGGAAGACTAGGAGCTTAAATTAGAAGTCAAAGCAGAATGACTACACTCAGTATGCCATACCAGTGGCACTCAGAAGACTAAAGGGTGTACCGGCTCCTCCAAAACATTTCCCCTGTGGGGAATGAACAACATACCAGAAAGTCTAAATTTCCATTTTAATTACTCTGCATCTTTATCCAGCACATTTNTCTTTACTTAAAAGTACAATCTGCTTCAAAGTAAAGTTAAAACTTACCTTACATTTTCCATAACTTTGCTGCTAAGTATGCCGCAGTCTGCTTTACTCTTCATGGTTTCTTTTATTGACCCACTTCTTGAGAAAACGCTAACAACAGAAGTTCATGTATGAATATACTTCAACAGTATAAGCCAGATAGGCTTTTTCTTTTTTGGTTCTGGAAACGATTTTGTGACAACAATAATAAAACAATATAAAAATTAAATGCAACAAAATCAAATTCAGCTGAAATTCTGCTGGCCAATCTATGATGCTGACTTTGCACAATGAAATATTACTTTGATATTCTTCATAATAGCTAAAAAGTGAGAGATCACTGCAGGAAGTGTATAAAGTAGGCCCTGCATGACCCTCAACTAGTTCTTCCCTTTTTTCCTCTACTAGTCCAGAATAGTATTATCTATACTTCTGTGAAAAATCTTAAGCATCAATTTCCTTTAACATATTTTCAATCACTGAAATAGTATAAATAGTATCATCAAGCCTAACTTCCTTTCCTCTGATTCTCATTTTTATCTATGTTTCCTCAGTTTGGACAACGAACATATTTTTAGCCATTTTTACCTTCAGATTTTCCTATCTTAACAGAAAACCACAAGCATTGGACCATTTTCCCCATCCAATATGTAGGTGAAGAGTCCTTCTCTCTAACCCAAGACAGTGCCAATTATTCTTAAGTAACTCCCAACAGATGTTTATCTAACTTATTCTTGAAAAAACAACATATAGTGCCAGATTGCAATTACAAAACAGTTCAGTCCTTTAGACCTGGACTCATCTGACCTAACTTTTAAGCATGTGAAGTCAGGCGAGGTAAATCCCAGGGGTTATGCAATTTCACACCTGAAAGTATGAACTTATTTTCCATTGTCCCACACAAGAGAAATTCACTTATGTATTAGTGTTTTATATGTTAATAGTCATTTTATATGTTTATGTATATGTTAATCAGTCAATATTATGGCTTCATTTTTCTAACAGACTGAGGCAATTTCACAATCTTTATGTTAAATGCAAACTCACGTTGCTGAGATTCAGCACTTCCCTGCTGGTGCTATTATCTAATGGACAAGTAGAGAACTGCCATTATCTCCCAGCTCATGACATTTGGGTACCTCTCATATGAGTTTCCAAAGTGCTCAGTGCAATTCAGCCTCTACTAGCAGTGAGCCAATACTGCCCTTGAACTTTATGCTTCCCTCTCCTCCACTATTATTTGACACATATGTGTGAACAACCAGGTGTGATCAAATGTTTGGAAGCATGTGGTGCCAAAGTTCAGTACTGGCACAGAAAGACTTCCTGCTCCGGAGGTGACATTTGCAGTGTTATACAGACTTGCCAGTTAAAACCATTAGTACTTGACAACCTCTGTCCTTTGGCAAGGATCCATCCCACTTGTCAGCAGGCACCATGATATCTTAACAGACAAGGGAGTATGCAGCCAGGAGAGCAGTACATCTAAACACCACAGTGTAATACTACAGATGAAAATGAACCAAAACTCCAGACAAATGCAAACCATTAGTTCACTTTAGAGACAACAGTCATTGCTTTCAAATCAAACATACTTAATACTTTCAAAAATATAAAAGGCTGTAAAGTAAAACGAAGAAACAGTCTATGAACATTATTTTTAAAATTAGTACAAAATTCACAATAAGGTACTAATTTCAGCAATCAAAAAATAAACTTTTGTCATGTAAGAAAAGCTCTAGTCCTAATTGAAATTTAGCTGTGGGATGCTGAGGTGAAGTTTTCCAAAGCGACACTGGTTAAAGGCCTTCTCATTCTCCATTGGACCCCTGTTCATTCATCCTGCAGTCGCTGGATGGAAATGTATGGAGCCAAAAATTTACATGGCTAAAAAGACCTACCAAAACACTTTTAAAGTGGACCAGTTTCTCAGTTCAACCTACGGCTCAGCTGCACAGTTGTGCCAGCATAGTGGAGAAGGCATCATGATTCTTAAGTCACACCAATGAATTACTAATATGCTGTACTGGGTCTGGCTGAGGGGAGCTGGTTTTCCCCATGCCAGCCTGCTGTGCTTTGGTGTTGGTGGCTGGAGGCGGCACCAGTNTGTGGTGAGAGGTGGGGAGTGGGGTCCGTGTTGTCCTTTCCCTTTTGTTTCCGCACGTGGTCTTTGTTTTATTAAACTGCTTTTGTCTTGACCCACGAGGTTTCTTTGCACCTCATTTTCTCCCCCTGCCCTGCTGAGGAGGGGAGTGATAGAGCGGCTTGGTGGCACCCGGTGTCCAGCCAGGGTCAAACCACCACATATGCCCATTGCTATCATATCTCATACCTTTTATCTATCAGTGAATTCTGTGTCTCTGTAATTATTAATACATTTCTTTTTCAGTTTAACGCTTCAGTGCATTTTACAATAAGGCTGATTGCATTTCTTTATATTTTACCTACCACAGATAGCATAACCAACAATTAACAAACTAGTCACAATTTGATTTGCAAGTATGATGCTAATTGTTTCCCTTGTTATCCTTCCCTCAGAAACCTAGTTCACCTAAAAATAAATAAGTCAAAAAAAGTATAAGTCAAAATACTGGCTCCACTGCAAATTAATGTAAAAATTTCCCTTGAACTTCAAACAAGTCATGACTTCACACTCAGTTTGTAAATATTCCTATGCTCATGTAACTTGTATACAGCCGTCATCTCCGTTTCCATTATTAACCTCTATCTACCTTTCCTTATTAACATTTTATTTAGATATCAATGATACTGTTATCAACACAAAATGTAGCTATGCTGATCTTCATTGATACACTGTTATCTCAAAACACTTGTACCTGTTAATAGCATAAAAGAAAACCGCGCATGATAACAGTGCACCTGAAATGCAGGATTAACCTAAGAAGTAGCAAAGATGAAAGTAGTGTTTTTGCAGATTAGTTACATAAAAGGAAAACAGAAAATGCAACAGTAGGAGATAGAAGTATCTAGGACTGAATTGTTTATTGCCACAAGAAAGGGTTCTCACAGCAAGATTTATAGAGAAGAAGGAGAAAAGGTGTCTATATACAGTGGCACAAGTAAAAGGGAACTCCAGGTGCCTACTAGAAAGATTAAGACTTGAACAATCTCTTTTGCATGATATTGTTAAATATCTGTAAGGATGTGATTTGTGTATTAGCTTGGCTCTGGACTAACCACAGTTACAAGGATCTGTATTTTAAAAGAAGATATTATTTGTTCTGAAGAGGTATGCCTGAAAATGTCCGTGGAAAGATTATTCCAAAGGAAGACTGTCATATCAGAAATCCTTATTTACAACACAATTGTTTTACCCAAATCAATTTTAAAACAGAAAGAGTCTCAAAACCCTATCTCATGTTTAACATACATAATATTATTTTGGTTTTGCATGTTGTTTATGGTACACAACAAACTGGGTGACTATTCAGGAGACTAATTTTTACTTCCTAGCACTTTCATAGCAGTGCAAGTACATTAGTTTGACATAGAGCTTTATGCTAGTGGACTGGAAGGTCCATTTTCTTGCCCCAAAGCAGAGATTTTGACTATTCACGGTTTATGTCCTTTGTCTCTTGCAGCTGTCTGTTAAATACTTGAAAACAGTTATGTCCATTATGTCTCCCTTTAGTCTTCTTTTCTCTAAGCAATATCACTCCTTCAGTTTCTCTCACAGACACCCACCCTGGACCTCTTGTTACTCAGCCCTATGCTAGCATTCAGTATCTCTCTTAGACTGTAGCAGAGTCAGTAGAATTTAGTTGCAAGCCTGTTTCAGACATAGAAAAAGCACGGGTGTAGGTTTTTACATACAGCAAAAGTAGGCTCTCACAGCGTGAAAAACTGCAGGGGGTGACAAAACATTCCTGTATGAGTTTTCTACGTTGCCCACGCCTTCTTCCCAGTGTAGGTAACAATCAGCTGTTTGAAAACTAATTTAGACAACAGCCTGTGTCTCCTTTGTCTCTACAACAACCAGCAAAGTGTTGGACCTGCTGAAGCCCAACCTGCTAAGGCAGGCTTCAGGAGACTGGAGTGGTGGCTGCTTTAGGAGATGAGGTGTGGTAGCTACTGCTCCAGAGAAAAACAGTAATTCCCACTCACTTTGTCACTGTCCTAATCCCCAAAATTTTCACTGATGCTCTCCAATCCTCAAGGCCTGGAGCCACAAGGAACCCCCTGCAAGACCCTGCGCTATAGAGCACAAAATTCAGTTTTGCCTACACTATGGAAACACTGTGACCCCTTCTGGCTTTACTCAGCCAAGTAGAACAGACAAGATACTCATGTGTCTCACACACAGTGATCCCGTTCACACGTCCCACAATGACGTCTGCCTTCTTGTAACAGCATGATATTGACTCAGGTCTAGGTAATTTTCTGCAAAATTGCTCATCTTACATTATCTTTACTACTAATCACCTCCCAAAATTAAGAAAAAACATTTTTAATCTAATAACAAGAAGCACATAAAACATCTGTACCTTTTAGCTACTGATCTTAGGCTTTACCTCATCATATTTGAGGGGTCTAAATTACATGACAGTGCCTCATTAAATTTTCCCATTAAGAAATATGATGATGACATCAGCTTGCTCATTCAGTAGTGTCCATAACCTGGATTAAATATATTTTTTAAAAAGTTATGCTTATGAAGCTAACAGGAAGTATGTTCAGATTATTATTTTCCCTTACAACATTATGTTCTTTGAATGTGTACAAATTCAATAAGAGTGAAGAAAAAAATCTACAGTGCATAAATAATAACTCTACAGCATGTCTCCCCGTCACATCCATTTCACCTTCTTTCCCTGCCATTCTTTCCCTCTAACAGGTATTCATAACTCTTCTTTCTCAGACTGTCCTATATTCTTATTAATGTTGTGTTTTGAACTAATTTGAAAAGCAGACGCCCACATGATACAACAAATTAAGTTACGAGAACGCAAATCTGTTCTCTGTGCAGGGACTGAAAACGGATTTGTGAGACTGTTCAGTGTTTAAGGATAAGCCTGACTCAATGTAAGCACGTATTTTTAAAAGACAAAATCTATGCTGTAAATGAGCATGACCATAGGAAACAATTTCTATATTTTCAGCTTTTTAAACACTTTTCCTTGCATAATTTCATTGCCCCACTTTCTACCTTATATACATCTCCTAAGGGGTTCTGCATCGTTTAAATCCCTGAAGTAACAGATGCATCATATATATCAGCAGTAGACAGCTTGAAAAGTCTGGAAAAAAAAGAAAGAAAACAAGAGATGTTTATTTGCATTACAGCTACTGAGAAATAACCGCTGTGGCTATGCACATTGTGGCTGTGTGACTAGCCATGGCTAGTGGCTGCTGGCCAAGAAGCCTACAGCAATTTTCATGCTGTTCTACATTGCGAAGTCACCAGCCTGTG
Organism: Fregata magnificens; assembly: GCA_013389945.1. Lineage (NCBI taxonomy): Eukaryota > Metazoa > Chordata > Aves > Suliformes > Fregatidae > Fregata > Fregata magnificens. The sequence continues at coordinate 111,931 of WAAD01025440.1, read as the reverse complement.
GTTACACAAATATGACACACACTGTTGGGCATGGAAATAAAAACCTAGGTGTAATAATAAGTACCTACGCACCATCCTGGCACTCTGGTAGGCTGAGACAATTCCATTTCAATCAAAATATTATACAACTGGCCACATTTTACAGATCTGCAAATAACTACAAGTTTTGGTGATATTTTTGGTTCATTTGTAGAACTCAATTAGCATTTATACGTATAAGAGAATTTACATGATGAAAATGAAAGTATTTAAAAATCCTTACTTGTAGAATTATAGGCATAGGAAACAAAAATAAACATTTAATGTGAAAATATCTTCTGAGACATTGTTAAATTGTGGTCTCTCCACCTGATAAAACAATTTAAAAATTATTATTTCTGTATATTAATATGGATGGTCAATTTAAGTGTATATGAAAAAAGAAAAATGTGAAATCATTACTGTTAAACAAGATTCTTTGTGAGACCACAGAATAGATTTCTACAGGAAATTTTTCAGATTTCCTTTTCAATTCTGGGCTAGTTTTGGATTGTTCTCTCTACAGTTGCACCCTGTCTGCTGTTAATGACGGAGAAAAAGGAAAATAGAGACAAGAAACCAAAACCGTGTTTGTTCGTTTTCTGATAAATTCTTATATACCTGAGAGTGTATATTTGTGGAGCAACACAGAAAAGCTGGCATTTGGGTTCACTGCTTATCTTTCTAAACTAAAAATGTCACCTTGGAAATCTATTCATTATCTCAATTCTGGTTTTTATTTATTTATTTACTGCAACTCACAGCATCAAGTGCCTGAAGCTGGCAGAAAGACTCTCTTTCATTTCAAAAATACAACAGTTCAAACAACTGGACCTGGACAGGCTGGAGAGCTGGGCCGAGGGGAACCGAATGAAATCCAACAAGAGCAAGTGTAAGGTCCTGCACCTGGGCAGGAACAACCCCATGCACCAGTACAGGTTGGGGGTTGACCTGCTGGAAAGGAGCTCTGCTGAGAAGGACCTGGGAGTGCTGGTGGACAGCAGGCTGACCATGAGCCAGCGCTGTGCCCTTGTGGCCAAGAAGGCCAACGGGATCCTGGCGTGCATCCAAAGGAGTGTGGCCAGCAGGCCGAGGGAGATTATCCTCCTCCTCTACTCTGCCCTGGTGAGGCCACATCTGGGGTACTGTGTCCAGTTCTGGGCTCCCCAGTTCAAGAAGGACAGGGAGCTGCTGGAGCAAGTCCAGCGGAGAGCCACNTGGAACAGGCTGCCCAGAGAGGTTGTGGAATCTCCTTCTCTGGAAATATTCAAAACCTGCCTGGACGCAGCCCTGTGCACCCTGCTCTAGGTGAACCTGCTCAAGCAGGGGGGTTGGACAAGATGATCTTCAGAGGTCCCTTCCAACCCCAGCCATTCTGTGAAATCCTATTCTCCAACTCTAGCCATCCCTGTTTCTATCCCATGGCCACTTCTCCTTTGCTGAACAAGCTTCCAAAGGAACCTGGAAACTAACTTCTTTCAATCTGAATGGCAGGAATTTCTCTTCCACAAACCTTTTCCTGTATAATCACATAAAAGAAAAGTTCTTACTCCTTGCAGTCTTCTCAAACACACCAACCTATCTTTCAGCATCTTGCAGGTGCTCTGTCAGGTATAAAACAGTCAAATTATGTTGAGCTTTTTTGGATAGACACAGTACATGGAATTTTACCTTGTATCCCACAGATACATAGATATCCTCACCTATAGTGCATCACAGGCCATTGATTTTAATCTAAAATCCATTTATTGAGCTCAGAAATTTGTCTGTGACTGAGGCAAAATATCCGTTTAAATAATGTCCCTGAAAGTCACCAAGTTTTGACTTGGAGATGCATGTAGAGGATCTGCTCTGTTGGTAGTTTGTTCCAGTGATCAGTCAAACTCACAGCTGTGTCTCATGTATTTGAATTCATCCATGGCTCTTGCTGAACCTTCCTTCACTAATTTAAAGAACTCTTTAGTTCTGGTTTTTTTTTTTTTCTCTGTAAAGGCACTCATGCAATGTAGCCAAGTCACCACCTAGTGTTCTTCTTTCAGTACGTTTGAGCTAGTTACATATTTGACCTTGTAACCTTTTCAAGCGTTTTTTTCATACCTTTGGCAGCTCTTTAACACACATTTTCCAGTGTTTCAACGTCCTATCAAAAGTATGCGTTTCAAAAACTGTATGATGATCAGACTGCTCTGCAGTACTAAGCAGTGACAAAGTGGCACAGTCTTGCAATATAATTAACTTTAAAAAGGCCTCAGAGACTTATAAGAAGTTATGCCTGATAAAATATAAATGAGGACCAAAGAAGTTGTATTGGAGTAGCTCTGTATCGTATTTATATGCTTTCTTCACTTAGCTGTGACCTCCCAAGGAAAAAAAAAAACCCAAACACAAAACAAAGCAGGCACATATCTCATTTTGCGTCTTTATCTTGTGGAGAAGGATCCAAATAACTCTTGAAACTTGCAGGCTTCGCGTTCAGAGCAGTGTCGCATCTGACAGGGTCGGAGGAGCTATCTATCTTACCACCCTGCGGCCCCAGGGGGGGTGAACTGGCCCCTGGCAGCAAGGCCAGGCCAGGCACACTGCTGATGCCTGAATCATCCCTCAGGCGATGGGATACTCCACGCTGGGGACTCAACGTCCTCCCGCCCGAGGCGTCTCCTCTCTCCTTCGGTCGCTTCTCAGGCCTCACCGAGAGCCGCAGGGATGGGGCGGGGGTCGGACCTGTCACACGGTACGTGACCCCCCCGGAGCGACGGACGGGACAAGTCCCTGTCACCGCGCCCGCGGCCCCCTCAGCGGCCGCCACCGCCCAGGCGACCTGAAGAGACCGCTCGCGCCACCCGGGGAGGTCGGCGGGGGC
>WAAD01025440.1:65285-108553 GCA_013389945.1 Fregata magnificens | reverse complement strand
AGCGGCGGCGGGCCGAGCGACAGGGCTTGGGCGGGAGGCGGCTGGAGTGCGATGGCTAGCGGGTGTCTGGCTGCTTTTGCTTTCCCAGGTCCGCTGGGGACAGCGCGGAACGTCCCTTGTGCCACAGGAAGCCGTCCAGATGGCCCGGGAGGCTTAGCGCCCTGGCGCGTCTGCTGAGGCACGTTACCGTCTCCCTTCCGTTAGCAAGCGTTGCCCAGCCGTGTACGTGTGGTTGGGAGGACTGAAGAACGAACGGCTAACGTTTTGGTTTTCCTGCAAGCGGCGGTTGCTTAACGAGGTTGAGGTCGGTGATACCCGAGTTTAGAGGAGAGCCAGGTAGGTGGCGGGGAGGTTGGTTGGGAGGTACCTCGAGTGCTCTCCTACCGCGGGGCGGGATGCAAGCGTACTTAAACCTGTCCCTGACAGACACTTACTTAATGGGCTCTTACAGATTATGAAATTCATGGGGTGCCTTCTCCACCTCTCCAAGGTAACCTGCTTCAATGCTTAGCTATCGTGTATAGTTAGAATTTTTCCCTTAATAGCTGACATAAATCTCCTTTGTTGAAACTAAGCCGATTATTACCTTGCGCTTTCCAGAGGAGACCTGGAGAACAATGGATCGGTGTTCTCTTGTCAGCAGGCTGGCGGGTCTTTGCAAGTCCCCACTCACAATCTTCTCCAAACTGAGTGAACCCAATTCTCATGTTTTTCGGGTCCCTGAGCTCTGTTAAGCGTTTCTATCATCCTTGGACTGTTAAACTCAGAACTAGGCGCAGTATTCCAGTGGAGATACTGTTGGCTCTGAGGAAGCGGGGTAGTTACCTCCCTTGTATTTGGCATCCCTCTTAAAAACATTCCAGGATGATACTGTCTTATTTGGCAACATTCTCACATTACAGAAATATTCAGTTTGTGATCCACTGTAAGCCAGATCCTTTTTTGCTATACTGCTACCCAGGGAATTATTCCTGAAGACGTATCCATGTTGGTTATTTTTTTTTTTAACTAAGTATATTATTTTGCACTTGTTATTAGTTTGAGAAGAAGTTATCTGGATCATCATAACAACTTTTTCTATCTAATTTTAGTCTCTGAAACCCGTTCTTCCAATCCCCTTCCTCCAAGTTTCGGGTCATCCACAAACAGTTAATTAAAATACAGAGTAGTGCCAGGCCCTGCACATTGTGATAAACCCCTCTGGTTTGACTGTTTGACTTTCTCAAACACTTTCTTCTTGTTTTCCGTGTTTGCTGCTAAAGCTGCAACTCATTCTGTGCCGTGGCTTTGCAGCCGAGCCAAATCCTGTGGAGAGCCTTAAGTGAGGAAACCATCAATTCCTTTGAATTGGCTTCAGTGCACAGAGTAGGGATTGCTCACAGCTCAAAAACTATAAATATGTGTAAAATCCTGAACCCTTCTGAAGTTTTGATGCCTTGCATGTGGCTTCTGGATGTCCCAGACACCTGGTTACAGATTATGGAGAATAATGATTGCTGGTAGTTTCCCATTCTCCCTCTTGAAGCTGTTGTGCTATGTCGAGAGAACTGACAAGGCTTCTCTTGAGACATCAGGCAAATCATGTAACCCATTTTTCAAAAACAGTGGAATGAAGGTTTTCTGTGGTTTTATTTCCTACCTATAGAACAGTAATTTCTACTTTGCAGGACACTATGAAAATAAGTACTCCTAAAGTAATATCCAAATGATAAAAATGTCCCCAGAATTACTGCAGATATTTAAAAAAAAAAAAAAGGCATTTAAAAATGCATGTGTATTTTTGTATGGATATTCAGGTACATGGAAATACCAGTCTGCAGGCATAGTCAGCTGCCTACTGCTTTCATCCCTTCTACCCGACAAACAGTACTGAGCTACAAGGTGGTTTGCGAACTTTGACAAAAAGGTGCAATTAGGAAAAGAAAAAAAAAAAAATCACTGCATTAGAGGTTGAAGATTGTGAGTCATTCATATGCTATCATAGTATGGCTCGTGCCTGAAGTAGGTGGGTCTGCCCCCCTCCTGTGTTCTAAGTTCTTTTAAAGTCTTATTCATTTCCTCAGAAAAATCTGCTTTGATCCTAACTTTCTTCAAAATTGCATTTGCTTTTTTAGAGAGCTTTCTGAAATAACCATACAAATGCCTCGTTCTCACCCACTTAATACAGGATCAGATTTATAGATAATACATTAATGCTTGGTTATACTTGTAAGGGATTACTTTATCTGATCGCAAATGGTCCATGAAACTGCGAGAGAGAGGCGATATTTTGAAAATTTTTAATACTGAGGTCATTGGAAAATATTCTGAGAAGCAGCAACCTGTCAACTAGAATGAAAGGACTGGTCTTGTGATGCAAATGCAGCAGACTAAGCTTATGTAAACAGCAAAGTTTCTTTCTGTTAAAATTGCATTTCACTATGGAAACATCATAAACAAAAAATTCTAGGGGATTAATCCCCAAAAAATTGGGGATTAAGCATAGATGAATATTATGTGTACATTGTCTTCACTGGAAGGAAGAGTCCAGCATTGGCAGGGTGATAAGGTAAATAATCGTACAGGTATTGTCCTCTATTCTCTAAAATAAATTTTTTTTCCTTTTCATTCTAATGTGTTTAGATGCCTCACATTAAAAATCATGGAGCTAGGAAAGGCGAAGCTTCTGAGAACTGGCCTTAATGCCTTACACCAAGCAATTCACCCTGTGCATGGTATTGCCTGGACAGATGGGAAACAGGTGATACTAACTTCTTTACACCTTCATAATGGAGAACCAAAATTTGGTGACTCGAGTGTTGTCGGTCAGTTTGAACATGTCCATGGACTCTATTGGGGCCCGTGTCCCCCTGATGCCCCAGCTCTGCTCGCTGTTCAACACAAAAAGCATATCACCATTTGGCAGCTCTGTTTTAATGTTACAGAAAGAAATAAGCTCTTAGTTTCTCAGATATGTGACATCAGCGAGCCGTTTCCAGTGCTCCCCCAAGGGTGTGTCTGGCATCCGAAGAAGGAGATCTTGGCTGTGCTAACTACACGGGATGCCTCCGTCTTACACTCTGTTCATCTCAACAGCTCCAGAATTAAAGCAGATATTAAAGGCAGCGGTCTTATCCACTGCGCTTGTTGGACAAAGGAAGGCAATCGCTTAGTAGTGGGAGTAGGCAGTGGCCTTCATTCTTATATTTGGGATGATGCTCAGAAAACACTGAATGCTTGTTCTTTTTGCCCAGTCTTTGATGTGGGAGGCTACATCTGTGCTGTGGAAGCTACTCTGAATTTCCAAGTTGCTGTTGCCACCGAGCTTCCTCTAGACAAGATCTGTGGCTTAAATGCTGGTGTTGCATTTGAAGTTCCAGCGAGCATTGAAACAGAGTCCTTCCCCTCGCAGTCCAGCTTATGCGGTGAGGAAGAGTATTCCATGGATGGGGGGAAGAAATCACTGGACCCTGAGAAGCCCTTGTCTGTTGTTACATCTCCTGTGGATCTAACTCACATACTTTCTAGCAAGCAGGGTGCTGATTCCAGTCCTCTTCTTCATCTGAGGCCCAAGGACTACCTAACGGGAAGTGGCCAAGATTCGTCACATCTCATCTTGGTGACTTTTGAAAGAAAGGTTACCTCTACCAAAAAAGTTAGCATCCCAGGCATTCTGGTTCCTGATATAATGGCTTTTGACCCCAAAACTCAAACTGTATCGGTTGCCTCCAATACTTGTAATGTTATTTTAGTCTATTCACTGACTTCATCCAATTTACCCAATATTCAACAAATTCAGCTGGAGAAAAATGAGAAACCAAAGGGTTTGTGCTTCTTGACTAATAAATTGTTACTGATACTGGTTGGAAGACAAAAATTCACTGACCCTGCATTTCTTCCCTCTTCAAGATCAGACAAATATATGATCCGATTGATGATCAAGGAACTAATATTTGAAATGTGTCCTTCCACATCTGCGTCAGTTAATGGGAGCTCCAATTTGAACCTTTCAAACATACCTCATGATCTCTCTACAGATGTTCACCCTCTCAGCCGTGGACTCTTGATACCAGATCGTACTGCCATTCAATCCCCTACCAGCAGAAGGAAACTCATTGAAGAAATTAAGAGTCCTGTTTATGAACAAAGCTTGTTGTTGAACATGAGTGACCTCAAAGATAAAAAGATTTCCATTAATTTTCCTCCAGCTGTTGAGTCTCTCGAGGCTGAACCAGTTAATCGGACTGCAGCACTGTCTGCCACATCGCTGGCGTTTTCTAACAAGCCAACATCTCCGAAAAGGCAGGCAGATGCAGCTTCCAAAATACCAAATTCTTACAAGAATAACCTATTAAGTGAAAAGGAGGCAAGTTACTTTTCAAAAAATGTAGACAAACTGTCTGGTAACTTCACAGAATTACAGCATCATCTCCGTGAGTTAACTGAGCTGCTAAAATCTGGGAAGAGAAATCTTCCAGTGTACCCATCTTCTCAGGAACCCTCTTTTATTAACATCACCTGCCAGGTAATTTTAATATTGGAAGCCTTAATGATAAAATCTATTTATGGATGTATGTTCTTTGTATGGATTTAAAACACAAACTCTTGTCAAATTATGCGCAGGAAGGATGACATCCTATGAAGGTTTAGTACATGCAAATTCAGTACATAAGAATGATCTCGCTGCGTGCAGGTGAATCCAATAGGAGTCTTACTTAGACTTATTTAGGCTTTACGTAAGCCTGGCTTGTATTTGTTGTCCTTTTTCCCTACTCTTCCTGTAATTGCATCTCAGTCTCTATTTACAGTTCTTTTAAAACTGCATATTTGTGTTTTTCTCTGATGGGAGATAGAATGAGGGAAATGTTTCAGATAATTTTTTAAACTGAAGTAATGTATCTGAAATTGTTGCCATTTCAGATGGATGTTATAGTAGTGCTTTCATTCTTGCACAGTTATCTGTACCGTGGGTAACAACAGAGCATTTCTGGAAAAAAAAAGACCGTTATCGTGTAATGGTCAATAGGATTGAATTTCCATCCTGTTCCTGTAAGCGGGACTAATGTTACAAGTCCCATTACTCTGCAGGCTTTCAGTGTTTTTAAAGCGATTTGATATTTGGGAATGGGCAGCTCCTTGTCCCCACCTCGCGCTGGGCTGAGCTCGTTGGCTCTGACCCAGGCAGGTGTACCTTCTCCTTCTGCACAGAGGCTGGTGGGGCTCCAGAGAACCCATGCCTGACAGTTAAATTGCAGAATTAAAGACTTTTATGAAGTTCTAGGAAGGTAATGTTTTTCCTAGGCAACTTCTGAAGCTTTCTGTTTAGAAATTTAGACAAGTGAAAATTTCCATGTATGGGAATTGGTATCAATCTCCTGTCCTCCTGTGAGGACAACTAAAATAATGGAGACTGAAGGAAAAAAAGAAAAATGCTTTGGCTCTGAAACTGAAATGTTGCCAATTAGTGTTGAGAGCCATGCCATCTGAGAAGGAAAGAGACCCTTAGGGACACAACAGATAATTCCATTAACATAGCTTAAAAATGGATTTAAAATCAAATTTCATGTGAAAGACACTTTCCTTGGCTGAAAGAAGGCACTTCCAAATCTCATGCTAGAAAGTGTAAGTTACCCAATCATCAAAACGTGGCACAAATCTAATAGGTCTCTTCTAGAATTCAGATTAATAAACCTTACTTAATATTCAAAGTCATCTAAACTGCTGTTTTCCTTTCAATAAGCTCTTATTTTTCAGCTTTATTATTGCAAAAAATTATTATTCTCAACTTTCGTAGCATTGAACTCTTAGGTCCTAGATCATATTCCCTCGCTCTCTTCATTGTTCTCCATTGTGAACATTTAATAATTGTAATAACTCTAATTTTTCTAGCTCTCGTAAATCTTAATCTCGTAAATCTAAATTATATATGTGGCATTACTCTGAAAAATGAGTTTCCTTTAGCAAGCCTACTTTAATTTGAGATAGCACAGATTTTTGTTATGTTTTTATATTCATCTCTCTTTTTACATATAGTTTGAAACTGAGTTACATACCGGCTTGTCTTGGTGTTCCAAGAGCTGGATTAGCTACACGTGCATGGGGGTGCTTCGCAAATCAAAGCAATGCTACAATTTTACCTACATATTTTGATCACTGATGATTTGTGGCAAGAAGAGCATTTGACTTTTAAATTACAAGTGACATTGGAAAGTCTGGCAGAAAATGCTGTGTTTTAATTTTAGTCAGTGTATATTTGATTCAGAAATCATTAACAGGTGGACAGGGATCCTCACCTCGTGTGCTGAGCCCTGATTGTTTCTCTACTGCCCAAGTTGTTAGCTGTATCTTACAAAATGTTGAGGAAACCCAAAATGTCCCAAATAAGCAGTGTCTTTGAGAGGGCAGAGTTTATCAGTGCAGGGGGCAAAGAGCATGTGTGCTTCTCCAACCTCTCATCTACCATACACTCTCCTTGCGGTTGGATGAGTCCGTCCACAGCATGGAAAATAAGTCAGCATTTACTTTATCGTGGTTTTGTCTTCAAGACACAGAGATGTTATCAAGGCTTCCCTGGGAAGTGACACGGTTGTGTGAATTTTATCGTATGCAAAGACAGAGTTTGTAGTTTTAGTAACAACTGATCTTTTGCAGATTTTAAAAGTGCTTTGCTCTGCCCCGTGGGGTATGTTCTTTGAAGATGCTTTTTGGATTGTAAGGCTTGGGGCAGTGATGGTCAGAGGTGAGGCAAACAAGCCCTTCTGATTTGTTAGCCCGTTCCTCGTCCCAAACATTCATGGGCAGGAGTTCTCACCTCTTCTTAAGTTGTGAATCAGGGAGCGGGGAGGATCGAAAACCTGCAGCTTTACAGACTTCCCAGGAAAATGTCCCTCACAGGTGGTAGGATGAGAGTCAGGACTGCACCATGGATGAAGCTCATGGTTTCTTCAGCAGCAGTGTACGATTTTCTCTCCTGTTGTTCTGACACATGCTGAATTAGCACAGTTACTTGCTGCTGTCACTCAGAGATCATCTCTTCGAGAGCTGAGACTTTAAAGTATAAATCTTGCAAATGGGTCTGAATGAATATATGTAGAATTTGACTGACTGTAAATGATGTAGTTGAAGGCATGTCTGTGATCCTGTTTTGATTAATGCCATTTTGACATCTCTGCTTAAATACACATCACAGTATCTAATGATTCTTTCTTGAATTTACAGAAGCAGCTTTCCAGAAGTGATTCAGATGAAAGACGAGCTGTTATTCTTTGTGGTGGTAAACTCCGACTAAATACAGTCCAGCAAATATTCAATCTCTCTCTCATAGAAATGCAACATGGTATGTTGTAATTATCCAATAACACAAACACTTCAAACAGATGCGACATTCTCAGTGAGCTGTAGCAATATGCATAATCCCATCTGGAAAAAAATGAAGGGATAAATAACGAAAGATTATTAATAAAAGTTTGTGCATTTGTTTTATAACATAAGGATTCTTCTCTGGGCTTTTACTGAGAAGAATCTTTACATTATAAAAAAAACCCAAGCAAACTTCCATGTATTGATAGCCCCTTATCAAGTAGCTAGTTATACAGGAAAACTACTGTCACCCAGTATTTTATTTATGTTTTCAGCTATTCTAAATAGAGAAGTCTGAGTAGTGAGGAGGTTAGAGTTGACTGGTGGTTTTGGAATACAGTTTTCTATTTTAATTTAAATCCACTGAAATTTAAATTAAATTTAAATCTATTAAATCTATTTAATTAAAATCTATTTTAATCTGTAGTTCCAACATCTGGTCTCCTTTAAGAAATCCTGGGGTTTTTTATAAACACAAAAGCAGCTCTGTACATTCTAGCAGTGCCTTTCACTTCAGTTTTTGCTGTGAAGAAAACTACCTTTCTTATTGCTGTGGTCTTCTCTGCTGTTATCCGTTCATTCCATGCACATCCTGTGTGCCTGTGTACGTGTCAATTCAAAGTGTCTTACTTTTGGCAAAGGTAGAAAAGATACTTTTGGGATACGATCTCTCACTACTACAGATATTCTCTGTACTATATTCCAGCTACTTGCCTGCCGTGTCTGCTGTCTGCCTACTTGCAGGTTACTGAGCAACTATCCCAAAGCCTTAAGGTTGCTGTTCTTATCATTGTGCAAGTTTTATTTTTCTTTAAGTAGTTGTTGGAATATGTCTAGTATTCCAATACCTAGATAAAAATGTAGTGGGATAATTCACTAGCAATTGAATGTTGAAAAGGTTCTCACCACTATATTAGCTTAGTAGTTTTCCCATTGCAGAATCAGTTACCTGCTTTGAAATACAGTGACTATTTTAATAACGTTGTGGCACAACCCAGAAATGTCTGATATACCCAGTGATAACAGTAGGCAGTTTTGTAGATACTGATCTCTTAATTTTTCAGACTGGAGTTTTATTTTGACCTATAAGACTTGAACAACTACTCTTTCTGGCAAGAAGAATGTCCCCCTTACCTGTGTTAGTTTCAACTTCTCATTTCTAGCTTAAAAATGTAAACTTAACAGAATTGGTTGCCCAGGAATGAGTAATCATCATGCATATGACTAGCCTTACTAGATGGATTTAAAAAGCAAACACTGTTACAGTAGGTTTCTTTATTACTTTTACAAATATTACTAGATAAATGGGGAAAGTAGGAATGGTATTTTCAAATTCCTGAATTGTATTGATTTTACAGTTTGTTCCAAATGAGATATTAAGCCACAAGATTAAAGGGTTGCGTGCTTTTAAGCTACAGTGTTCTCATGACCTTACTTGTGACATGAAATTACTTAACGTAAATTTACAAACAGCTGGATATGTTTCTCTGGATTCCCTCACCCCCTGTGAGCTCTATTTTATTTCTTCATCAACTTCACGGGTACAAGTATGAAAATTTTCTGGTTTATATGAATTGGTAGAAGTCAGTGTTTCAGATTCAGTAAACAATTTCAAATTGTAAAAATAATGCTAACGATGATGTGAAGTCAAATAGCAAATGGACTGGAGACATGGGGTTTGTACAGTATAGTACAGTATTTCTTCCTTGTATTTATTGGAATTAATTATATTGAAACTATGTAACAGAAGCAGTTTCTAAATTGTTTTTATGATATTAATTTGTCGTTTAATAAATTTCTGCTTTTTACAGTATCTGCACAGCTTAAGCACTGTGAAGTAGCTTATGAATATCTGATTAAAACCAAGTCTGGATACTTATGAATTCTGTTCAGAAATTCATTCCTCCTCCTCATTTGAAGCATGCATTTATTATAGTCTCGTCTCCTAGTGGCAAAATTGGTCAGAAAGCTGTTTCGCATAGTTGTTAACTGTCTTTATTTTTGAGATTATACAACCTGTATCTCCCCATACTTTTTTTTCCCTAGAAAAACTGTAAACATAGAGAAGCATTTAACTTTAATTTTAGAAGAAATATGTTTTATACCTTAACCATACCTAATTACAGGAAACAGGAAAACTTATAAACAGACATTTATGTGTCTTCACAGGTTCGTCCTGGATTGTTCTCACAGCGGACAGTGAGGGCTTTGTTCCATTAATGTTTACATCCACACAGGAGATAGTTGTAAGAGATGCCAGTACGAAAGGCTACAGCACCCGTTCTTCCAAGACTTTGGACATCATCAGTTCCACAGAAGGGTGTAGACCCACTTCTTCTGAAAGTCTGGATATCACGAGTTCTTTGGAAGTCCTCAGAGACTGTTCCTCCAAGACTTTAGACAGCAGCAGTCCTTCAGAACAGCCCAGCAGGAAAATGTAATTTTTGACAGTGATTTTGTAATGCCTGTCTTATGATGGGAGACTTTTAATTTTACTGTATAGGACTGCAATTTCTAAATAACAGTCTGTCTCGAATCTCTGTTGGATTTCCATTTTTTTTGTTGCATATCACTGTAAATTATTTATTTAATCCTTGGAAACATTAATTTTTTTTACAGTGAACAGTGTTTTTTAAATATGCCTCCCACAGTATAGACCAGGTCTTTGTATCAGTGGTTGAAAGCACGCATTCTTACAAGCTTCCGAGCTAAAGGTCTTTGGTCTTGGTCTTTAATATGTTGGTGTTTTTAGATGATAGTAAACTTCCATAATAAAGAAATCCTTGAAAACCCTGCATTGTCCCCCATTTCCTCACTTCTGTCAAAGCCTGAAATGTTACACTGTTGTTACTTAGAAATAGTGCCTGCAGAAGCACATGTGTGTTTGCACTGGTGTTACTAAGGGTGTAAGCACTAGTTTAGGTATGTGAAGTTTGCGAGAAAGTATGATCGTGTGGAATATCTGTAGTGTGTAGAAGCAGGACCCTTTTCCGCTCCTGTGCCCACCAATAATGGCTCTCTGTGCTTGCTTCGCTGTGTGGATTTGGGGAAGTGGCTGTCACGTGTGTCGTCTTTTGTGGTGGATTGAGCCCAGCCAGCAACTGAGCCCCCACCCAGCTGCTCACTCGCTCCCCTGTGCAGGACCGGGGAGAGAACTGGAAGGGCAAAAGCAAGAACAACTGATGGGTTGAGATAAAGACAGTTTAAGGGGTAAAGCAGAAAATGTGTGTGCAAGTGAAGCAAGCAAGAAGGCGGCAGGCAGGTGCTCAGCAGCTTGTGGGAAAGCAAGGCTTCATCACGTATAACAGTTACTTGGGAAAATGAGCGCCATAACTCTGAACGCCCTCCCCTTTCTCACAACTTTTATTGCTGAGCATGATGTCATATGGTATGGAATATCCCTTTGGTCAGTTGGGGTCAGCTGTCCTGGCTGTGTCCCATCCCAACTAGTTGTGTACCCCCAGCCTGCTCGCTGGTGGGACAGAGCAGGAAAAATAAAGCCTTGATGCTGTGCAAGCACTGCTCAGCAATAGCCAAAACGGTGCGTTATCAACACTGTTTTGGTCACAGACTCAAAGCACCATACAGGCTGCTATGAAGAAAACTAACTCCATCCCAGCCAGACCCAGTACATCGTTATAGGCATGAAATGACTTTAGCTACATTTGAATAACTAAACAGTTGCTAGTTAATATTTCTAAACATCTCTTGCCTTCGTATTGAAATTTTTCCCTATTACCTTTGAAACAATACTGTTAATATTAACAACATTGTCTTCAATACATCTGTTTTCATTTTCATAGCTAATATGTGCTGAATGGGCAGAAGGGAAGTCTAATAACCCATCACCTTGAGAACAACCAATTTAAAAGCTGACAGAAGAAAATGTTATATGGGCTTTTGTAGTGTGAGAGAGAGAGAGAGAAAAAAAAATGCAAAGGTGAAATTTAGAAAACAGCACAAGTTTATGTAGCATGGATTGCAGCACTGAAGAAAAGACAGTAATCCAAGATTGCGACCCATAAAATTAAAACATGATAACATTAAGCAGTTTATCAGGCTTTCACAGTGGCACTTACTTAGCGCGTAAGAAGGAATCAAGTGACGAGATTAAAGAATTGGAGCTGCTGTCTCAGGACTAATACAATCTCTTTTTTTTATTGCCTATTTGGAAATTTAGCCACTGTCAAAAAAATCATCTGACCCCCAAATACAATACTAAGGATACAACATTAGCAAAAGCTGCAAAGACCGCTCAGTGTTGTGTGGTGCAACTAGAAGTTAACAGCTTTTGATGAACAGGGGAGGAGGAAAACAGGTAAAATAATTTGGCGATTGTGGGCTTCATCCTGCACATAACAAGCATCTCTTCTCAGTAATTGTCACTGTTTAATCAGGAGGTGGTCCATGATCACCGTTACTCTTACCAGAAAGTCACTGAATTCAGAGCCTCAGCACTGGGTGCATGTTCAAAGCAGGCTGGATGCTGGGGATGGTCCATGTTTCTTCTCAGCCGCTTGATGGTCCTTTTTCACGCCAGTTCCTGGTTTCAACATCCCACTCACCCACGGGAGGAGAGGGTTAGGGCTGAGTCCCCTTGGCTCTGCAGGAAACCTCTGCCACCTGCACTGGCCTGTTCACCCTGAGAGGGTGCCTTGAATTGCACGTGCCTCAAATGCTGCTTCTATAATTTCGTTATGCAGCCAAACAGTATATAAAAATTAGCTGCTTATTTTGGAATTATTATCTATTTGTATTATTTCTAGATTGACAAAAGACAGTGTCTCCCACCAGAAGTGTGCTCAGTCTCAGGTTGCACCAGACAGATTTGTAGGACTCTTCTAGCTCCCCAGGTGAGCGCTGGGAACTACACACATGCAGGGCATTGCCGTGTCGGGCAACTAGAGCAGGCACAGCAAGTGCAAGTCACCCACAAAAATGGTTTGGTCAAGGGATTACGCTAGTTCTTCATGGTGTGTTATGTGCATGTGGACAAATATTGCATTTGAAATATAACCCTAGGAATCTCAGAAGAATTAAAACCTTACATTAAGAGAATTGCTTATTTCTAATCAAGAAGTCATTTCTAAACCTATGGGCTGGTCTGCACTAAAGCTGAACGTTAAACAAAGGCCCAAATCGCTGAAGATGTATCAAGCATAATACTAATGGTAATGAGACTTTACTTTTCAATGCTGAAAACTTCGGCGAGGGATGTGCAAGCAGTTAGAAGTCACCATGGTCTAACTCAGGGGGCTGGGGGCAGGAATGAGCAGAATTTGCAACTAAGTCTGTTGCTCTCTTGCTAAGATACCGATGGTAAATTAAGTACTTCTATTTCAGCTGAAATATAATATGCGTTAATAATAACCTTTTGTATAGGTTATGTGAGGCATAATACTACAAGTGTACCAAGTATTATTTATGAATAAATTTAGTGGGATAACCAGCTTACTTCTTCCAGGCAGTTCATCAAAAGGGTTAGAAAAGATTACATTAAAAAACTCCCACACACATACACAAACCCTTAGAGATTTTAAATTTTGTTTTAATTAACACCTCGCATCTGAAAGAAGACCAAAGAAACTAGTGCAAAACTGATTGGAGCCATTATCTTACTTGCGTGCATTATTATTTACTTTCAGGACAACCTCAGGCTCACTCCTGCTGTGTGAAAGCATGAGTTCTGGGAGTTGCATTTGGAGTAGAGTTCCTAATTTACCTGGTTTTAAGTCTTTTTCTGAGCTTGGTTTTCATTGTGGCCAATTTCCCTGTGTCCACAGTTGTAGATGCTACAAGTTGGTACTGTGACGATGAGGAATGGCATGTCTGATGTACATAAGCTTGGGGATGGGGAGATGTATACAATGGGAGATAAAAGGCACTTGCTGGAATTTCCCTTGATCTTGAAGAGAGAGACGTTGTTACACTCGGGTTTATGTCCAGAAATGCACAGCCAATGGTTTTCAAAATCTCTTTGATGAAAAGTTATTAAAAATGTTATTTTCATGTATTGACTTTTCATTTCATTTTCTTTTACCAAAACTTCTGATGGTTCTTGATTGAATGTGGATTTTGTTCAAATCCGTACAAGGAAAGCCTGTGCTCTCGGTGTCTTTGAAAAAGATAAAACCTTAAATGAATTGTTTTCATCTCAAATCAGAGACTTCTATTCTGTTTACAATGTCCCCAAACTTTAAAAGATGAACTAACACTCATAAACGAGGTAATAATGTGAATATCCTTTTATCCATTGCATCTTTAGGTCTAAAAGCAACTACTAAAAGAACTTGCAACACGATTCTATCAATTAAACCTTATTAGAATAAAAAGGTACAATAAAACTGCCGTTTCAATGTCACAAAAAATGGAGTAGCCTGGGATACTGTGACTTTCCTCATAGCGCATTTTCAGATGTACACATTGCTATGCTGGTTGTACACTAATGTGGTCATTATATATAACGTGTCTAATTATCATGTGTAGTTAATAGCTTATTACTTCTATCTTCTAATATATCTTCTAATTACAAGTATTATCCATATGCTCCATGGAACATATCAGGAATTTCTTAGAGCATTATCATGTTCTTCATATGTATAACATTCATAAATATCCAGCAGTAGCACTGAGCACTGATGCCGACTGGACAACAGAGGATCATCCCCTTTCAAAGTAGCTTCCCAAAGAAGGTCCACAGTTCAGCAGGAATCTTAGAGCCAGGCTGTCCCATGAGGTCAGCCAGATGCTTGGGTGAAGTTAAGAAGCCAATAACCATCTTCACTCAGAGCTCTAATGCTTCTACTCGAGGTCTGTGCTCATGGTAGTCCTCTGGCTGCTGGCGAGCATTAAGTTGGAGACTAAATTAATGGCATTGAAAAGCTGCCGTGGGAGTTTTTAAGCAATAGTTTGAAGCCTAGAGGGATGATGTCTTCTTTAGATTGGTCAGCTGTCCTTGGGACAGCTTTGTTGGTGGCTCTGCTGCAAACCTCTGTTTGAAGTTTCTCCCAGTAGCATGAGACACTAGTTCTACTGTTCCCATGACCACCGAGCAGCCACAGGGCAGTTGCAGTTAAAATGGACTCAGCTGCATGGAGGTTTTCTTTCAGTTTTAAAAATCACTTTTGTTGTTTTCAGGAAAAACCACCTTTTCTCAGGTGTTGTGAAATTCATCTTGGATGGTTTTATTTACTTACTGTCAGCACCTCTTATTTTTCTTTTGTTTCTTCATTTTTGTTGCTGTCTTGTTAGCAAGGGGGAAGGAAAGGCAAGAAAGCCAAAGCCACAAAGCTCAGTGGCAACCACCACATAGACCAGTAGATGACAAACCATCTCATCCAAAGATCCTTGGCTCTTCCATTCTGCAGAATGCAAGAACACAACACCAAGTAAATGGCTTCTCACAACCAGGCATCAAAGACAAAAAAATCAAAGCTTCTTGAAGCCAGAAACCTTAAAAATCAAGTATAGCTTCTGCTGCCAAAGTCCCGTGTTCCATTGTGGGAGCATTATGCTTCAGGAGCAAATCAGATCATTCATCCTTAGCTACCAGCTGTGAGTTTGCCAAATGAAACAAGTGGAGAGGAAAAGCAGAGAGGTACAGGAGCAAGCTGGAAAGCGAGGGTTTTTTCCCTCCATTTTATTTCTTCTAACATTGGCAGGTGCTATATTTCCTTCATCCCTAGCAGCTCCTTTTTTTTTTTTTTTTTTTTCATAGTGGGATTCCAACCCCAGCTGGTGGCAGGAAGAATCATCTTCCAGTAGCAGTTTATGCCCAACACAAAATGGGTTTGATGGATTAAACCTGGTGCCTCTTCTGTCCCCGGTTTGTCCCAAGAGATCCAAGTCCCTCTTTCCTATTAGTCTTTATTACTTCTCCAGGGACATCTGGCTCTCCAGGGACCCTGAGCAACCACCCGAGCAGGGGCCACAGGCACACCAGTGTTCACCAAGTGCCACCACTGACTGCTCTAAAACTATGTCCAGTTTCAATTAATTTCTGGATTAACTCAGCCTGCCCTGCGATATGTCTCAGTCCTGGATTTATCGTACAGTTTCCTTTACTGAGGTCCACCCTGTAGGCAACAAGTACAATACTGTCTGTTGGCAACCAGCGAGAATGTGGTGGGGTCTGAAAAGAAAGGTGAAAGAAAAGAAAGATTGAACTCTGGTTCCCTTTGTGTATCTTGCATGAGTTCCTTGTGCATTACACCCTACACTTGCCTGGTGGTTCTCCTCATTTAGAGTGGGTCTATCAGGCACTTTCTAATTGGCTTGTTACTGTCTGCAGATGCCAAGCCTGCGATCAGTACTCACAGCACGAGGACCAAAACACATTCCCTTCTGTGCCATGACATGGAGAAGGCTGACATCCCAGCATGTTTTCTAACTGTGCCCTCTATCAAGCTCCTTGTTATTTCAGTTGCACAGCCAGAATAATTAAGATACAGCTTTCTTAGCTTTTATAGCATTGCTTCTGCTGACTGCCCCGTTCCTGGGAATCCTCCAGCACTGAAATTCCGCCCTGTTTGCTGCAGTCTCTGATCATCTCTTGGGTCGAGTTGCTGTTTTTTCCATTGATCTGCTCTTGTATGAACACAGGCTCAGGCAGAGAATCAGGGAGGGACAAGCTGAGCGTGCGAATATCTGGTAACCAGAAAGCATTAACTGATTCTCCAAGTCTTCTCTGCTCTGCATGTGGCATTTGGGTCTCCACATCCAAGATCTTTCCACCCGGTCATTGATGTCAATCCAAGGAGAGGATTGCAGGGTGTTTTTAGGGAGCTTTCTTCTCTTATGGCACTTCTTTCACCCCTACAAGTCACTTCGGGAATTCTGGAGTTGCCCATTCTCTCAGCCTGGCCAGCTCAGCACGGCTGAGTCTTTGCCAGGAGTCTGGAGGTGGCTACAGTTTTGTATTCATCCCACACTGATGTCAGCAGGTACGTCTATGCACCGAGACTCACAATCAGATGTGGCTGGCGCTGGCAGAATTGCTGAAGCTGCCGGATGTGGCCAATGTGCAGATTCTTCTAAATGACTTTGAAGGTGACCAAAGGGTGAGTTTGTTTTGGAAACATAAGGGAAATACTTCCTCATGGGCTGCAGCCAATTTGGGCAGAAACTTCTCAGCCAGTGTAAACCTGGTTCCATCGCCATGATGACAAGCTGGTGGCCTGAGTTGGCCCTAGGCAGGTGAAAACACCCTCTGGGTAAAATAGAGATGGAAGGCCATGATGGAGAATACTAGGTGCGAAGGAAATCCTTTTGATCCTTTGCTAAATGTAGATGATTCCATGTACCTCAGTAAAGACGAGCTGGCAGGGGATGGGTGCTGGGTCTCTGAAGTGTACCTCCGTCGGTGAAGTTGAGCAAGTCACCGTCAGTTCCGTGGGGCCTGAGCAATCCTTCCTCAACCATCCACTGCAGAGTGCAGCAAAAATGAAGACAGAAAGCTGAAGGGCGTAGCTGAAATTCATAGTCTTGTCTAACATAATTCAGGACAAGAAGTAGATCAGGAAATAAGATTTATTCCTGCTCCCACACTTCTAGAGCAAACATTCATGTTTCCCTACCATCCAACAGCAGTGCTGCTCTCCAGTTCGGGTTAGGGACTGCTGCTCTGTAAATGTCTCTGAAATAATACTGAGGACCCAACTTTTCTGCAGAGTGCCACAGCTCTAGGACCATTCTCCCTCCGTTGTTTGTTCAGCTCTGTGTCGTGCCAGTTTGTGTCTTCAGAGACTGTAAATTCTCAGGTGCAACATAGCAAAAAGTCTCCTCCTCTGCCTCAGGGACAGAGAGACATGCTGCTGCTTTGTCTTTTGAATGAAGCTTCCCAGTGAGTTAGCATCTGTTTTATGCAGCAGATTTGGTGCTTAATGATGTGAAAGCTATCTGATTTCATACTTTAAGCCTATAACATATACACATTTTTGTAACCATAACACTCAGCACTCTTGCTAGGTGTCTGAACTGTGGTCTTGCAGAGAGTTAAGGTAAAAAAAAAAAAAAAAAAAAAAAAAAAAGCATTCAGTGCAGCACAAGGAACTGGTGATCTCAAAAACTGCAGGAAAACAAAACTCCCTCCCTCACCTGCCAGTTGTATGAATCCAACTGACCTTTCCAACAATCAGTCTAGAAATTTTCTGAAGGGAAAGACTCTATTGTAACACTTGGAGACTGTTTTTTACATAACTATGATATGAAATTCATACAAGGTATGTCATTGACCACTAGATGCTAGACTGCTACTGGCTGTACCCTACTGCATGAAACTTTGAACTAACTTCCCTTCTCTTCCTCATCTTCAAAGAGCTGGGCAACAAATACCAGGTCTTAAAGGAGCTGAGTTTCCCTTAAGGAAGCTCCTCCTCTCAAGAAGATTGATTTAATTTTATGTTTTCTATCTACAGCCCAGAAAGGCAAGTAGAAAAGCAGATGAACAAGTGATATTTGGAAACAAACTATGAATCAAAAAAAGCAGGGTTTGGTTTTAAAATGTCCACCTCAACTGTTTTACTTGGAATGCAGAAGGTGAATAGAGACGAGAGGATGTGGCAGGGATTGAATCTAGCAGCGATTCTTATAAGGTGCAGGACTGACTTAAGGAATTAGTACTCAAATCTACAGAGACCTTCCTGAAAGAGCAGTGACCTGACACTGAAGGTCCCAGCCTTCAGGGAGTCCCCAAGGACAGATGTCCGAGGTGGTATTCACCTATTAAAGTGGGGGACTCAGCACAAGTGATCTAATCCACCTAAGCCATGGCAGGTCAGCAAGCTCAGGGGCAGACAGGCTGCAGCAAGGCGGGAGAACATGGTTAGCAGGAGACACGGCTGGTGGCGGTGGCTAACAGCAACCCCCTCCTTCAGTGCCTGATGGGGAACGGCAGCTCACCTACGTGGTTAGCTGTGACCTGCGGTGAGACTGACCACCAGCAGTAACACTCAGGAAGGCGGTATAAGCTTGGAAGGTTTCAACATTATTTTTAGGCAGAAACTACAAGGGGGATGAAACTGGAAGAGAAGACTAGTGACTCAGCTCAGCTACTGACTATACCAGCAGTCAGCCCAGTTTAGAAAATTTGGGCTCCCACCACTATACTTCAGCAAGGGCAAGGAATGGGCATGGTTTGCCTTACGGGGGACTACCCGGTGACACGTAACTCCGTTATCCTTTTGTTTTCTTCCTCTATTTGTGTAAATCCATTTGTGGGAACTGCTTGCGTGCAGGTGGGGAAGTGGTGTCCATTAGGCACCCAGCTGGTTTAATCTAATCTCCCATATTCCTTTGACTGTATTTGGGTATTACTTGAATGAGAGCCCCTGGGGATTGAACCTGGCCCTTGTTACTGCCAATCAGTGCAAGGCAGGAGGTTTACATTAGATTAGCATTTAATCTGAATGGTTGTCAATACAAGAATCTGCTTCTTTCAGTCACATGTTCTGAACATACATAAGGCATACACATCATTTAAAACTGATAAGGAGACATACCAAGTTCATTCATTTTACAGCACCAACTCTGAGCCCTAAAAAAAAAAGAAAATTAAAAAAATCTTACCCTGCACTTACTCTTCCATTCTTTTTACTTACAAAAATACATTAATTTTCTTAACAAAAGTACGATTCTGATACTCAAATAAAATAATGAGATTTTCAAAATATAAAAATACTCTGCTACATTTCATCTACGGAAGTTTTCTATTTTATTTTGGCAGTTCCCGTTATTGCTACCATATGCAAAGTGAGGACTGAGTACACCTCTGTTAGATAAATATCACGTTGTGTCTCTGGAGAAGAGGAAAACAGTTTACAATCAACTAAGCTTACCTTGCAAGAGACTGAATTCAGACTGGGTGTTGTGCAATTTAGAGGCAACTCCACAACTGGTCTAGAAATAGTATCTTAAGCCATATTCAAAATTACTCCAATCAACCACAGCCAGCAGTTTCTGCAACCCTTTTACCATTGGGCTGAGTATTTGGCTTATGTAAACTGACACGGATCTACTGCCTTGTAGCTACAGATTTATAGCAGCTGAAAACATAACCCATCAAAAAACATTAACAACCTTTACTGGGACTTCTGGTTGTTTTTAAAGATGACTATTCAGAAATACACAAATATTACAGAACAAATCAAACACCCAAAACTGTTTTCTGTGATGTTTTGGAGCTATGTGATATTACTACATAACTTACCTACTTCAAAGTGCAGTAAATCTGCTATTTCACATTCCATCAGACTCAAAATTATAAACAGGCTTATGGTTTTTATTGTTGTAAACCCATATGCCCCAGGCATACAAATCTTGATTTGTCCAAGAACCAAAACAAAAAAACCCCCAGCCTTAGATGCCAATTAAACAGAAGTCTTAAACTTACTCTTACCCATGCACACTCAAAATATATCCTTAAAAGCTCACTCATGATTAAGCGTTTTGCTAAATTAGGACAGTTCATTAGGCCTTAGACTTCAAACTTGCTTGAAAGGGTTACAGTATTAAACTTAACGAGACAGTCAGTGGATGCACTGCTTTTGCTTCACAGTGTCTTTCAGTAAAAGCTTTCCCAGTTTCCAGTCCCAGCACTATGAGTCACTTCGCAGATGGCCCTGAGCAAATTACTTGTGGTCACTGCCTCCAGTGACACCTACTGCAAGTGCTCCCAAACAGCGGCAAGCCAGTCCTCCAAAGGCACTTCTAGTACAAAATAAAGGCACCCTCCCACATATTCATACAGTGAAGCCTACGGGCTGTAAATTCGTGTCTTGTCTTGCATTGTGCTAATTTCTTCAAGGCGAACAAGCCTTCAGCTCTTGGATTCATCACTCTCCCCTCCTGATTTAGATACGTCTTCAGAGTCCAGTCATTTTAGCTTAAGCTTGGAGTCAGTCTCTGGACGTCTCTGTATCTCCACTGACTACAGAAGCAGCCCAGAATGACCAGGTCTGAACTTAAGTGCTCCAGAAAGTGCCTGAGGTTAGGTGTGTCTTTCATCTACAAAATGTGTTCAGCAGTGTAAATCTATAGTAGAAATGAGGTTTCAGTTAATGTATCTAAAGCATGATGACATCCCTGACTGAAAGAAATCACCATTTAAAAGGCAGGTGTAGCCTCATTATTATAAAACACTGTGTGCAAGCTGAGATTAACAGCCATGCCATGGTGTTTTGTGAGGCAGAGAGCCTACACCACATGAGAAATGGGTAAGCATCATGATTACTTAAAAGTCAAAATTTACAGAAATTTGAATGGCATAGTCTAATTTTTGGAAGGGACTACTGATTTGGGGTATCCTGAGTGGAGACGTTGTTTTTGAAAATGTTAAGTACTCATTCTCTGACAAAGATCAGTTTACAGGTGTCAGAAGCAAGGAACTCCAGCAATGGAAAATGTAAAGTTCTGTTTCATATAAAATCTATAAAGTTAAATTACATCAAAATCTCTTTCAGAAAAACTCTTTGTGAGAAAATCCTCAAAACATGTCTGCATCAGTGATTTGCTTCATTTCAAAACAAAGTAAATCCTAACTTTATATAGTATACTTCAGGATTCCCAAGTGCTTTCCAAACACACTAGTGTGCAATTTATAGGTAGAGATTATGCTCAAAATCCACCCAGACTCTAAGGATGAAATATATCACAGGAGTTAAAATTTGGGTGGTGCATCACATTTACACTTTTTCCCCTTGACTTACAAGTCCATAGAATCTCCTGTTGCAATGAGATCACAGCTTTCTGTTAATCATTGAAAAACAAACAAAACCCCTCCGAGCCTTCAATAGCTTACATTCTTGGACATTTGTAATTTCTTTTTTAGCACAGTGCATGGAGTTAGATATATATTTTGCACGATGGTGTCCTTTCTTGATTTCATTACTGACTGTGTCAGAATCATCCCTTATCCTTTTTGACAAAATGTGAGCAGAGAAATGACCTGGATGACTCTCATATAGTTTGTGCGTGGGATGTGAGACTGTATTTGGAAAGTCATCATATTCAGAGCTTTCAGACCGAGGTGTCCTCTTTGTGGTCATCCAGGTTCTCTGTGCTTTGATGGCTCCTTCTGTTAAAAGCAGAACAAATGATATGTGAACTGACTTCTGGCTTTTATTGCTAACTAATCAAGCTACATTTTGGCAATCTCAAACAACTGAGAACCACCAGCAAAGTGTGATTGTTATGGACAGTGACTAAAGTACCTAAACAGAGGGACCATTTTAGATTGTTTAGCCTGTCCCCTCTGGTCTGCAGCTGCTACTCAAGAAAGCAGCTGGTGCACGAGAGGCCCGTGTCATATCTGCCAACCCCATGCAGGTATCTTACATACCTTAGGGCAATGAATTGGTCCCAGATACCCATGCTTAGGCCCTGGAATTAATCCCTTAGCACGGAAATCAGTTTCCAACTCCAGTAACTTGGGATAATAAAAACAAGGCAGAGTAACAACATATTTTGATATTTAATCCACCAGTCTGTTAGAATAGACTGTTGTTATGCATGTCCTCAGTGTGCCAAGCCTTCATTTGACAGAGGTGGATGATTTGAGCTAGGCAAGATTTTCTTTGGAGAGGGAGGAAAAGGGAGGAAGGGAGAGTGATAGGGTAAAAAGGGAAGGAACAGCTCAAAGCTGTCCTTTTTTTTCCTCCCACGATCTTTCCTGCCTACGCCTCTAAATGGTTTGGATTTTTCTTATATGCCATGAACACCAAGAATGCAGTCAAGAATCCCATTTTCTTCTATATACAAGTAAATTGTAACTATTAGCATTTTCTCCAGAAATTTAATCTATGTAGAACATTCTTCATGTCAGGCTTGAAACACTACCGCAATAGTGCTTTGTGCGCCGCCCCAGAGAAAAAGTAAAATATAACAGCTGATATATCTGATAAATGATTCTCTAAGCAGGCAGTACTGCACTACAAAAATAAGATACTGGAGCACGTAATGGTACCATTCAGTTAATAATTCAACTAATAGAGTGGTGTTTTGTTTTGTGGTAAGGAATATAGAGGTGTTATGTTGGTAGCTAATAATTTTTTGCCCAGTATGACTAAAAGCTGCTGTGGTGATGTTACCACTGTTTGCTGCTAGTTCAAACCTACCTTAACACTTCAAGCGCAAGCTTTGTTTCTTTCCGACTTTCTTCAGTGATTGGGTAGAAAAGAAGTATAAATAAACCTACAAGGATGAGGATAGCAGGGACCACTCCAATGAGGATTTTCAGTGTGAGGATCACATCCCTGGGTTGTCTGCATATCCCTGGCTTGTATCCAGTAAACCTAAACAAATGGAAATAACAGTGGTGTGTGAATGTCCAAAGCTAGAAGGCAGTTGTTCATCGGAAGGCTCCCTTCTTTCCCCCAACTCTCTTCAAGACTTTTCTCCCATTTTTCCTACACCTCTCTTTTTTCCTTCCCCCCACTACATGTTTCAAATCTTGTTTTTCAAATCTCAATTTTGTGCTCAATTTCAGATAACTGCATTACCTCTGCATTTTCTCATTATTATATAACATTTAACTACTAAGAGGAGCATGGAATTCCTATGTAAGGAAATTGATCTGTTATGTGTTTCATATTAATATTCAGCAAAGTATTTAGGCTCCACTTTAAAAGCGTGCAAGTAATCTGACCAATTTCAACTGCAATCATTAACTTTAATTTAAACACACACTTAAGCACTCTTCTCAAGATAGACAAATTTACTCAAGTGCTTAGAGTTAGGTACACGTTTACAGTTCATTGATTCAGGGCTTCCATGCAGTCCCACAACTGCTGATATACTCAAATTCCCATTCCCAATTTGTGGAATGAGTTTATTTTCCTCTGAACATGCACCTATGAAAGCTACAGCTCATTTGGCATCACTCTGTCTTCTGTGTTCTCCCACAAACATCTGCCTTGGCAAATTGCTGGGAGCTAACCGGAATACAATTGAAAAGGGGCTAATTGGTGAACAGCAATTTGTTTGAGGGTGTTGGCAGTAAGCATCTAAAATTCCTAAGCTCAAAATGTTTAGCCAAGTGCTGCCTGTTATTTAGCAGTTTCAGATGAAGGCCCTGAAGC
The DNA here is from genome assembly GCA_013389945.1 of Fregata magnificens. Lineage (NCBI taxonomy): Eukaryota > Metazoa > Chordata > Aves > Suliformes > Fregatidae > Fregata > Fregata magnificens. The sequence goes on along the minus strand of WAAD01025440.1, from coordinate 85,142 downwards.
AAAACATTCTGGTTACCAAAACCTAACTTGGAGCCAAGGGCTAGATAGTATTTCAGACAAGTTCCCTTCTATTGCATGCTTGTGTGCTGTAGCAGCTACAGGCAAAGGCCCTTTCTGCTAGGTCATGCACGAAAGCAGGGCAGGAGATGGCTGACGACTTTCTTAACCTGACTAGTCAGAACAGACAAGGCAAAAGTGGAAGGAGAACACAAAGCATCTTCCAAACTGACATGGTCTAGGTGATGGGCAGAGCTGTGAGAAAGACTGTTCCTGACACTGATCAGTGTCCAGTTCCCTAAAACCATGCAGGAATCAGTGATCCTTCTATGCAGAACAGGCCACCAGGCACCCCTGAAAGCACTCCAATCCATGTGAAGACTTACAAGCTCGTATACATTGTCCAACCCAGGTGCAACAGGGATTGCACAAAGCAGCTGTATCACTTGTGGGGGACCTTCATCTGCTGAGCTTTCATGTTTAGTTCTTTACTCATATAAACTACTAAAATTTACATGAGTAATTTGGAAAGAGGAAAATCTAAAGGAAGTCAGGTCTTTCTGAACTGAAACATGTTAGGGCAGGCAACTTAATGCTCCATGGTCTGGCCTAGATGATAACAATCCTGTCTTTAGTGGTCAGCCATGTGGAGCTGCTGGTACTTTCAGGCTCAGGACAAAACGGCAATTAACTCCACAGGTTAAAGGTGGAGTAACCTCAGAATGCTTTCAGAGTAGATCCACTAAGTGGAAACACAGTGTCACTTACTCCAGTCCTGCTGCAGAAATTCCTAAGCCAATTCCTGTTGACATCTTGGTAACGAAAACATAAGAAGAATAGAAAATGGTTTCATGTCCTTTTCCATGAGGATTCTGCAGGCGAAAGTTATCAACTACATCAGGCAGCATTGACCTAGAGATGAGCAAGATGAAAGAAAAACTCAAGCCAAAATCTCTTCTCAAAGTCCAAACTTACTGAAAGAGTACACCCCTCCTCCTATTTTAAGATCTGATTGATGTAGTCATGCACATGAAAGAATCCAGTTTAAAAAGTCATACTGCTGGACAGGAGGGCAAAAATCTGTGTAAGAAATGCATGGCCACATATTACAAAGTAGAAAACCACTGAAAAACTATCAAACACTTGCTGGGAGGTGACAGAATTCTTTAGACTGACTGTCATTCCAATCAGAAGTTGTGATATTAAAAAAAGAACAACAACAAAAAAAAGTTTCTTAAGATTTCAAAGGACTCTGAATCTCTGAATAGTTTCACTCTGAAATAACTTTTGACAAGCTAACAAAATTTTCAGAAACCAGTGAGGCCTATTCACTCTCTACTTCAAAGAGACTGAATTTGGTAATGGGGAATCAGAATGGAAGCTGCTCAAATGTCAATTGTGAATTGACATTTTATTTCCAATACATGTCATGATTTACTGTTGGAAAAAAGGGCTTCTCACCCTCGGTGCAGAAAAGCTTATGTAGTCTGACAGCTTATTTCAAACTATGTTTCCGTGATCTCTTGGAGTTTTCAGGGCATTGTACAAATGAGTAATGCAAAACAGCTCTCTCAGCAACAGTCTTGCTTTCTGGTCAATTTGACCTGAATAATATTTATTCGCTCTGGAGAGGAAATGTCCTATCCTGCTCATCCTTGAGTAGTTTTTGCCCCACGTATTTTCATCCCTCAAGACCCAAAGACCTTGAATTCTCAGTTTCTTTTAATTGTATCCTTGTGTTATTTGATGTATAACAGAGGACTGCTCAAGCAGGGATACACAGCTTGGCTTATGTTTCCTCTGCTATGTTCTTAATTGCTCAGCATTAATTGATTTATCTAACTTCATCATTCCTGTAGTTCTGTTAGAAACCAAACCTAAGCAACTGATTTACTGTTATCACAAGTTCTACAGCTACTTAGATTATTGATTCATCTACACGCTCTTATGTACAAAGAGCAGCTACAGTTACAGTAGACATAGTCTGTTAACAACAGGGCAACCAAAGTCATGTCATTGCAAATAGCCTCTACTATAAAAGCAGAAAAAGATTCTTGGAAGAAGTGACTCTTGCCAAATTCTGCCTCTTTCAGAGGCAAATGCCATGCAGTAGTGCATACATGTAAAGTAGACAAATACCCCTTCCCCACCTCAAATATAAAATTCTCCTACCACGGCAACAGAAGAGATGCTGCAATGCTCAGACCAGAGATGAAAGCCACGAAGTAAGCCAGGATCACGTTTGGAATGGTCACTAGCATAACTGCAAAAGGAATCATCCACTGAAGAAGAAGAAAAACAGTACATCTAACTTACAGTATGCACTGCTCAATGGTATACAGATATGTTCCCTTCAAAATATAAGATCGTGTTATTCACGCATAGGAATGCCTAACACTTCAGTATTTTGGTGAAATGGCATTTCCAAGGAGCCCTGAGCCAATCTGTATTTATCTATCCAGAAGAATCAGAGAAAAATAGGACAAGCCATGGTAGTGCCTTCTCTGTTAGCAGTATGAGGGCTATAACTGCGCTAGTAAATTAAACAGTCCCAAGAGCCTATTTATCAGCCATGAGGCCAACTGGCAGACCCTGGCCACATTCACACTCCTAAACATTCATAGTCTCTAAAAGAAGTGTGACCATATAAATACTTTTTGTGAAGAGCCCTTCAATGGGCTAGTTCCCAAACTGTGCCCATATACTTCTTGGGAGATTGCTAATCAGCTTGTGCTAAGATTTTTCTGCCAATTTAGTAACAGAGATGACCAAACACCAGTTTCTGGTGTTTCTATGCCAGTGGAACTATTTAATTTACTATTAGAGACAAAGCCTTAAAACATCATCACGCTGCATTTCAAGGGGAGGGGCAATCTAGGTACTCGGCAATAACTAAAACCAAGAAGTCAGTGTGGTTTACTCTCTCTCCACACAGCCAGGTATGCTCATGACATTGCACAAGTCACTAAGGCCATCCTCAAAACCAAACTAATTTGGGATGCTCAGGATTTGTTTTCTGACAGTACTTAAAACCACCAGATTTCCTCAACTTCAACTTGAAGCAATGGGCTTACAGGATTGAAAATCCACTATTTTAAATGCTGATTGAATGCATACAGCCCAGCTGTCCCATACCCATCACATGCTCCATCTCCCACGCCTGTGAACTATGGACACAGCACATGTAGAATGCAGAACCAGGGGCTTATCTACAGGGCTTTTTAATGATGAGGGATTAGTTTAACATTAAGTGTTTCAATCCTCTATACTTGCAGCTTGGGAGCTGAGGGTATGAGGAGAGCTTTCACAGAGAGTGATTCCCCTAAGCACTGCTATTTACAGTTCTGTATGATAAGTGATTCTGGGAGTCCTGGAGTCTAATCCATTATGTTTATGCTTTAAATGCATTTGCCATCTAAAGCATTTGCTTCTAACCTAAGGAGGCAGAAAATAACATTTCCTGACTGCAAGTTCCCAGTACAGACAGATAATCCTTGCATTAGCCCAATGTTGTGGCAAAATCGTTATTTCACCACAAGAGAGCACTCCAGCAATACAAGATTTTATGTCGCCTATAAGCAATTTTATGACTGCCTTACGCTCCACATGGGGCACCCCCTCGGAAACCAAAGCACTTAAACAAAATTCTAGATCGATAATAATAATCATCGTAACTGTAATTTTCTGCTGAAACAGAAGCACGGCCCACAGGACTGAGTCTACAATGCCCTAAAGTCTTGCTCATGCAATGGTAGTGCAATCATGGGGGCAGTGTTCCTGCTGCAATAAACAGCTAATGCATCTCCTTCTCTCCTACTTGTAAAGCAAATACTCCGTTATTGGCACCCTGCTCCCTAGTCACAGGGCTGCTGCCCTCCGAGTCATAAACGATATCCTACAGTTATCACATGTCTTCCATCCACTCCCTGACAGCACTGTGGAAGGTGACCCTACTGGGATGCTGAAGGTGGTACTGGCCTGTGCAGCAGCACATTATGAAGGGCAAATCAGGAAAGGTGCAGCTAGAATGTGAGTGGACATGGGGATGGGAGAGTGGAAAAGGGGCTGCACAGCCAGGATTCATCCAAGGGCATGCCTCCATGTTGCACAGTGCTGATAGATGGCAAATAAAAAATTGCATATGTATGGGGAGGTGAAAAGATTGGGGGCATTTTTGGATATGTTTTTGTTTTTTACTAAATCCTCCAAAACCCACAGCAAAAAGCTATTATTGGCTAGAATGGAAGCTAGAGTTGTGAGAGAGCGCGATCTTCCACTTTTAGACACCTTGCCAAATCCATGAACCAACAAGCTTCCACACTTAAAAATTCTCATGACAACTTCACCTCCAGTCACCAGCTGAGAGACTTGTTGATTGCAAGTTCAACGTTTGCACCGTGAGGGCAGAGCAGACAATCTAAATGAACGTAGCACATGGAAGCAGAAGCAAATAAACAGAAGAGAATAATTTCTAGCCTGTGCACCAACCTGATCATGGGAAGAATGCTGTGAAGTATCCTGCTCAGGTACGACCCTGTACTTCCAGAAAGTCTAGGCTTTAAACTTCTAGGAAGTATAGATACTTAGTCAGTATTTAGACCGTTGGTGATCTCTTGTGGAGGAATGAGTAAAAAGGGAGCAATATCAGTGGAAGGAAGCCACGAATCTTGTTTCTTTTCTACCTACCCTGCCTTCTATACTCTTTCAGGGGTCTCCTCAACATAGAACCACTTTAACAGGAAAAACTAGTCTGGAGTGGTGTGAATTTTTTTTTCAGGAAACTGAATTTCAAACTACATCTTCACCCTGAAAGCTGAGTAAGGTTTTGGAGAAAAAAACCCCTTGTTTTCTCCCGTCTCCTTCCCTTCCAGAAGAACATTCCCCAGTGACAAACGTAGGAGCCTTAAATGATGTGATTTTATTTCACAGTGAGAGAGAACGGATTAGTTGTACAGATCACACAAGGTGGTAGTATAGGAAGCCCCTGTGATGCATTGCCAGACACAAAATCCATCACTGAGCACACACTGAGTCCCTTGAGAAATGTCTGCAAGGTGAAATAGAGAGGTGGCTTTTTTTCAATCCAGGCCCCACTTAGACCATAATACAGTCAAGCAACTCAACTGTAAAATTAAGTTAAACCATGTTTACAGAGGTGCTGACAGGCGTTCCAGTCATGTTAAACTAAATTTATAGAGCCAAGCTGGTTGAAGAAAGCATTTTTCGTAGCCAAGTAGACAGAGGAGGAGATTTCCTAAGGAGGAAATCTGCATTCCCTGGTCCAGTCAATGGTCCAATACTGCTTTTGGCAATTCTCTTTGCTCAAGTGGTAAAAAGAAACGAGGATGGGACTTGGATTCCAGATGCCTACTTCAAAACACATAACAATTCAGCATATTTGGAACTTGGGTTTTAAAGTTACTTCTGATTCTTTGGAAGTCATTCCAACACACAGATTTTAGTTCCAAAAATTATAACTGTTCAATTATATCCAACAATTGTCACCAGATCTAAACTTTTCAGCTTTGTTCAGATTTTGACATATAGCTTCAGGCTGGATTTTCCAAGTCCTCTTGCTTTGTTGTGCACAAGGCAGACAATTTTTCTTTCCTCTTTCATAAGTGATTGAAGGTAAACAGGGAAAAAAGGGGGAGGAACAGGCCTATACAATGACTTACTGAGGATGATGACAGAAAATTGCTGCTGTCTGCACTAAGTGAAGGACTTAAAATAATCCATCAGAGATGAAGGCAGGCTCGCTGAGCTGGCTTTGCAGAGCTGTGTCAAAGTTAAACTAGGCTTCTTTTCTCAGGTAGGTCACCTATTTCTTTACTTCACTAATAACTGCCCATCTCCGTTCAGAGAGATGCGGGCACCCCTGCCTTCTTACGTTTCTACAGAGGGATGCGTAACAGACTTCTGTTTCCTCCTCTGTGACTGAATTACAGATGCAGTCAACTCAGCACCCTATGCAAAGACAAAACAAGCCTTGTACAACAGATAACTTGTCAACCTGAGGCAACACAGATCTGAATTTATAAGACCTCATTGGGGCTCACTTCTGAGAGCAGCCAAATGCAGAGCTTGTGCAGATTCTTAAATAAACTGGGACCTCTCCTCAGCATCAATCCATTTCTCAAAAGTTTCTCTTGGAAACTTGGAATCTGTCTGAAATTCGGTATAATGTTTTAAAACAAACTCTGAAACTGAGCAAATTTCATGTAGCTTGAGCTTATAAGCACTTGAAAGAGCTCCTGAAGTGGCTCCAGTTGTCAAATGAAGTGAGCACAAGCAGATTTTTTTCTCAAAGCATTTGCTTACCGAAATCCCACATGCTGCACACTTCTTGCCAAATCGCTGCAGAAACTTCTGCCAGAAGGGAATGCTCACAGCTGCTGATGCCTACAATTGACAAAAAACCATATCTGTACTGTGCCTACTGCCACTGTATTCTTCAGCTGTAGAGCTCACAGACACCTTTTTGTCTAGTATGTTATGGTCTGAAAGGAAGGTGAACTTGCAGATTCCTGTTTCTCTCATCCTTTAAGTGATTTTTTTTGTTGTTAGTGTTTTTACTCACTATTGTACATTACACACAAAAACTGTCCAGGAAAGGGTTTTCCACAGTCAAACATCAGAAAGCAGTGTCTTAAAATTTCCTTTTGCTAATGTAAGCCACAGCAGTTAAAGCTATACATGACACAGCCATTAAAGTTCAAACATATTGCAAATAGTCATACTTTGTGCTAATGTCTTTTGCCTCATTATTTGAACTTGACGAACAATAAGTGAATGAAGCTCTACCCCATCGAACAGGAAGAAAGCTGAAGCACAAGATACACTTATCTTAAGATATACTTAGAGTACATATCCCATACTACGTGTTTATTCTTAGGAAAAACCTGTAAGAGAAATAGTCGCTTACAGTCAACATTACCATTTCGTATACTGTAATATTCACCTGGTAGCAGCAACAACCACAGACAACATAGTACCAATGCACTGAAGTATTGCCACTAATGACAGTCTTACGATTGACCTAAATTCAAATGTCATCTCATTGTTACAGTTATATTCCACTCTTTACTGACTAACTCTACTGTCTCTTGTCTCTCTTCCTGGTGTCCGTTACTTGCAGAGCCTTAAGACACCCAGCAGCCATCCCTTGCTCTCCAACATTTTGGTTTTAATCATTGGAAAAGATCTGTCTTATAATGTGGGAAAGGAAAAATCAAAAAGGGGTAGAAAGAGTGGGAGGCTGCAACCAAGAAGTGGAAATGAAGTTCCTCTGAGATGGTTCCATAAAGTCTCTGTGCCAAATGGGTCAGAAATCATGCAACAGCTTCCCTGCAAAAGACCACTCCAGTACTCTATATGGTAGACAAATTCTCTACAAAATATTTCAAAAGTGCAGTACATGCACACCCCAGTAATTATGCAACATTAAATGTTCTACTTCTCTTAAGAGGACTTTGGTCAGAAGGATGAAAATGGCAGTTTTCAACTAATAATACTTGTAATCATAAAGTAAACCATACAATACAGGAGCTGTGTGTAACTGAGTTATAAGTATCACCTAAGCAAGCAGAATTCTACCTCTGCATGTCCACAGAAAAAGGTTCTGTAAAAGGATCTTTTTATCACACCACCAATTACACTAGAGAGGAATCTTCATATCTCTAGATATTTTAAATATTTATTCTTGCAAGCTGCCTAGCCCAGAAGGCTCATGTGTATGAATACACAAATTAAAGTTGTTTAATTTTCAGCGTATCAGACTGGGGAAAGGGAAAAAGGGGCTAAAATTCCAGACTTCCTTTCTGGCAGCAGCTTTTGCCCTTTAGAGAAGCAGAAAGTGACTTACAGGTAAAAGCAACAAGGAATGAATTAAAAGCTCCAAAGCCTTAATTTTTCAGAAGTACGGTAGGGAACACCAGCTTTATTTCAAAGAGGCAATGCAAAAGATGGGGTAGCTTCTTAACAGCTCTGTCTAGACACAAAACTCTTCTTGTCTTCTGTTATTTTGCGCCAAAACCCAGTGAGAACCAGCTATCAAATAAAAATATGAGAGAGAAGTGCAACTCACCAAGATGATCACCACCAAATACTGGAAGTGATTGCGAAGATTAGCAGCATGAGTGCAGAATAGGACCAAGTTGCTCTGCTCCAGCTGTTGTATTGAAGACATTTGGTGACCACCAAAAAAGAAAGGAAGATTAAAAAAGACAAAAATGATGTCACACTCCATACTAGCCAAACATAGTTGGTGACTGATTTGTTAAATGTGGGATTTGGGAGTCTCATTCTTCCCTTGTCTGCAACGATTTAAAGAAGCGATAACTCTCTTGCTATCACTGGAGTAACATGCCAATAATATTGTGGCAAGCAAGAGGTAAACCATGCACCTAATACAGCATAAAAATGACCCAAAGAGGAACTGTCTTATGAGAGGATTCTGTCTAAAGGCTTTATTCCCTATGTTGCAATTGCCTTGTGTTGTTGTCACAGCCACAGCTGCAGACTACTGCAAGAAATTGCCTTTCCTTTTCCATAGCAATGCCATAAATCTTTCACCAGAAGCTCTCACTCTAAAACAAGTTTCATCTTCAGCTGGAATTACACTCATGCCAACTTTCTGTAGTAAAGCAGCTAACTGCTGGTTTTGTATACAACCTTGGCTATGGAGTGTAGCTTTGGGTCAGATATCTCCATAAGCCTGAGTACTCATTGGATGGGAGGATCTAGCTGCACTGTGCTATAATGACAGATGAAGCCACTGACACCATACTTTTGCAGAACTCAGGGAGGTTCTGAACACCAGAATATGGTTCAGGCCCAGCTCCAGCAATTCTGCAGAAGTGGAATGACAGAGGAAGATTTCATACTCATGCCACAGCAGTATGATCAACTCTTGCTTCTTTGTGCACTTGTAGATTATAAGTGGCCAATCATCTGTATACAAATTAGGATAAAAGTTATATCCCTTCTCCATTGCCACCAAAGCCTTCCCTAGCTTGTGTCCCATTTTACACTGCCTTCATTTTAGCTGTAGACTGTCACACTCTCGGATTATGGCGAATGCACCTTTACCTGCCTATTGCTTTGCTCACCAGTAATCCACTCACTAAATTCCACGAAGTCAGTGTCCCTCCCTTGAATAACAATAGCAAGGATTGCTCCTGCTGGCTGAACTGGAGCAATACAGCTTCCAGTTTCTGCCTCCCCTCACACCTTCCCTGCAGTCTGTACAAATAGAAGAATAAAGAGATATGGACTGATAGAAGATCTCTTCCTCTTTGGGTGTTGTCAGCAAGTAGTTGGCTGCCAGCAACCAGATGTGCTCTGTATCCCTACTGACTGAATGGATGCTGAAAGGATCTGGACCATAAGGGACCTTTCACCTTTCACCTTCTCCCTGCCTCTGCTGTTGCTCACAGTGCCTGCAGCTCCCAGATGTAAGAAGTGCTTCTGCTATTGTTTCTCACCCTTGGGCCTTCCAGCAAGGACTGACAGATGCTGTAAAGGACAGTCTACTAACTGTGCCCACATCCAGGCCAACAGGAAACTTCAGTGCTTCTTTGGCAAACAGACTTCTAAGCAGCCCTTCCAAGGAACTCACTAATTACCAGGACTGCTGGTGAACACTGCGCTGCTCTCTTACGTGCCCTGTTCTTGCCCTCTGTCCTGATATTCACTTGATCAATGGCTCACATGGCTAAAAGTCTGTTGACAAAAATGTGAATATTATTTGCTTTTCAAAATAAAGCCAACTTCAACTGATACGTACAGGTTCACATTAAAATAACATATTTACTGAGTTGAACATAGCTCAAGAATCAAGCTTTAAAAAGACTGCTGGGAGTAAGGGTTACTTACTGAGTGGCTTTAAGGTTTTCTACAGCTTCTCTCTATTGGAGGACATATTACATCTTTTTGCAAGAGCCACATACAACTGCAGGTCCTCATTTGAAAATTAGCTCTATCTAGCTCTCAGACAGGTAGGACCTCCTGCCTCTGAATATCTTCTTACTCTGACCTAATGCCTCCCATCACAAAAGACTCCATAAGAACCAGTTCAGCCACTATCTGAGAACAGCCACCTATGCAAAGGAAAGGGGCAAAGGTTTAAAGCAGCACACACTACAGAGAAGAACAGAGAGAAGAGAAAAAGCATTCTCTAAGCAACTGAAACCACAGGAGACTGTAGGTGGATAACATATAATGACCCAATCTGGGTCACTAGGACTAGTTCCTCACTTTAAATGATCAGGACTTTGGTTTTGCTTCTCGTTTGAAAGAACCATCTCCAGCCGCACAGGACCCCAGGCACCAAAAAAGGACTCCGGTTCCCTACTGATTTGTAGGAGAAGGCACCACCCCCTAGATCACCACCTCCAGTCACCAGCCAAAGGTTATTTGCATTTTAGCTGCAGCAGACTCTCCCATGCTGGGACTGGAATGAGGCCAACACACAGACTTAGAGAGTCTGAAGTTACCTGAACTGCTGTCGAGATGAGAAGAAATGAAGCTGTAAGCTTCACATATGGACCATGCTTCATGGTGAGTCCAAGCCCCTTACAAAAAGGAATTGCTCTGTCTGAATTTAAGGCATAAGGATCTAAGAGGAGCAGAATACATAAAATAACAATCTTTTCCAGAGTTGAATGTGAAATAATTATTATTAAATCTAGGCATATTTAAATATATCTTACCATCTTTTTCCTTTACTCCAAGAAAAAGGATGACAATTCCAAGAAGATACACACCTCCTATGACCCCTGCTGCAATCATATAAACTTTTGCCTTTGAAAAGAAAAAGCACATATTTGAAATTGTGACAGGAGAATGACAAGTCATTATGAAAATTTCAGTCTCTCTCTGGTGAGTCATCTGCAAATGAAGAAACACCCATCTACATACAGCCAAATGTCTGTCTTTTACCTCTCTGAAAAATGTTCACTTCTGCAGTACATTTATAAACAACACCTACTTTAGGATAAATCCAGGGCACATAAGTATATATTTCTTGCAAAGAAAAAAAGAAGCTGTGAACAAAAGGGCTACTGTGTTGGCAACCCGAATGTTTTAAAAATTTGCTTATGTTGAGACTAGCTACAGACATACACAGTCATCTATCAAAAACATGCTGCATCCGTAGAGTGATTCTAATTTTTGGTAAATCCAGTTGATCTAGCTACACAGACTGTACCTTCATGCTGGGCGGGAAAGGCTGCAGTACTGATGCAAACATAATTACTACAGTTACTGCATTTATACATAATGATAATAAAAACTTTCTTTAGGCTCTAATGAATTTTAGAAATCCCACTTTCATGCCAGTGTTTTGAGAATATAGAATCATAGAATCATAGAATCATTAAGGTTGGAAAAGACCTCTAAGATCATCAAGTCCAACCATCAACTAACACCACCATGACTCCTAAACTAGGCCCTGGAGTGCCACGTCTACACCTTTTTTGAACGCCTCCAGGGTTGACGACTCCACCACCTCTCTGGGCAGCCTGTTCCAATGCCTAACCACTCTTTCGGTAAAGAAATTTTTCCTGATGTCCAATCTAAACCTCCCCTGACGCAACTTGAGGCCATTCCCTCTCGTCCTATCGCTAGTTTCTTGGGAGAAGAGTCCAGCACCCGCTTCCCTACAACCTCCCTTCAGGTAGTTGTAGAGAGCGATAAGGTCTCCCCTCAGCCTCCTCTTCTCCAGACTAAACAACCCCAGTTCCCTCAGCCGCTCCTCATAAGACTTGTTTTCTAGTCCCTTCACCAGCTTCGTTGCCCTTCTCTGGACACGCTCCAGCACCTCAGTGTCCTTCTTGTACTGAGGGGCCCAAAACTGAACACAGTACTCGAGGTGCGGCCTCACCAGTGCCGAGTACAGGGGCACGATCACTTCCCTACTCCTGCTGGTCACACTATTCCTGATACAAGCCAGGATGGCATTGGCCTTCTTGGCCACCTGGGCACATATGATAGCTTGTGTGCTTGCTTTCCCAGTTACTTAGAGAAATACTCAGGCAAATTCAGAAATCTTTGCTTCCTATTAGCCAGGGGAACAAAGCCTCCAAGGATACCTCCCACACCATCAGATCACATTTATTGTTTCCAATTCTGATTACACTGACTCTGGAATAAAGTGTTAAAAAATTATTTTGCTTTAGTATTCTGTAATAATTTATTTTATATAAAATAAGTGCTAGTTATAGAGCTTTATGACACAATGATTATTTGAAAGGAAAATTGAATTCCAAATTATTAGTTATATGCTGCAAATGATTACAGATTATAAATCTAGGAAGCAGTTGGCAAATAAGCATGCAATTACAAGAATGTACTCCCAAATATAAAGTCACTTAGTATAGATGCAAAGGTAGTCAAATGAACCATGTAAGTATAGACAATCTTCAAGACAACAGCTTTTGTTAAGATATTTACATTTCAGAAGGGGACACGGTGAAATAAAGGAATGCAGGACTATTCTTTATTTGGGATAAAGGTTCGGGGTTTTTTTTTTATATCAGAGCTATAAATTAAGTCATGGAGTACTTTTATACTATTGGTTATGGTTTGCACAGACTACAGACTGCAGCATTGTAGATACCTGAGTTCACTTAAACAAGGTAATTTCAGCCTCAAAAGCAGCCTAGCCAGGAGAGAAGGGGCTGAAAAAAAGAATAGTAACAGGACTCCATTATGAATTTTATATTTCGTGTCTATTTATTTGTTAATATGCTTGAAACAATTGAATTAAATGCTTTCTTTCACAGGTCATCGTGAAGTGTAATTTGAGCTTAAACTGTCAAGGATATTCATGGTAGGCCAAATAAGGTTCTCTGACCCTAAAGAAAACTTGTTAGCCCATCTACGAACTATATCAATATCCATGCTCGGTTTCCAGTAGGAAAGATCCACTCCTAAGCTTACAGTAACCACTTCAGGAGAACTTACAAATAAACTTTTTTTTCCACTTCCTTTCTTTAATAATGAGCAAAATAATATCAGTCATTCACTAGGTCTTCTTTTAAACTAGGTGTGCTCTTGAGCAGCTAAGAATTAGTGCCCTCGTCACAAAAAGGGTCAGGGTCATACTCCTGAATGGCACTAAAAGAAACAGTCAACACTTTTTTTAGACTGATGGAGGTGCTTCAGGTTCATAGACCCTAGTCCTGTCTCAACTTATAAGTCAATGTCCGTCAGTCATATAACCAAAACTCAAGATCCAGCATCTCCTGTTGACCATGCAGTTAGGTGCATATTCTGCTGCACCTGGTGTGAACAAAAGGCAAGTGCCCTGCCATGCGATGCAAGCAGCTCCCCCACGTGGCTCGGTGGCCATGCATGCTGCTATAAGCCAACCACGTTGATGCCAGGTTATGTGAATGGCAAAAACTTCTGGTCCTCACAAAATGGGGTGGCAGGGAGTGAGGTGAGTTGCCAGAGCAGTTCATTCAGACTGTGGCCTCTGCCCAGGCCTGAGGGCCCTTTGGAAAAAAGGACAGGAAAGAACAAGGAGTGAACAGAACCTTACCCATGGAAAACAGTTGGACACCATAATCCAGACCATTCTCAACCATGGGATACGACTCATCTACAAAACCTGAGAAGGTGACACACAAAACAGTGGAACCAAAGACCAAAACAAGTAAAAAGGAAATCCTCACAAAAATTGAACACTTTTCTGCTTGTAAATAAGGAAGTAAAATGAGGAAGGTAATATCTTTAATTAAATCAACACATATATTTGTAAAAAAAAAAAAAAGTTTCCAGTCCCACTGCAACTTCTTCAGATCTGAAAAACGTTTGTGTGTCTAAAAGCTTTTCCATTGTTTCCCAGTGTTAGTAGCTAGTTTAATGAAAGATATTACTTATACCTACAAACTCTGGCTACTTTAGGCTATGTATCTTTGCTATTTTTTCAAAATAAAGAACTACTTGACATTCAACTCATTGTGAAGCTTATTTCTCCATCTCCCTCCTACCTCAAAAAGGACAGGAAAGCACACGTGGTTAGGCAGAAAGGAAATAAATCAAGACCATGTATTTTTTTTTTTTCCCTTGAAAGCCGTTTAAGAGATTTGAAAGTGGAAGTTGGTGATTATGGCATAAAGGAGATTCAGATAGGGAATCTGCTGTGCAGTGAAATTCAGCTTGCTCCACAACTTTTCAAGCTACTCCTCTTGACAATTCACAGAGCTGTAATAGCACAGTAGTTTTCTACATCAAGCCATTATCTTAGAAGCTAAAAAGGAAAACAGGATGATGTTCTGTGTCTTGTTAAAATATAGACTAGAAGTTACCTAACAAGCAGCTTCAAAAATGCTTTAATCAGCTATTAAATGGCATGGCCACTTACAGAAGCAGCCCAGCTCTCCCCAGGCAGTTTCCCAGATCAGCTCTCTGAGAAGTCTTACAATGACCTGTGCCAAAAAACAAGGATTAGGTAGCACAGAGGCAGAGAATAGTGTCTGGGAGTGCGGGGAGGTAAGGCTTGGTCCTTTTCCTGGACTACTAGTGCTGGTGCCAGTGTGTGCAAATTCAAAACATGCATAAAAGCATGCCTTTAGCTTGTGATTTTAATGCTGCTGAAGAGTGGTAATAGGAGCTATTCAACTACAATAAGCAGAGCATGAATACGTACATCCTGATTTGCACCAAGCACCTGAGATTAGACTCAGGTCAAGGAATCTTCTTCATGGGGAATTTTATAAATCAGTTAGTATATGCACTGACAGAGAAATAGATGAAAATATAAAAAGAAAGACTGAATCTAGCAATTGGTAAAATGGAACCAACAAACTGCTGATTTCACAAGTGACAGAAAAAACACTACACAAGGTAATTGTTTTATTCAGGGCCTGTTTCAAGACCACTGGAAACAATGGAAGACTATCAAATTGTGCTCACTGGGGTTTGGATCAGGTTTTAACATTTCCTCCCAGACACAAAACCTTCCCTGTTTCTCAAAAAATAGCAAAATGAAGCATGAAGAGATTAAATTACTTGTGCAGGATTACAGGAAAAATCTGCTGTGGAAAATGAAATAAACGAGAATGGATCTCTAGGTTCATTCCACATGTTAGCCACTGGGCCCTGCTCCCACTAATTGCCTGTTACCAACCATTTACTTTCCACAGTGCTTCCTACCTTCACAAGAATACAGATTCCAAGTAGGACTTACAGTTTTGTTCACATAACAGCCACTAACCTTTACAGGAGATCTCTAGTGATACCTACTTTGAAAAGCAGCATTGCTGAACTGAAAGATCCTGCTATAGCCACCATTTTTTCATAGAATCATAGAATTATTTGGGTTGGATTGGACCTTTAAAGTCCATCTAGTTCCAACCCCCCTGCCATGGGCAGGGACACCTTCCACCAGACGAGGTTGCTCAAAGCCCCGTCCAACCTCACGTTGAACACTTCCACAGATGGGGTATCCACAACTTCTCTGGGCAACCTGTTCCAGTGCCTTTCTTATAAGTCCCCTTTATATATTGAAAGGCTGCAATAAGGTCTCCTCGGAGCCTTCTCTTCTCCAGGCTAAACAACCCCACATCTCTTAGCCAATCTTCATAGGAGAGGTGTTCCAGCCCTCTGACCATTTTTGTAGCCCTCCTCTGGACCCATCTAACAGGTCCATGTCTGTCTTGTGCTGGGCACCCGAGAACCGAATGCAGTATTCCTGGCGGGGTAAAGTAAGCTTTTCTTACTAAGGTTCTATTTTAAATCGTATATCAGCCCCTAGTGAAAACAAAGGATGGCCATAGACCTCCTAGCTACTTTATAGTTTGGTGTCTTCAGCAAAGATCCTCAGTGTAATTCTGCTGTCACGCTGAGAAGTGGTTGCAAAGACAACAGACGGGAAACCTTGTTTGCAACAAGGTCATTGTCTCAGCTCCAGCACTACTGATTTCAAGGAAGTCATGTTCATGCTCAACTGGCTGGATGATATGATATTACAGACCGCCCCCCCACCCCTCTCCCTAAGAGATTTTAGTGTGCTCTCATAGACACTTACTTGATGAGACATGGGATCTGAGGGGTCTGGAAAGTTTGGAGTGTCATGCGAAGAGTCAGTTGTGTTTACTGGGGGATTCACGGTGCAGTGATGAGAGACATGAGCACTGGCCACAATCTGCCCCTGAAGTGCAGCTCCAATCAAGGTCCCAAGCACTTCCATGGTCATACCTAAAGAAGGAAGCACAAACGTGCACGGAGGATGAGAACTCGATACCTCCACTGTCTGCAAGCTTGCTCATTTGTCTCACTGAAGAAAAACCTCATCAAACAACTTTCTTTCACAGGGAACAAGCAGAAAAAGCAATACCAAGAACAGCAGACTTGAAAGGTCAGTAATAGAACGGTTTCAAGGAAAGAGAGTTTTGTCATCTATTTTCTGATCAGCTTTTAGAAGCCTCCATGGAAGAGCCTCTTTTATACAAGCTGCATGATGGATATGGCTGAGATTAAGAGCCACAAGGGGAAAACATAGAAACCCTTCATCTCCAGGACCAGAGTGGAACTACAAATGTTGAATGCCATTTTTCCAAAGCAGGACTAGGAGCCATAACATCAGACTTTTCATCTCAAGGTTGACAAGTAATTTGTGAAACATTTTTCAAGCCACTTATCTGATCAGACCTCTAGGTTCTCCAACTGTAAAATAAAATTATACTTACCTCAGGCTTATGTTGGAAATAATACAGCTGCAAAGCTCTTGGAAACAGCAGATGCTGTTCTTAACTGCCTAAGGCCACAGTCAGGCAGAACTAGCTACCTCAGCCTCAAAGAATGATTCGGATCACTAACACTCCAAGTTTCATCAGAACAAGGGATCATCTGAAAAAACAACCAAAGTCTCCATTTGGGAAAGCAAAGATCTAACCATAGGCATCCAGCTCATGCTTCACGTACTCAAAATCAGTCAACAAGGCAGCTAGTTGTTACAGCTCCGTCACAGGCGAGTGGTGAGTAAGGTTCTAGACCCTTCTTACCCTGAGGGATTTCAAGCCTACCACTCCTGTTTCCATGCAATGTGGCCATACCCAGCATCCTCATGGCAGGGAGATAAACTGAATTCCTGTCCTAGCTCCATGCATATTTATGCATTTTGCATAAAGATCCATAGGGTTGAATACATGAACAGATTAGGAACAGGGACCAAGACTCCCTGTTTATGACGGAATGCTCTTCTCATTGACCTAAACATCAAGCTTTTTTTCTACTTATTCTCTCTCAGTGGCCCCAGGAGTCCCATGTTCCTTTCTCAGAAGCACCATGGGGGATTTCGAAGGGCCGCTTCCAGAGCGCGTTGTGTCCTGGTGGTTGTTGTACTCTCCTGGGAAGTGACAGACATTTCAAAAGCTCCTAGGCTCAGGTTTGTTCAAGTTCTCGGCTCTGTAACAGCCTTCCTAGGTGACCTTGAAGAAATGCCTTTTTGTGTATCCTTGTAAAGGGATAAAAGTACTTCTCCACCTAACGGGAGGGCAATGCACACAGACTGCGAGGTGTTCAGACAGTGCAGTAATGAGGGCTGTATGTAGCTATGGAAGATCAAGTAAGGAAAAGGAAAGAGAGGCTTCCTAGGAGACTTGGATCATTTAAACCATTGTTAGTATGTTCCCATACAGAGAATGCTTCTGAATGGAAAATTTGAGGCTTCATGTAACATTATTTTAAACCAATCGGGGGTAAAAAACAACAACAACAACAAAAAAATCTTCTTCCCCAAACTTCACATCCAATCTTACCGGCAATGTTATAGTTCAGTCCATACACACAAAAATACTGGCAGATGGTGGAAATCCTAACCTCAACCTGATCTGAAGTGTTTGGCCACAAACTAGTCTCAGATGGGCCTTGCAGAACTTCCAAACTGTTGACTACTCAGTGCAAAGGCAATGCACCTGAAGCACACCTTTCATTCAAAACACCACCTACATGTTTATAACTTCTACCTAGGGCTCTACATCTGCATTTTACCAAGAATTTGCATAGAATTAAGCTCAGAAGCATCATTATAGGCAACAGAAATACAACCATTGTGAAACCTCCTTTTCTAAGTAGCAGCAAGAGCTGAGAAACAGGCAGATTTCAAAGTTCTTGTGTGCTCAGACTTTATGTTGTATGAATTGTTGATAGACTTTCCACCTTAGCTGGGAAAGCTGAGCTTTCAGAAACCAGATTGTCTTTGAAGTAAGTTATATTTTGCCCAGAATGTAAGTAGGATTTATGTTAAAGCAACTTTGGAATCCATGGTAGTATTTCTACCACGCATTAATAGTAAGGAGCAGGACAAAATTTTAATAAGCAGTTCTGCTTGTCTCCAGTAGAGGGTAATGGATCCTCTGATCCCAACCTTTTTTTTAAAAGCACACTTCATATTACACAGCTGTTTTTCTTTAAACAGTTGAAGAAATGCCTGAAAAACCAACTGCATCCAAGAAAGTCTATCAACAAGAAGAATTCTCTATGAAACCCAAAGAGAGGCAAAAGTGTTTAAGTAAAACACCTGTTACAAAAAAAAAGAGGAAAAAAAGAGATTCTCACATAATCATAACCATTACAAGAAAACTTGGCTCCAAACAAATATAGTTTCAAAATATACAAAAATACCAGCATTTGAAAAGTCAAAACTATGGTTCATTCCACCACCCTAACTTGGCTTAGGAGAACAGCTGTACACTCAAAAGTTAAACCCTTTCTGAACAATAAAATGACACTGTAAATGTATAACACCTCTCAGCCATGGAGTTCAACAGCTTTTATAAGCACAATTTCACATGCCTGTGAAGCCTTGCATGGGACTAGCAGATAGGAAAGCACATTTATTTGGATCACAGCCTCTGAAGACATAAAACCAGACAATAGAAACCACTAGGTACATGGATTTAGTTAGAATTTAGGCCAGATGACTCGGAAGACAGTCAGTGCCAAAGAATATAACACAACTGTAATCTCCCACTGTTTAGTCCTGTCCTATGACTGCTAGCCCAGACTTTCTCTTGAGATAGTTGATGATAATGCAAATTACAACTGTTCCATGTGGCCGGAAAGGGATTGGGTTGCTCAGGGGATATTGCATCTAGAATTTCTGACAGGATTTTTTTAGCACTTCTGGCCATTTCATTGTGCCTCTATGGTCTAGTTTTCAACATACTCAAGCAAGTATGTTGAGGGTTAGAAGGACTAATGGAAGAGAAAAGGGCTCTTGCCAGGAAGACAAAACAGTTGCAACAAAAAAATTACAAGTTATTCTAAAGCAACACTGAAGGACAAGTTAAGACACAGAAAAGTCTTTCATGTGACGTTTGAGCACCCTTTTCTCTTTACCTTGCTTAATGCTGGTGGCTGAGAGAGACAGCAGTTAAATAATAAAGAAGGTGTGAGAACAGAGCTGAAGAGAGTAGGAAGGAAAGAAACTGTTCTTACATTCAATTGATGATCTATACAGGAAATCTTGAAGAGATTTTCATTGCACTTTTTTTGTCTGATCGATTTGCTTCAAAGCAAAAACTTTGTCTGGTTTTGATTGTTGAAGAGCCAGAGATATGGTCTGGAAGCCCTCATTCTTTTAACTAATACAGTCATAGAGTGCTAGTTATATTACAGCAAGATCTATCCTTAAAATACCTGCTATATGTTAGAATTAAACAAACACAAATGAAATAAAGAGAGAGATTTCAGTTGCTGTGAACATGCACACAAAATTACTCTCCTTTTTTGGTGGGGTTAACTGTCTTGGTTCTATGAGTTCTAGAAATTTTTTCAGGGAAAACAGCTTGGAGATTTGAATTTATAACATGAAACACATAAACACAAGGAAATCCAAACTAAAAAAAA
>WAAD01025440.1:43053-65217 GCA_013389945.1 Fregata magnificens | reverse complement strand
ATTCAAAATTACTTTCAGGCTTTCTTTAATTGAACATTAAAGAAGATCAGCACTTTGTTTTTTCCCCTACAAATCACCTTTAAATGAAATCATTATTCCCTATCCTGGCTTGGGTAAGAGTGTTTTTTATTGTTTTGTCTGGCTAGCAATAAACAAAAAAGAGTTTATAGCTAATCAGACAATTTGAGACAATAAAACATTAATGTCTCCTATTTAGCTAGAAAAATGGAAGCATTTACAAGACAAAATATTTTTCATCAGATATTAAAAATCTCAAATAAAAGTCCAGTTTAGGGACACAAACCATTAGGAACTTCCTATAGATAGAGAATGATTTTAAATAAAACTCAGCCCTAATCCACATGAGAAAGCCCAGATCACACTCACGGTATGCCGTTGCAGAATCTCTCTCCTTCTGGTCTGTGCTGAGAAACATGGTGAGGGCAGAATATGGTACTTGGAATAACTATGTAAAGAAAGAACATCACTTAGGAAATGTCAGGGTAAGTGCTGTATTCCTTTGATATCCAGGAAAATGGTTTAATGCGACCTTGGAATTCACTTATTTAGAGCATCGTATTTTTTAGCACAAAGACCTGTCTTTTCTTTCTGTTTTGTAAAGCATATAAGAAGAAAAAAGTATCTTTCATAATACAAATACTAAATAATAAATTACCAAGAGACTTTACCTTAATGCTGTGCTCCTTCAGCTTCCTTGGGAAAATGTCCTTCATAGCTAGGCTATAAAGCATCTAGTTTTCTTTGTACTAGGAGACTATCATGTTCCTGCCTTGAGCTAACTAACAGGAAGCAAAGCCATAATGAAGACAATAAAGTTTTCCACTGTATTCAAGCCAGAAGACTGTATAAATCCCCCAAATATTTCAAATATCTGTCTCATTACGTAATTCCAGGAGATAACTGTGAAAACAACTTTGTCTTCAGTACCATTTTGCCACACACTCCTTAATTTGAGTTAAGAATAGGTAGAAACACCCAATGGCTATGTCCACGCACTGACAAAAAGGTAGATGAGGAGTGTTGCTTGTTTGTTTTTACAGCACTGTATCTAGCATGCCATCGATACCTTGCTGTAAAACATTGGTGGAAACAATGCACAGGTAATATTTATTGCAATGCTGGGTAAATGAGCCCCATTTTTACATAAACCTACTTGGTCTCCTAATCTGCTCCTGAACATAGAAGTTATGAGAAGTTAGATGCCTAACTGGAATAAGGAATCCAAATGTCTCTGTGGATCTATACAAGAATGAGTTGAGTACCTAGGGCACTGCCAAGGAAAGTGACTGGAGGTAATCTGTCTGAATTAGCAGGTCATTTGCCAGAGAAAGCATTGGCAGAAACCACCAACCAGCAGACAGTTTGATAAAAGGACATCTGCCTATCCCTTAAACTCACTAGAAGTCGAAATCAAATGTAAAGTTTTGTTAAATCTCAGTTTACTAAATCTGAATGCATTAACATAGACAGAAAACAAGCAAGTTACTGCTGAGAACAACATGACCTGTAACCTACTTACTGTGGTCAGTGCTTGGAAAAGGCAGTAGAAAGTCAGGTACCATGCAACTCTTCCCGATACAAAAGGAGGCAGGTACCACATAAAAAAATAGGACACTACTGTGAAGGGTGTACATGCCAGCATCCTGCAAAGAAGATTAAAACACGTCAACAATCTCAACATAATGATAGCAAAGCACATTAAATTTTCCTGCTAATAATCAATATAATGCAATTTATTTTATGTGCAGTTTTTCTAACTACACTAATGCCATGTTTTTAAGTATTAAATGTCAGCGTGCATTAAATGCACAGATTAATATAAAATATATACAAGTACTTCCATAAAATGGAAAAACCCCAGCAAATCTGAAGGAAAAGACCTATACTTAAGTTAATATCCCACTCAGAACAGACACAATTTCCTTGCACATGCACTGTAACAGCATACCTATATTGTCATTCCTTAGTACTTGTCTCAGACTACACATTTATATGAAAGAACCACTGAAAACTAAGCTCTATTGTCACATGTCTTGGCATACTTCAGCCATTTTTACATGAGCCTACTTATTACCAAGGATTCCCTCTTCCAATTTTAATGCCTTCAGTTTTCCTCTCCGCTTAGCCTCTTCATTGCTACTTCCAGCAAGTGCAAATATGTTGATACACTTAAAAATGCTGAAAACAGCATAAAAGATAAAGGACAGCCTACTGCAAAAGTTCACACAGTCTGTATCTACTTGGGTATATGATAATTTGCTCCATTTAACTCAACAGCAAAACTCCTAATCACTTCAAACGCAAAAGGATCATCTTCTCGTGAGTAAGGCGGCTTAAAAAAAAAGAACCACAGCAACTTAAATTCCAGACACTGCCATTAGCCTGCAATTAATTACATTAGTCTAAAAATTATTTCAGGCAAACAACACTTGTCAGACTCCATGATATGGAAGAAGTGGTCAGATGTTACTATTTCATAAAAGTCTGAGCTGCAGCAGCGTCAGGGCTCTCCTGTATTCTTGTAAATCAGACATTAAACAATGTAATTAGATGACCAAGATCCCAACAAAAAATACCCAAACATGTAAAAGAGAAAACAGATTAATCCCTTCACAACAGCACTACTGACATTGGGGGTCAGCTGATTATTTTGCAATCGTGAACTGAAAACCTGCAATACAAAAGAGTAATGTGGGTAAATAGTTTAGTAAAACAATGGCTTTCCCACACTGCTCTTTGGGATGGACAGCATCACTGGGAGCTGAGCATTTACAAGGAAAGTGCCAGGTTCTGGTATGCTCTGTCCCTCCAGTCCCCAGGCCACAGATCATCCACAGCTGGTCAGCAATGGAAAACACAAATAACGGTAAAATCCTAACACATCTCAGGGAATCTACCTTCGTCTCCAAAAGTGAGAGCTCTTCCAAGCCTGGTGTCCAGACAGAGTCACCACAGTAAAATACTTTCATAGTCATTTTTTCATGAAACTTTTCAGCAATAACCTTCTTAGTATTCTTCCCCCCTTCCATCCTCTTTCCACATTTTCCTTTCCTCATTAATGTCAGTGAGTTTTCAGAGCCTTGCTGAAGTTGCTGAATATCTGATTGTCTACTATTATCTGCTTTGACAAAATATTTGACCAGGTTTGTGTATTTCAAGTCAATGTCTGCTTATGCCTTTTAAACACATTACNAAAGGCCGGGTTAGATAAGCACTTTTCCTGTAAGAAGTGCAAGTTGTACAGTAGTTGGTTTACAGTGCGAAGGGCTGATAAGTTCATGCTTGTGCTAGAATGGCAGTTATTCTATCAATTTAACACTGGCACTAAACACATGTATTTGCAGTATTTTCAGAGAACTGAAAAAAAAAAAAGGCATCAGAATACACCTCATGGCATTTGTATAAATTTTTTTTTTTTTTTTTAACAACTCTGTTACTTGGCTAATTCAGTGCTCATTAGAAAGTACTCCATTTACCTGGCCACAAACGAAATCCTGAAAAGAGAAACAGCAGCAAGCTCCTCTTTCCACATGGGGCTCCTGACAAAAAGCTTAACTTTGACCTGAAGGCCCTGTTCCTGCTGGGGCCAAGAGCAGCTGATCTCAGCCTTCTTCCAACATGTACTCGCCTTCTATTCTTTGTCAGATATAAGCTGCTCATGGACAAGTTTCTGTAGCCCTAAAACCACATGACAGCAAGAGAACCACCAGCTAAAAAACTGGCCTTATTTTCCATGAAAATTCAACTTCTTTGCTCAGGATACCACATTGACTCCTAGATTTTTGTTGTGAATCAAGTTTGGGGGTTATATTAATTAAAAAATCAAAATTCAAAATATCTTACAATACATCCTTATAATGCATGAGATAGAGCAGTGATGAAAGACTCCCTATTTCACAAACTACTCAGTCTCCCCTTGACTTCCAAAATATAAAAAAACCCCAACATATAAACGCCTTATGGCATAGACGAGCTTGGGTTCCTCTAACATGGACCGATCTTTTCCAATTTTCTTCCTTCACACCTGTCAATCTCCTTCCTATATGAGTAATATTCATTCTTCTAAGCTCTCCTTATAGCACATGGACAGCACAGGTACAAGTGTACTAGCTAAAGTGCATACAAGGAATAAGTATGTCACAGTGAAACATCACACTGTACCTTCAGAAATGCTGATCAAAATCTTACAGCATCTCATTCATTATAAAAGTCATGGTGATTTTTTTAATTAAGTATTTTGATTACGTGGATGTAAAAGAAGCAGGACCAGAATGACTGCTGTAAGGAAGAATGTAACAGAGCGTCAGGGCAGTGCTGGTTGCTGAGCCCTTCAATGCCATGGTGTCACATGTTCCACATGTATGCACACATCCTTTACTGAATTGAAAGACCTAGAGAATTAAAGTTAACGGAGTTCCTGGAAGGCTGATGTGAGAAGTGAAGGCACACTAGGACACAGGTAGAAACAAGTTCCAACTTTGTGGAGGAGTGAAGCCAAACTAAGTGAGTCTAGACAAAGATGAAAATTCAACCACAGATTCAAGAAAGTTTTAGATCTGAGGTTCCAGTTTTGTTAACAACACAGTGTCGTGGCTTTATTTGTTTGTCTGTCCAGTGGTAGAAAATCTCTTCTATGTTTTCATGGGCGAACAAGTTAAAGGGAAATAGATGACATGACAATTTTTCTTTTTGATTTTATGTATGTAGAAAGAATACAATCACTGTTGTCTGGGAAACAGGCAAAGAAAAATGAGTAATTCAGTGAGGTGACTGCATGATCACAACACAGACACACAATATTCATACATATATATATGGAAATATATGTTTACATTTATGCTTACCAAGGCATGAGCCGGCCAATTTTTGTCCATCTACTTTTGCTAATAAAAAAGCCAGCAACAGGATCAGTAACTGCACCTGAGGCTTTGCCAATGAACAGCACCAAAGAGGCGTGAAACGGAGTAATCTGAAAGTACAGACAGAATGCTGTCAACAAGAGCCATTGTTTCACAATACAATGAAACAGCATAAAGCAACTTTCCAGAAAAAAACCTCAGTGTTTTAAAGAATAATACTAGTTCATTTACAAAACATGGCTGCTGCTGTCATAGAAATTACTATCGGTTACCCGTAGCAAACAAATGAGACATTGAGACAGGCACCATGCAAGAAAGGATTAGACGGGAAAAGTGCAAGGAAGGAGAGATTATGAATGTGTTTAGAACTAGGAAAATTAGTCAGATAAACAAGGACTTTAGCCTCCTATTTGACTTAGTCATAAAACCTGACAGAGTTCCTCTGTAATTACCCCCTCACTCTGTTCCCCACACAGCCCCATTTCCTCATATCTTTATCTTGACCTGGTCTAGAAAGAAGTAGAGGGAGCTGTTTGCATGCATTCATGTTTTTTCATCTCCTGAGATTACCAACAAGGCTGCCAACTGGTGGCATGTGGCTGTGGAAGAGGTCGTAGCACAGCAGACTTTATGCACTCAGAACTGAACTGTGACAACTGAACTGCATAAGGCACATCTGTTCAAATCAAAGTTGCCAGCACACGTCCGACAAATCTCACTTGAAAAATGTTCACACATTACATAAAAAAAACCTTTGAAGTTAACCCAGGAGGACCATACTTAAGTGCCTATTTAGAAATACAGTTTACCCAGGCAACGTAGTTATTTTTGCCACATATCTGTAGAGAGCTTAGGAATTCGTGTCGTACAATGGTTAAAAAAGGTGGGAGAAAGAGAGAGTGAGAGACTGCTGAAACAGCCTATGGGGCTTAAACAGCGACAGCAGACAAAACCTCTTCACCTATATGTTTCTTCATGCTATCAGTGCTCCAACCCGGCGGGAAGCCTGCCGAATGCAGCTGATACAACACCAAGCCTA
This sequence comes from Fregata magnificens, assembly GCA_013389945.1. Lineage (NCBI taxonomy): Eukaryota > Metazoa > Chordata > Aves > Suliformes > Fregatidae > Fregata > Fregata magnificens. Next base: position 59,298 of record WAAD01025440.1, on the reverse strand, counting down.
AGGTAGTATCCTCTGCCTTTCAGCAGAGCTTATTGCCTCCTAGGCAGCATCATATGGCTTCTAGCTGGTGCAGGTCCCCTGCCTGCAGAATTTGCTGTAGGTATTCCCTCAGAGGTGAAAGAATAAAGCAATAACCTCTGAGATGTCCTGGATGACCTTTGTAAAAGGCAGATGCTATGCACTTTTGTTAATTTTTAGCCCAAATCAGGTGAAATTGCAAGGGCAGCCAATCCTGACACTACCAGCTCCAAGACACATACTCCACCCCAGAAAGCTTATGATCAGGGAAGGATTAGGAATGGTAGTCTCCAGCAGGTAATGACAGTGGCTCTCCAAGCACCCTATTGCTGCACTGTAGGACAAGGCTGCGATGAGCATTGGGCTGTGTCCCACAGCATTTTGCTATGTTCACCTCATCTACCTTCACTGACTTGTACCCTCCCACAGCTAGGGTGGCAAGAAACCTACCAACCCTGAGGAAGACTTGCCATTGGGGTTGAGCTGGAACGGCTCACAAGTCACTACTGCTTCTCAAGAGACAGGTCAGCCAAAACAAGAACAAAAGAGCAGTCAGAAAGATACAGGGGTTGAAATACCGCAGATGAGGGACACAGACAGAAAGCTTCAAATTAGGTGGGTTTTCCATTGGTATTTTGTTCAGATAATGTGAATAGACAGAAAGGAAGTGGATACTACATAAGCAGAAGTGGAAGAAAGCCTTGAGGAAAATTAAAACCTCTCATGCTAGGAGTGGAGTCTGCGTAGTCACCCTGTCTTCATCATCAGTAGGGGCTTATACATCCCTTGGCTTCATTTTCTTAGCCCCTAAATCTAGACAGTGTCTGTCAGCACCAATGCCAGAAACTTCTCAGTGTTAATAAAATACAAGATAAAATATGCTCAATTCACCAATCTCAAAAGAAATAAAGACCAGGATCCTATTACCAGAGGTTTTGGTGTTTTCTAGTAATTTGTGGTGGTTTGGAGTTACATTTATATGTCTGTAGTTTATACAGGTAATTTAGGTGGAACATGGAATTAAAAAGGAAAAACTGTAAGCTACAGAAAGTGAATACAAATGTAATTTTCTTAGAAAAGAACCAGATTATGTATGAACGATTATACCTACCGAGTTTCCCAATCTCTCAAAGAGCTAAAACAGTTCTGCCCTCTAAGTGGGCAAGAATTAAATCCAGGTAGTGACTATAAAATTACATGCTCTCCCTTGAAAACGTGTGGAAAAAACCACAGGATTTCAGAGCTGTTCATCAGGCCTTGAAATAAATCCTGTCCCTGCAGGATTACTTCAAAGAGCAAACTATACCATCAAGGAACAAATAATTATGCCCCTTAATGAAGTAGTAAGTGTATCATTACAAACATTAAGCAAAATGATTGGGTTTCAACAGGAGCTTGTTAACAAAATAATTATTATTATGTCATTTATTTAGGTAGTGCCCAAAGATGCAGGAATGGGACCGCAGCTTTCTGGACACTGTACACAAACAGATGAAGAAATAAACAGTCCCTAGCTTCAAGAATTTTCAATTTCTGATAAGCAGAGGGTGGGGAAATTGCTGTATTTATAAGCACCCTGGGAAAACTGTATTATCGTCTTTCTCAGTCAGTTCATGCTTCATCATCTCCAATGGCTTGTATTGCCATCCTTGATGTAAGTGTGAAACAACTGTAGTAAGAGCTGCATCCACCTCCCTGCTGCATCTCCAAGTTACCTGTTCCACCTCCAACTCCTCAGACCCCACACCATCCACTTGCCATCTTTGACACTGCTGTCCAAAACTGGCCCCTTTTCTAGATCTTGTGACTTTGATCTCAACAAGACACTCCAGATCTCAGTTTTACATGCCAGTCTTATCATGTTACCAATTCTATCAAGTAAGTCACACCTCTGCTTCTGATATCAGACTTTTATAGGAAAACCATAAACCAAATCTTTTGGACACCTCCACTCCCCCCATCATGATATCCTGTCTTTCTAAATCTTAAACAGCAAATGGATAACGATATCTGATCCAGAACCTCCTGGTCTTTCCAGCAAATAAAACCAGTCATCAGTGCTGAAAGCCACTCATGCAGTTTCAGCTACAGCGGTTCTCACAGTCCCTGCAATTTGGTCTCATCTCCCTAAAATCCTTTTTTCTATGCTGTAACACTTTATCTGTCCCACCTAGTTACCATGCAGACATACAAGACAATCCAAAATAGTAAAAAATGCTTATGGATTGATTTTCTTTCTCTGCTGCCCTGAAATCTAGCTGGAGCAGCTGAAAGTCAGATGAATGGGATGACTCCTACTGCTTTGTTTTACCAGGTCTGCTTCTGCACCAGAAAGCCACAGACTGGAAGCAAAGAACCTTCAGGAAGGATAACCCAGCTTTCTTTGCAAAGAAATTATCCTAGACAAACCAAATAAAAATTATGTGAAATTATGTTGACTACCAGATGCAACTGCAGTGATTTTTAACTAGACAAATGAACAAAACTTCACAATCTCAACATGGTGCTATTAATGTTTCAGATGTCTCATATCTTACACTCTCTGACTCTTGACACAAAGAACTGCTTTTTCTTGTGTCTGCAAGTGTGTGAGCTCTACAGTGCCTAAAGCTCTACTAATGATCCCAAACTAAAAGCAAACAATAGCCACTTCAAGACAGAAAGGAAACTAGTGAAAAAAAGAAAAAAATATTTCTGGACAAGTTTATGCAGTTTCCAGGATGCTGAACAGCTAGAGGCAATGATAACAAGACAATTTAAAAGCTTTATTAGCTAATTCACCTTTTATCATTCCAGGGACATTGTTGACAACATCAGAGTTGAGGTAAGTCTACAATCTGTAAAGGTTTCTTGTGCTACTTACATGGGCTATATCTAGCAGGTAGATCTGTAGGAAGAAAGCAGCAGCACTGCCTGCCACTTGATTTGGGGCACCTCCTATTGCATAGCATAATTTGTGGCAAATCGAGAGCCTGTATTCCTGTTCAAGATGAAGCAGAACAAATGCTGAGAAAAACAAGGTACACAAGTTAAAAGCTACAGAAGTCATGAGGTTAAAGTCTAAGGTTAACACCAAATTCAGGTATTCGCTTCACAGGTATTCCACTAATAAATCCATATGTCCTCAACCCCTATCATCAACAGGCGTTTGGATGCTTATTGCTTTGATTTTTAACTCTCATACCTTACTAATTAGACAACATTCATAGAAGGAAGGTTCTACAGTCAAATGCAGACCGAGTAGATCCCAAACGTGTGCTCCGTTCCTTCCTTCCTTTGTCACAAAATGCTGGTGTGAGACCCTGGCAAAGTCACTTGACTTTGTGTATCTTCCTTTTAATTTGACTTTTCTATATCTTTTGTGAAAGTTGGCATAATAGTGAAAGTGATTTTGGGGCCCAAGTCCTCTTGTGTGTCTTGAGTGACTCTAAGTCACTCGAGGCATGTTTAAAAAATTTTGCAAAACTGTGCTCTCTCATTTGCCTTTTGATGTTTGAAAAGTACCGTAAGCATCCAAGAATATCCTCTAATAGAATTGCCAAATAGGAGTAAGATAAAAGCTGAAAATAAGGGTTTATAACAGTAATTAAAAGACAAAAAATGCACAGTCTAATAGAAATTCTGAAGAACACCACTGTTTTCCAACAGTAGAAGTTCCAGAATACTGTAAAGCCTTTAAAAAAACTCTTAAGACTTAATTTCATGCCATAAAATTAAAAAACAGGAAGAAAATGACCCTTCATTAATCTTGTATTCCTTTCAAAGGGACAACATGTCCAACCCGAATTCAGACTTTTAGGTTTTCAATCCCTCTTTAAAGATTGCTGTCAGCAGGAACCAGGAAACAAGAAGAGGAGCAGCAGCAATATTAATCCTGGGTCTGCCCTCTCTCTGAACTGACTACACAAGCCCTTAATTCTTACATTAGATCAGGATAAAAATAGAGATATGATAATGAGATCCACCACAATGATAATATTCTCATACATTACCTAATTTCTGAACATTTTAAAATTTACTAAGTACCATCATCTTTACTACCTAACAGAGTTTTGATAAGTTTTAGACTTCTAGACAGAGCCTTTCATCATCAAATCATTTTCCTTTGAACTGTTTTATCTGAGTCGGTGTGAACAAGCAAGCATGAGTATCAAGACTCTCCTTTTTGTGTTTCCACAGAGAAAGATGGGGTCGCATCCCGTTACTATGCCCAAGTAAAGTGGACCGTGTCAGGGCACGAGCAGGCCTCACTTATACTTCATATTGGCAATTTTCTTCTTTCCAGGAAAAAAAAAAAAAAAAAAGAGTGGTAAACTGTCACAAGACAGACTTCATCAGAACAATAAACTATTTAATTTGATAAGAGATTTCAAACACAACAAACAGACTATAAACATATTTGCTGTACAAAGTAACTCACCATTTTTCATACTTAAGTCCTATTAAATGTGAGCTTTACTAGACTTGTGGGGTCTATAGAATCTTGCTCGCTTGACTCACAACACAGCCCTCTTCAGCTTTGCTCCAGGGGCTGTGTACTTTTAAACATTATCACACTGTTTTATTTTTTAATCATTCCCTTCTCCTAGCCTCACCTCCATCCTCACAGAAATTAAATTACTTTAAAAGTTTATTTTCCTTTGATACCTCTGATCTCCAAGCATTGGCAAGATGACTTCCAGCTGAAATCAAGAGACATAAACCACTGCTATGTAAGTCCTGTATCCCATTCCACCCCCAAAACAAGCTGAGAAAAACTTTTAGATCCATAATGCTGCTTTCCCACTTATTTTCCCTAGTAGCTGTCATAGAACCACAGAATGGTTTGGGTTGGATTGGACCTTCAAAGATCATCTAGTTCCAAGTCCCCTGCCATGGGCAGGGACACCTTCCACTAGACCAGGTTGCTCAAAGCCCCATCCAACCTGGCCTTGAACACTTCCAGCGATGGGGCATCCACAACTTCTCTGGGCAACCTGTTCCAGTGCCTCATCATAAAGAATTTCTTCCTTATGTCCCCCTAAAGACCATTGTCCTTTCAATAGCTAAGGCCACGATACCACAGAAAAAGTACGTGCCTCTATATAGTATACATTATTCCAAAATATTTTTATAACACAAAGAATGTTAAGTTCTTAAGAATTAGTCTAATTAAAGTTGTAGCAGAGGAGACAGTCAACCAAGATCTAAACTTACAGGCTGTAGGCAGTGCTCCTAGCTTTACATCAGTTTCATGGTTAGAAAATTTACAATCTTAATACAGTTTTTGTAAAAAGTCTCACTGTCATTTCACGTACCCCCAGGATGCTGCTCGGCTACTTTCTGAACCACACTCCCAGATCACCTTGAAGCAAAGTTCATACTTTGGTCACAGCAATAGTTAAGTTTTCACTAAATTTTGTTCATGAATGTTATTTTCAGAATAAAACAAGCTGTCAGATAGACATCGCATGCAGAGGTGTCCTGTTCGGTCAGCCACAGAAATGCAGAGAATCAGCAGTTCATGAACTTCCTGAAATGGAGGTTACATCCTGATCACTGTTCAATACCTGTTTTCCTTTTACTTTGCCTAATTACTTTTGGAACTCATTCATACGTTAAGCCACAATACGCCACAGCAGTTCTACACATGAATGACACGTACCGTGAAAGGAAATGCCACTGCGTTCACTGTAGATCTGCTGCCTGGTAATTTCATTGAGTGTCCCTGAGTTTCTATCTGCTAAGAAATAATCATCCAGACTCTACATTCTGGTGTCTCTTTCCAAAAGCAGCATCCCATAATCTATTTTGACTCTCCGTATTGAAGTTATACGGTAATCACTACGTTTTCTACCTCAGTATCCTATGAGGCAGTACACTACACCAGTAAAGCTGAAACATTTCCTTCTTTCTAACTTCCTGGGCTTACAGTTAAGAGTAGAAAAGATACATGTGGCAGCTGTCCATTACAGGATCTAGAGGAGTAAGTCCCCCAGCCTTGGTTGGGTTTACATGATACTGCTAATAAATGACATCAGAAACTGTCTTGAGAAGGACAGCATCGCACTTGTGCAGAGCAGCGTGACCAACGGCAGCGCATTGGCTATGAGCAACTAACAGGGTTTTTCTCTTAAGGCTGAATTTCCCTGCTGCATTGCTTCCTCAAGCAACAGAAATTGCTTGATTTCTGTGAAATCCGGTGAAAGCTTTTTCACCTGTGTAAGTTTGTCAGTAAGCTTAAAGTACTCCAAAAAGTCACTAGAGATCTGAATGTGTAGGCAGTGGTCAAATGAGGAACAGAATACAAAGTAGTTACAGCAAAAAAATTGTTTCGAGACCCCTGTAGTGTAGTTGAATGTCAACATCAAATTGCTTCTACAAGCTTTAGAAGAAACATGAGAGGATGGGGTGGGAGGTAAGAGAAAGGAAGGTCAAATGAAGTTATAATCTTTTTTTGTTCTCAGACTAAGTTGACAATTTTGTACTTATACATGCCCCCATCATATCAAAGTTAATTGTGTTTCAAGGTAAACTAAGAAAACATAATAGCTGAGAGATTTGATTTAGCTCCTTAAATAGAATAAGCTTAAACATTGTTATAGAAAATTAATGCATCTTATACACTGCAGTTCCTTTATTTTTAATTTTCTTGTAAGTTAAACCACACTTTTCACTGCTTGTAAATTTTCCCTTCCCCAACAGAACAGAAATTGTATACAATGTTTATAACAGATCATCTTATTTCTAAAGAAAGTATTTAAGCACATTGAAAACAACTCTTAGCAACTGTGTGAAGATATTGCATGAACATTATGGGCATAGGGAGCAGCTGCATTTCGTCCTAAGCTATTCTTTATCAGTCGAGTCCAGAACTGAACCAACAAGTAATTTAAAAGCAGTAAGAAGAAAGAGCAAAACCTGTGACTCAAAGATAAACGCTAGTCTAGGTTTATCTGAGAAACAATGAAAATGTAGCTAATGAGGATCAGCTTTTGAGTCAGCTTTTCTCTACGTAGAATTAATACTGGTAATGTTTCTATTCTCTGAGTGACCAACAACTCTTAAAAGTTGACAGTGACAAAGTGACAAAAAGTGACAACTGCCTCTTAAAAGCATGAGTGTGATAGTCACAGGTGGCATCCCAGGTCCCTCATACCAAGTATCTTGAGGGCTGTTTTCAGGTTTCTTAGCGACATCAGCCCACCCCTGAGTGGAAGAAATAACAGGAGCAGGGCTTGGGTGCAGACACCTAGAAATGGCATACGAACAACGCAGGATACAGTGATGCTTTCCCAGGATATTCTTCCAGCTGCTGGCAACGTAGCGCTGAGGGGCTCTGTGAGCCACAGATGGCGTATCTGTGTTTAAAATCTTCAGATTTCTCCCATTAATTCACCCAGATGCTTTCTGAAGACAAAAATTCAAGCCAGAACAGCATGTGCCCACAGCGTCCGATGAGCTCCATGGCTTGAACGCCCTCCACCACATCGTGAAAGGTTACCTCGGCCCCTCTGTTTTGAAGCTGCCCCTTCCCAGTTTTACCAGATGCCCCTTCAAGAGCCACGGAGCGAGGGGGGTCCTCAGTCACCCCTCATCTGCCTCTCCACTCCCATCTCGGCAAGCACCGAGTCTCAAGAGGAAGCATTTAGATACTCTCTCACTCGCAACACTCATCTTGAAGTTGGGAGTGGATGAGGCTTCCCGCGGAGAGTGAACCCCCGCTCCTGCCCGCACCTCTCTCCTGCCACCATACCCCGTCTGCCTTGATCGGAGAGACAGCCCCGGAGGGAAGAGAGAGTGGAAAGCGAATGAGCTCTTTCCTGCCACCGAAGTGGACAGTAAATATCGTATCGTGCACTCGAGGGAAAAGATGAGAGAGTTACACGGAGCTTCTTGGTGAGCGAGAAGGGGGATGGTGGTGGTGGTCAGGATTTAAGAGCTGTTTCAAGGACCTCCCTGAGATAGGCTGCGCCGCGCTAGAAGCGCCACACAAAACACGGCAGCAGCAAGTTCAGGCTGCCCCAAGCCCCCCCGAGAGTGCCCACCCCTCTTCCCCGTAACCTACCGGCAATAAAAATAAAAAACCAGCGCGCCGGGGCAGGAGGGCGCGGGCGGGACCGCTCCGCACGCCCGGGACCCAGACCGCGCTCTCACCCCGGGACTGTGGCCGAGGCCACTCAAGCCCCACGACGGCCGCCTTGCCCCCTTCCCAGCCCCTTACCTCCTCCTCCGCCGGGCGCTCCGGGGTGTCCTTTGCAGCCCCCGCCATGGTAAAGCGGACAGCCCACCCCCGTCCAACACCTGCGTGCCCGGGGCGGGGCGGCGGAGAGGAGAGGGAGAGCGGGCGGCGTCCTCCCCCACCCTCACGCAGCGCCCTGGAGGGACAAAGGCGCTATCGCTGCCCTCCAGGCTCGGGAGAGGGCATTCCCCGCGAGAGGAGCCCTCTCCCCGCCTCGGACGAGGGCCGCATAGCCCAGTCCGCCGAGGCCCCTGCGGGCGGCAGGAACACCCCCTCACCCTCCGTCCCTCCGGGCCACTTCCCCTGTGGAGAGGAGCGGGGCTGCTCGCCGCGGCGGCAGCAGCAGCCACGCCGCCCTCGCTCTTTCCTGCGGGGACTGCCGCGAGAGCCGTCCGTGAGGCAAACCCCAGGCTTATCGTACTGGCAGCCCGCTAACCAGCCCGAGCGTCCAGGGAAGGGCCGCCACAGCGCCCGCCCTGCCGGTCCCCTCACCGGCGCCGCGCGCCCCGCCGGCCGCTTAGCGATCGTGTGTAAGGCTGTGAAGGTTTCTGGGGCTATTTTCATCCGAAGTCTAAAAATACCAGCTCTATCCTTTTGAAGAGATGCGCTGTTTTCTCATTTATATGAATTTATAGCCACGCCAGCCGGCAATGCTGTCTTCTGTCACCTGGACGTGGGATCGCACAAAAACCGCGCTCGACCCCGGAAGCATGCTGCGGAAAGAGCTGCTGCCGCCCTCAAAGGCCCTGGAGCTGACACAGTTACTTAGGCAGTACAAGTTCACCACCACCACCACTCTGCCCACAAGAAAATGGTCTTGCAAGCATGCTCCGCATCAGAGGAAAAAAAAAAATTGCATTTTGAAGTATCAATTCTTTCAACAGTGAGACAGCCTGAGAGAAGAGGGTTTAAGCAAACCAAGAAGCACACGAGGACTCAGTGATCTGCTCATCTTGGGAAGATGATGACTAATCTATACACACGGGGCTTCCTGGCTCGACTGATTCAAAGAGCTCTGCTATTGACAGGGTCACTTGGTGGGTTTCGACAGCTACTGCAAACGACACCACGAAGTACCGATATGCAAATCCTGTGCAACCTCATGTGACAAGAATAATTACAGCAAATTTTCAAAATTTCTGAAAGAACAAGGCATTAACATGTCTTCTTAAAAACAGGCCTTCAACACAAAACTGAAATTGTGGCCTTAATAGGCATTGTTGAAAACTCTGAAGCTTTTAGGCTCCAAGGGGTCCCTAAAGGCTGAGGCCAGATGGGCTTCAAAACAGAGATGGATTGCTCAGTCCCTCAGCCCCACTACATAATTTGTTCTAAAATACCAAGCTAGATACAAAGTATGCATGCAACATTCAAATTCCACATTTAGGCTCTTTGTTTTCTCTTCACACAATGTCCCTGTAACACATTAAATCTTTGTTACCTGCATTTGCATGTTTCTTCACAAAGGAAAAAAACTACAGAAAATATTTCCTTTCTTTGTTCTCTTCTAGGCTATTTCAATTTTGCTGTAAATTATGTTAATGCACAGGCTTTACTCAAAACAGCGAAGGCTTGTGAAGAAACAATGAATAACTGATAGTATTTGTGTGTTTCACAAATTCAAGCATTTATCAAGCTAATTTTACTGTTGTTTGACCAACGCACAATAGCTGTCTACAGGGCTGAGCAAGAGATTAGGCTGTCCAGACACTACAGGTAGCTTATCAGTCTTTACAAATTGACCGAAACCAATTAGATTTAGGAGAGCCCTGTATTCATTCCAGAGATTTTCTCCAAATTAGGAAATAAGTTATCCAATCACAGTTCGTTGCCTTTTTTTAAAGGCACCTTCTAGTCTAACATGGGATTAGTGCAGTCAGCATCACTCTTGACTTTTTAAAAGATTTGCTCTCATTTTGTAATTAAGATCATGACACTTTCAAACTGCAAATACACACTCAAGTACACCAAATCTGTAGCCAGAAACAGCTGATTTCAGTAAAGCACAATATATGGCCAGACAGAATCAAGCTATCCAGTCTCTTAAAATACTGGTAGCAGACATGAATCAATGTTGAAATACTAAATATTGCTCCTTTCCAAAAACATGAGCTTTTGATAACAAGCAAAATGGATTTACCTGCCTTAAAATTTGGCACCCCCCCATTCAATTTCAATCAATCTTAACACTAATTATTTCTTTGAATTTCTATGTTGCAAATGCAGGAATATTATACTGCTACTTTGACATTTCATGCACCTTTTAGATAAGAACAATTGAGCTTACAATCAAGCATGTGTGGTTTTCTAATAATTAGTTTTAAATTAAGAAAAATTCAAAAGCACCAATTAATAAAATTCACTGTTCCGGAAGCTCTGCAAACTGAGGCTTGGATCTGTGTCTGTAGGTGACTTGCCTCTTCAATTTTACTAGTGGATTTGTCTGCACATTTCTTCCTACTACTAAAGATCTGGTAGGCTTTTCATACAGTAGAGGAGTCAGTGCAAGAGCAAAGAAAATTTAGTTGTATTATTTGCTACATAAACCTGAATGACACAGTAGCACATCAAGTTTATAGCATTGAAAACACTTAACTGCATAGTTTTCAGAGATTTGCTTTCTGAATACACTGAATATATATTTGTGCAGTTGACTTTCATTTCACTGCCCTCAAACGTACCAGGAGAGATGCTGAAGCAAAACAGTTTTACATCCCTGGGAATGAAGTAAGCGCACCCCTAGTTTGAAGTAACATGACTTTCAGATAGAATTCAAGTCACTCCAAGTCATTTTATATTTAGAACAAAACCAGGAAATCCCAAACCCATCTTTCATTTAACCATGCAAAAGAAGTACAACCCCAACAATCATCCATTTGCATAGGTAGCACAAACTACTCAGCACTCATTGAAGGCCCCAGGATAAGTCTTACCTAGAGACTCCAGTTCCGTTCACAAACCCACACGCTTCTTAGCAAACACAGTACAAAATATTTAGTCTTTATGTTGATTTCTCCTTTAGCAAAACATGGAATAGTTTGCTACGGATTTTATGCCTCAAATACATGAATAGCAAAATAAAAGATTTGGATGGAAATGGGGCAGAGCAGGGGAAGAAACCTCAGCTTTCAAGTAAGGATTTTCAACATTCTGGAAACTTGGCCACATGCAATTAGTGTCTCAATCAGCTGGCCAGTTCAGGCCAGAGACAGATATATAGTACAAAAACAACTGTGTCCCTCTAAGCCACTACTCCTGTACAGTAATCACCAGAAAAGCTGAAGTTTTTGTGTGACAAGGCTAAGAATGGATCTATCCTAACAAGCTAGGTAGTTTAACATCACCCTATCTGTAAGACACCTGCAGCAGTACAAGAGAGGCAGAAACCACTTCAACCATTGGTAATAGCAATTCCTTCAGAGCTTACTTTGAGGCACTTCATGTGCGTTATGCACCAGACTACCTCATTTCTATCTTCTCACACATGCGCCTACCACCATGTATAGACTTGATAGAACATCACACTGCAGATCTTGTGATAAAAGTTAAATCCTGAAGATACTGATATTGAAGATTTTCAAGTTAGTTAAGAGTTCAAATGTGAGCTTCCCTGCAGCATCTGTTGCCTAAAAGTTACTGTGAGAACACAGCTTACACCGAACTGTAAGTGAAACCAAACAGTTCAGTTTCACTTTAGTCCAAAGTGCAAAAATAAATACTGTTTTTCCTTAAAAGGTGCTATCAGTAGTAATTAAGTCTCAGAGAACTGTTCCACCTAAATACACTCATTAAAGAACTAAGAAGCTTTCTACCTAAGGAAATTCTAAGGATGACCTGTTGTACAGTTACCTCTGCTACATTATATAGCCAGGCTCTGACCACCAAATTTAGTTGAAAATACTTCTGTTATAGCAGATGATAGCATAGCACACATTTTGCTCTCTAAGAGCACAGTACGTGAGGATGAGAGTGCATCCAGATATTGCTGGTTACATTTTTGGTTTTGTCTAGTTCCACCTGTATGTAGCTTTCGGCCAGTTAAAAGCTAATTTGATCTTGTACTTTTGATAGTGTTTTTTTGCTCATTCTTGAGTTGTCCATTAGATGTAGCGGCAGTTTTACAGTCATCGTCACGTGCTTTTATCACTAAGAGTCTGAAAGGTTCAGTTGTTTTCCGAAGTCTCTGAACAACAACAGCATTTTGCAACTTGGCTTCCTCTAGTGTGAGCGTCTCGTCCCGCAGCTCTCGAAACGGCAGCGAAGTAGTCAGTGTGAAGGGAACACTTCCCTCTGATCCTTGATACTTTGTTATGAAGTCTCTGACATGGCTTATTCTGAGAAGAAAAAACCAGAAAACTCAGCATGAGAGCACTCCAATCCCAACACAGACCATATGCACAACACAGAGCCACCACAAGAAGAGAATGAGACACCCACTTCATGTAATACCTGATGGCATAGAAATGGAGGAATATGGATGGGGTGGTATCCTGAAGTGTCTGATCCACTTGGGAGGCAAGGACTAAGGTTTGCATGCTCTAAGAGCAGTCCCAAGGGAAAAAAGATGAGTATCTTATTCTGAGCGCTCAAATGCTTCACTATGGCTCAGATGGTAGTTACACCAGCCTACCATTTCTTAACCAGCTGGTGGAGCTCTTACCTGAGGTTTCTGTAGCCAAGAGCTAGAATGAAGATGCCTCCAGTGTGTGGTGCATGTAGCAGAACCATAATAATAATAATAAAGAAAAAGGGTTTGCAGAAATTGTCTGGATAGCTTATGAGTTAACTAGGTCTAAATATAGTCTCCTTCTACCAAAGCAGGTGCAGCAGTGAATTCATTACAGATTCAAGCCGCCTGTTAAGGTGTGAAGAACCTTGCAACAAGACAGAGGTTTTGCTGTGGAAGAATCAGGATTAAACAATTTAATTAGAAAATGAAGATGACAGCATACATCTATACCAGTAAAATAAACATAGTGTCAATGCCCATTCTCTGATCCTGAGGCCAACTGGTAGACTCTGGCTACCGGCAAATTGTTAAACTCATCCTTCCTCTCTCCCATGCACAGGGTAGCCCATGGGGTTTACTGCCTCCTGGGAATGGTCCGTGACCTGAGCTAACATCTGAACAAAGCCTAGGTATTATTTGAGAAAGTGCTAGTTGGCTTGGGGGAAAACCATCCTAACAGTTTAGCAGCACAGATGACCAGATTTTCATGCCTTAGCCATACTTACTAGGACAGATATAGCCAGCATCTAATTCCTGTGCATGCAGGCCTCAATTAAGAGGCAGTACTTGGTCTTATAAGCCTAGAGCCTGAAAAACATCAAGCAGGAATAAATTTTTGGTTGGACATTTACAGATGTCTACCTGCATTATATCAAAGTTCACTGGGTCCCAAGAGCAACTCAGGCCTAGCCACCAGCTATCTGCTTTAGGATGAACAAGTTCCTTTCCAGGCTCCATACCCAATGCTCCACAGTCACACTAACTTAGCAACTGCTCAAGAAGGGACACAACTCAATTCAAAACATAGCTATGTGTGCTATTCCTACAGGACTGTTCTGCTAGTTGCTTTTGTCTTGTGTCTTCTCGATTCCCCATACTGCAGTATTACAATGCTACCTGCACTTTTGCTCCAATGCTGTAACTTCAATCTTTCGTCACTGATCAAGTCACATCTAAAGTAGTAGTTACTGTGGCACATATATATTCTATCTGCAAAAGGGTAAAAGTAATCAATTTACCCAGGCACTGCAATATATATATGCTACAGGTTATTTACCTATAGTTTAATTAACAAATAGTTGACTGTTTTCTGCTTCTCCACTGAAAGTAGTGCTATACACGCAATCATAATGCTTAAGGATATGTACTCCGAAAGGATTTCCCCCTATTTCTTACTAAGTCATACACAAATACTGTATACAGCACAAACGTGCTGGTGTTGTGGCAAGAGGATATGTTATGTGATTTATTGCAAACTACTTCAGAAAGCGCATCGCATCAGTAAGGCTGTTGTTCTGCTTATCTCAGACTTTTTTTTTTTCCCTCCAAAAGCACTTAGCAGCTGTTCAAACTGCTACTTACCATGAAGACAAAAAGCTTCTATATATACTTAAGTGTGTGAAACCTGGAATAATTAAGATATTAAGCCCTCCATGAAGTATTTATAATTAAAATAGCAATTGATCCTCCAGCAGTACATCACAACAGTGTTTCAGTTCATACCTCAGGCCATTAACAGTAATAAATTAGTACAAGTTAAAGAAAAAGTTACAGTCATTAACCTTCAACTGCTGAGCTTTTCTTCTGACCAGCCACAAAGGCATACACAGTTTATCTTGACAGCAGCCTGCGTTGTATTAAATCTATGATCACTTTCAGTTGCTTCACAGAGAATCATAGGCAACATAACCTTTCCATATGATGTGATTGTACAGTACTGGAGTAATTTCTCAAATTACAAATTTGAGAAAGGTCTCTAAAGACAGTAGGTTCTACAATTTAATGTTAAACAGTTAATCCTACTTTCTCAAAGCTCCTGCATACATATGCTGCACTGACACCTTCTGATGTTATCCCCATTTATAAGCCTCTTTGGGAACCAGAAATTTTACTAATTAAGGATTAAACACATTGGACACATTCTATTCTGTCCATGGTGACATGCAGGTGATGAACCTCCCCTGCCTAGTGCACTGACTCTGGCCCTCCCTAGAGATTTCTCTGGCTCAACTCTAAGTCACATCCTCCAGCTCCCAGCTGTGATGCTGTCTATGCCCAATGACTAGCAGGCTCTTTGCTAAGCAATTTGCTCCAGATGTAGTCATTTTGTGAGAGATCTGTCATCTTAAAAGCTGTTTCCTCTAGTTATAAGCAATACATACACCTTAACTTCACTAACCTACAAAGAACTCCTACAGTTTCCTCAGATTTTCATTTATGCTCAGTTATGTGCTGACTATTAACACCTGTCCACATTCCTCTTATGCTCCTCTCATCAGCTAAAGATTTCTCAAAATTTGAAAGGAGGTTTTCTAGATAACATTGGACTGCTGTTCAGCTGTAAGTGAACTGAGGAGGTAGATTATTCACAGAAATTAGAGACTTATCATGCGTACAGGCATAGGACAAATAGTTCAGATGCAAAGACATATGACAGTGCTAAAATGAGTCTTACCTGTGAGAAACATTGAATTTCTGAATTATCCTTTCCCCATCAGCTAACCAGATCTGGATGTTAGTGATAGGCTCCAAATCATTTAAGGGTACTAAAGGCAGGTGTCTTTTGTTGTCAGGTCCTTGATGATCATCTCTTACTTTAGAGATTATCCTTGGAGTAGCACTGAAAAGAAAAGCCATACGAGGTTATGCCTTCTGTCTACACATGTAAACTTGAACCTCCCTCCAGACCTCTGCTTCAGGAGCTTTCTGCCCTGTATCAGGGTGCATTGATGACTTATTTTTTTAACAAATATAGGAATACTGACATAAATGTCAGCTTTTTTTTCTTTAACTGTATGCCAATACTTTCTCTTGAAGACTTCAACATGCTAAAGAATTTCAGTTTGCTCATGTTAAACATTTTTACAAGATGGAAGGGAACTTAAATATCAAAGGATTAAATATGAATACACAAGAGATGAAACAGAAGATTCTTCATGCATTTTTTGTACTCTAATCACACAGGTGAAACTTTAAGGAGTTTGAGTATTGAATTTGCACACTCAATGTTAATTTTCACTGTAATGTGATTACAGTAATTCAATTTAACTGAATGTTGTTAGCCTTGATTTAGACCCCAGCATCATCTATTTCAGCTTAGAAGCATTACTCATTTATCAGAGAAATTGACTTAATGTGAAAATCCTGGCTGATGCACACAGCACTGGGATTTTGTTTTTTTTTCTAAGGCACTTTCGACAGCTGACCTTACCATAAGGTCCATAAAATGACTTGACAGAATACAAGGACCTCAGTCCAAGTATGTGGTCTTAAAAAA
>WAAD01025440.1:30186-42662 GCA_013389945.1 Fregata magnificens | reverse complement strand
ATGGCCATAGAATAGCAGTCTTAACAATACTGCATCTGCTTCGCAGACAAACCTCATCCTTGCATACTTATGTTCTTGTACCTGTCTTAGTTTAATCACAAAGCAGAAAAGTCACAGCCAATTTATTATTAAAACAAAGATGGCTAATGACTTAATATATTCAGGCTAATTAAGTTAGAGTCTTGGGCTCAAGTCCTTCTCAGTCTGAGGTATTTCAAAAACTCTTTATCACCCATGCCCTAAATTCTAGGCTATAAGCCAGCAGAGGCACTTTTTATTTCTTCCATTGAAACTCTGCAAAAAGGATGAGAATCAAGGAATCTCATTCCCAAGTGAGCGATAAGAGATGTTCACTGCAACTGGAGACAGATGAGACGCACAGAATTGACTGTTCTGCGTTACACAGAAATCAGCTGGGGCACAAGAACTTGGCACCAACAGATTCCAAGAGGCACATCTGTAAAACAATCTGGTATTCCAAGTACAGGTGACTTACTATCACCCACCTGCCTCTACCGATTTACTTGTCTCACACCCAGCTTCTGATCATGCTTGACCTCAGTACAAAATAAACCCTAACCGCCCTCCAAGGTCTGAAAAAAACCCAGCTTGAGCACCAGCAAGATAATGTTAAACAGTCTTGGGAGCAGAGAAGAAAAAGTTCAAGTCATACTTCAGTCCAGCAATGATCAGCTTTTGCTGTCTACTTGATCAGTGGCGTTCAGTTCCAGGTTCAGACACTGAAGTATAAGCACTCATGTGTGAGCTAGCTGTCTCCAATACAGCAAAGGCTGGAGAGGTAGTCAACCATGCAGCTGCCAGGCATCTGGCTTAACCTGGGCTGAACTACATTTTAGCCCATCACAGTTGTAGTTCAGACAACTGTCTCAAACAGATATAGATTTTGGTGTCATTTTCAAACCGACTTCCCTCATGGTAACATCTCAGAATTTACAGTAGGCGCTGGAGATGATTCTCTCAATAGCAAGTATGGGTGAAACTGAAGCCAACACGTTAAGCTAAGCTGCAAGAGAAAGTCAGAACATCTATATTCACCAAGGTTTAAAACATTTCTATATGTAATAACTTTGCTCTTGTAGAACTGACAGATAAAGCCATCTAGTGGTGGGAGCTTTGACTAAAGCCACACACCAAGGATCTAAGTCTCCTATTAGCCTGAGATCAAAGCATTATCACCCCTTTTAAAGGCTTATTCCTTTTATAAGATTATCAAAAGAAGATGTAAACTAAAGATCGAAGAGACAGAAGAGCCTCCTGCCAATTTTCTGAAAAGAAAGAGCCCAAGAGTTAGGTATCATGCCTTACCCTGACTAATGGTTAAGAAGCTTGACACACAATGTTTTACCCTAGTGAGGTTATAGAGCAAGCCCACTTTGCTACAAGGGATTTCAGTCAATAGTTTAATTAACATGCTTCTGAGGCAGTCTTTAAAATGTATTGATAAGCTTAACAGAAAAGTGCAATTGCAAATCTTGTTCTAGTCCCAAACTATATAGATGCAGCTGAACAGTGGTAGACAGAATATACCCATTAGTTATATAGATTCATAAGGTATATTGGAAAGGTCTGATAAGTCTCATTTGTTTATCCTGTACAACAAAAAGGGAGAGGATCAAGCTCATCTGAGTTATATCAACAAACATGTAATTTCTAGTTCCTCCATTTTTCCTCCAACAAGTTTTAATGAGCCAGTCAACAGACCAATAATCCATCCATCTGGAAACACTGGCAGAAAATCTATAGACTATTAAAAAAAGAAAAGTTTGTTTGATAAGCAGAAGGTTAGCTAGGTCATAAACTGTTCAGTCATTTGCTTCTCTCATTTCTGATTAAGCACACAAATGCAACTATGGACAGGGAGTTCTACAGCTTAACACTTGTTACAGGTCTCAAGACAGCACTATTTCCCCACAAAGCTTTTCTGCTGAAAGAGTAGCATATGCGTGCAATGGACATCCATTAACATCAGGAAGTGAGCACTAGTTTATGGAGTAAGAGCACTTACGGCTCATGTTTCCAACATCAGCAAAAATATTTACTCATCTTTAAAGAAAATGCTCTGATAGCATGGCACTGAATAGACTAGCAAGAGTAGGAAAAAAAGCATTTTATTCAGTCCATAGAGAAGAAAAAAAATGCTGAGCAGGTTGTAGGATGTCTCAGCATACAAGACCAGTCAACCGAAATTCACAGAATAGCATGTTCCCAGAACCTAACCTGCCTATTGGGAAGCAAGATTATTACTTGCTGTAGGCATGACAGAGCACGACAAGCAACTGAACAACCTACCATTTAGCGCTGGTTAGCAGCAGAAACCCAGCACACTGAAGATCTTTTTGCTTTTGCTATATACAGGTCTACTTGTAGATAAAAAAAGGTTAAGTTCTTGACCCTCATTTGCGCAGGATCTCAGTGCTACCAAAAGCAAGTCTTGCAGCATCTCATCCATCTCTCAAGGGAAGATTTTTCCCTATTGACCATATCTACTCAAGCATGTAGCAACTGAATGGACTGCGCTACAGAAACAGATGAAACTGATAAACAGATACTTGCTTCTCTGAGGCAGCCTGGAACCACTCATCCTTTACCGTTATCAGTCTCTTACTCTGAACATTATCATCTTCTTCCCCTGCCTCATTCTTCCTACCCAGATCACACTTTGCCTCAGCACAAGCACTGTGCCTTAGCAGCAGGCCCTTTCCACTTAGTGAAAACAAGCTGTTCACCTAAGGTTTCACCACAGTCTACTAACCCCTGTCAGCAGGTCACTAAGCTGTCCCACCTGTGAAGGCTTCCTGTAGGCTCCTGGTCACTGAATGTGTTCTGTTCCCTAGGCTGAAGTCTGCTTTTATAGGCACGTATGTCTTACACAACAGGGGTATGTGAAGCAGGTAATTTGGCTGGAGTAAAAAAAAAAAGTCACAGGGATCAAATACATGAACTCCTGGCCTGCCCCTTTACAACAGCCTTCCAAAATACAGTACTGTTTGGTTATAAATCAAGTCCAGTTTTAGCATTGGCATTTAGAGGCTGACACTCTCCAACCACAAGAGAGTCATGGAGTAAGGGAAAGAGGATCCCTGTAATACACTAAAATGTCTTACTGCAATAAATGCATGGTTAAATACTGAGGAATTTTAAGAGAATGCAAAATAACCTCTTCTTCAGTTCCCTTTATGGGATTGTCGTACTTCTCTCTTCTCACACGAAGTACTGCATACAGCTTTAAAAGAGATTCTTTTCTCTTAAATCACAGAATAGAAGAGTGACAGCCTTTCAGCTGGAAACAGTTCTGCTAATATTGAGACCTTGAACAAAGAAAGCCAACAGCACCCTGGCTGTATTAACAGGAACACAGCCAGTAGACTGTGGGAGCCCATTATTCCCCATGCAGCACTCATTAGACACACCTAAATACTGCTTTCAGATTTGGTACCCAAAAGAAAAGAAAGATGTTGATAAACTGGAGCAAGTTCCACAGAGGGCCAGCAAGATGGCTGCAGGCTGGAGCATTTGCCCTGTGAGGAGAGGGACTTGTTCAGCCTGTGGAAGAGCTAGTGTCGGGGGGGGACACCTAACAGCAGCCTGCCAGGGTCTACAGGAGGTCATCAGGAGGAGGGAGACAGGCTCTTCATGGTGGACATAAACTGAAACAAGAGACATTCAGACTGGATATAAGGAAAAATTTCTTTCCCATGAGGACAGTCCAGCACTGAAGCAGGCTGCGCAGCTTCCACTCTTGCAGGATTTCAAGGCCCAACCAGACAAAACTCTGAGCAACCTCATCTGCCCCCACAGCTGACCCTGCTTTGACCAGGAGCTTGGATTAGAGAACTCCAGAGGTCACTTCCAACTTGAATTATGAGATCTTTTACCATAGGTATAGTTCCCTTCAGCTACTCAATCATAGATCACGTCAGACTACTCACCTTCCTAATCTGTAACCATGTCCAGAAAAGGGATGAAACATTGGCTTTTTCGATGACAAATACACTTTATCTTTTTTATCTTCCACTTTCACATCTACCTCCTCCTTATCAAAAACTTTTCGTAGCTCAAAAGGCAGTTCCCTTAAGAAAAAAAAAGAATACATGTCAGAAAAAGAACTACTATACTGTTTTCAGTACACAAAATAGATTAATGATTAATATCTGTTCTATGTTTATCCTTTCAAGGATGATGCTTTTAAAAAAAAAAAAAAAAAAAACTTCACAAGTATTTAGTAAGAGTTATGTAGTGCATGACATACAAACAACTTCAAGTTCCTGAACTGCAAGTTAACTAGAAAGTGAACAATAAAAAAAGACATCATCAGGCAAGTTAAGTTATTGAATGATGTTCAAATTTACTCAGCAGTTACCACTCCAAAGCACATGATGAATAGGAAGTTCAGTATTGCCATACATTGCTGCAAAAGGTTCAACTATTTTATCCCCAGAGTAAAATAAGAAGAAAGAGAGACAACTGGCATTTAAAGATAAAGAACTGAGAACACAGTGTGTTTAATTACAAATAAACACGAATCTCTGCTTTTAAAAATTAGATCATCACTAATAGCTACACTCTTTAGTACAGTGACATCACCTGACTAATGTTTTATTTGCATTAAGCAGAACACAACAATGCCTTTGTCTATGAGCTCTGATGCAGATACTACATTTTCGGGTGGTGGGGCTCAGCTGGCACAGGGGCTGTACTAAGTGCTACTACCATCAACGATTATGCAGGAACCATCTTGTAATTAGCATCTTCACAAGCAAACAGCAGAAGAAAGGTGGCAAACTTTTGATGCATGCACACAAAGAAAGCAAAGGGCTTTAAACAGTGCAGTTAATTGCTATTACAACTAACACAGGTGACAGCCATAAAGGAGAAATACAGAGTAAAATTAGTATTTTTGATGGGCTAGCAAAGTACGGAAAAGAATCATAGAATCATTAAGGTTGGAAAAGACCTCTAAGATCATCAAGTCCAACCGTCAACTAACACCACCATGCCTCCTAAAAGAAAACATACAATGGCTTCATAATTTCCCATACTTGAAAGGGAGTTATTGAATTTTATTCTCCTCTACATTTGTATGGCGTGAGGAAAGAGACTACAAATTAAAGGCTCAAAATTACATTGGTTTGTATGGTCAACCTGCTTTTTTAAAGCAACACTGCAAACACTAGCAGAAATCAGGAGAGCGTGCTAATTTTAACAGGGGGATAAAAGTAAAATTGCTATATACACACAAAAAACTGAAATAGCAAGTTTGTACTAGGAAAAATGTCTGAAATTCAAGACTGCTCAGAGTTTCTTGACGTTACATAGAGCAACGGTGCCCATTTAAGGCTTTTCATCAATAAAAAGAAAACAAAGACCATAAAAACAGGAATGCTCAACCACTTGTGCATTGAGTTCGTTAGTCAAACTACCATTTGATCAGTAGCTCTTACTGGGCCCTCTGATTCATTCTTTATTTCATTCTGCACCTGCTATGCCCCCTACCAACACTCACTTTTATCTATTTCATCAGCAACTGTATGACTACTGCAACTGAAAGCTATATTAAACCTGTTGATGTTAAAACAGCCATTAGCACTGCAGGAACTGAGACAGGCAGTGGCCTACGCTCCTACAGGGATACTGCAGTGCAGCGAAGCCAAGCAGCTATGTAAAAAATTTAGAGCACAAGCTAAGTGCTACCCAAAGCACATTAACTCAGGATGATTAAGAACACAAAACTCACTTACCCTTTTTTAATGGAGTCCAAGAACTGCTTGTTTGCAACATCAGTGTAGCTCCTAAGTTCACCGTCATTTACTGTAAACCCATTTTTCCAAAGTTTAATGATTACATCAACCTATAAAGTAAGAACAATTCTCTTTATAACACTGATGTAAAACCAGCTTGGTATACCCACAGTACCCTATGACTGTAAATCATCCACTGCATGGACTAAAAATACTGAGAGAAGGCTCGCTATAATCTGTTTCGGCCCTGTGCCAACAGGCAGAGCAACTGCAAGGGGTAAGTGACATTTCTAAGTATCTTGTGTCAATCAGGGTTAGAAATAAACCTTCCCCCAATCATCTTGCTTCCCTAGGTCAAGAACACTCCTTCAATTCAGCAGGAGGAAAAAGAAAAAAAAAGCTGGAAGATCCCAATCAGCTGCAACTCTTCAAGAGCTAATTTGAGAGCACACATGCCTGGTGTTGGAACACCGACTACCAGAATAGTCCAGCTGGGGATTTATTACAGTAAAGCCTTGTTCTGACCATTCAGGAGGATTTTCTGTAAGTAAGGCATTGAGATAATGCATGCAGAAGCCTTTCACTCAGGAAATGCAGAAAGTATCAGAAAATTTACTTTCAGACAGTCATACATTTATGTTACCCTGGAATTCCTGGGTATATTCAAAACCTTGGTGTCAGGGGAATGAAAAAAATAAATTCTCAGTAATTCATTAACTTTGCCAGAGAACATCCACTATTTCAACTTGTAGCCTTCACACTGTTCACTGAAATCTCTCCAACTTTAACATGGATATATTTGGGATTGCATTTTCATATTTATGCATCACGCCATTTAAGGCAGCATTTGATCACCCAGGTCTGATCCCTGAAATACGTCGTCTTGACAGGTACTTGGCCACATGTGAGGTATATGAAGCATGTACAAATGCAGAATTCACCTCAGCTGGAAATTAGTTCAAACTAGGCTTGACAGTTTTCTCTTTTTTTTTTCCCCCCTCCTTTTTTGCAGTTTGACTTGTTAGAAGGTGATTGCTACATAAATACACAGCATGTGCAAACTGCTGAATAAAAATCCTTCTCTTTTGGTTGGGTAATCTGTCAAAAAGGTATATAGCACTCAGCAAGATTAGATTCCTTCAAAAAGTCTCGTGTCTCATGGCACCAAAGCATATGGAAGGAGTTCTAATCATGGGAAGGTTCCTCTACAGTGTGCCAGCATGCAAGTTTAACATGGACTAAATATTCCACACCAACTTCCCGTTTAGACACTGACACAAGTACTGCCATGGAACACTATTTCAGAACTGCAATTTAAGGTATTGCTCCTGACACTCCTTTTGTCCCAGGCTCAGTTGGCGATGCATGAACATAATTTCCAGTAATGCCCGCTCCAAATTTCTCCTTGACATCTTTGTTCTACACGGCCTTTTCTCCACCCCCTTAGAATCTTTGGGGAGTAACAAAAAAATATGAAAAGGACTGAATCACTGAGATACAAACCCACAGTAAACATCCCACTACTACCACAACTATACAAATGAGAGCAAATGAAAAAAATTTGGGCTATGTCTCTGCATAAAAAGGCTGCAACTCTTTAAACAACTTCTTATGTAATAGTAGTTGTCATTCCTTGCACCTCATGATCAGCTCACTCTCCTTACTAATAAAGCAGAAGTGCATCAGCCAATGCCAGCGTAAGTCCTAGAACAACACTAAAACCACCATAAAATACTAAGAGCCAGAAGCACAGAAGCATAGGCCTGGCTGACTAAGAGATGGGAGACTGTTCCTACTGCCGTGTGAATTCTGTGTGCGTTTATTTACAGATGTACAGGTTAAGACTGCTGGAGTTCTTGCATTTGTTTTCCAGAGTACTCGTGGAGTGCTATTATGTTAAACATGAGTATTTTTTCTTTACCACATACCGGGTTCTTGACTGTAGTCGGGGGCATACATATAGCACCAACCTTCTGAGCTTCTTCAAAAAGGTTATCTACAAAGTAGTCACCGTTTTGTTCTGTACCGTTCAAAATCTGATCATCGGTTCCCGATTTACACATCCTGCAGAACAAAGACATAAGTAAAAATGATGCCTCAGAGAGCACATCAGAAGGCAAACAGTTACCCTAGAAGTTCAGTACCAAGAGGTGTAAAAGGCATGCTCCCCTGCACCCAGCTTACTTGGTTGTTGCAAAACATCAGGTCAACTTTGCGTTGTGCCTTTTCTAGAAACTTCTTACGAATCTCTAACTGCTACTATTTGCACTTCAGAAGCACAAGTTAAAGAATGACAATAGAAAAGGTGAATTAATCTGTGCAGAGGCTTCTAAACATGGTATCAGAGCAAGGAATGCAGGTTAGATGATTCATACTTCTAATTCAGACCATCAAACATTTAACTGCACACCAATGAAAGGCATTGAAGCATTTCCATGATACAGGCTTGGGTGACTTCCTTTGCCATAAGTTTTAAAAACCACATACAAGAAAATTGCCCTAGGGTTTACTCCCCCTGCCTCCAAACCTCCCCATTCCCAGCACCACCACAGAACCACCATTACTGTCTTTGAAAGCAGAGAAACTCAAGAACAAGTGACTCAACACCACCTGAGCACACTGAAGAAATACAATAGACGACTTCAATACTGTGGAGACTGCGAGAGTATTAAAAAAGATGCATCAACCATGTCTTTTGATAGAACATTGTATATGTGACAGCTGTTTCTGTTAGATTTTCACCAATCAAAATGCAGAAATATGCAACCTGAATGAATGATTATCTTTCAGTTTAGGTTCTTTGCATAGTAAGAGGATTATGCAGCTTTTGGTAAACATTGCAAGAGTTATTCCTATTGGAGATTCAGAAAAGTCTATTTTAAGCAATTCAGAAAAAAAAAAATCCCAGCTCTTGAAAAATATCCAGTTTTACATAAAACTCTGCATTGAATTCAAGAGCAGCAGTGCTTACTTGAATGGTAATTAGATACATTTGCATAAAAAGGAATTGTCTGCAGTGCATCTATGCAACACTAAGAATCCCTACAGATTAACATCTTTAAACAAAAAAAAAAAAAACCCCAAATGAAAAGCAAACCTCAATAACGTTAAAGGAGAAATTTCAAAAGTATGCTGTCCCCATTTTAGTTTTCTAATAGAACAAAAGAAACTTGAGGCGTTAATGTAGGTATTCACTATGCTTTACCTCAGAAACATAACTGGAAAACCAAACACCTCCATATCAAATGTAGAGGTGCACAGTGAGTTAGCAATCTGTAAGGCTGCCTTTCTACTTTAAATAAAAATATTTATGCAGCTTCTTGCATCTAGGAAACATTCCAGGTATGTGAAAAATCTTCTACCAAAACTTCTTTAAACTTCACTATATGTGGAGCAGGTGGATACAGGAAAAAAATTAAAATTTAACATGAAGTTTGAAAAGTCATGACAGGACATACAAACAGCAATAGGAAAGGAAGAGGAAAAAGGGGGACGGGGAACTGGCACCTACCATTCTTTCTTTACAGTTTTGATATTGTCCATGTCTTTCATTCTGGTGCTTCACCTAATTATGAAAAGAAGATGGTTTAAAAAACCAAAACAGAACAAAACCAAACCAACCAAACAAAAAAATCAGACAAAATGCCCAGCACACTTTGCCTCCTTTTGTAGCTGAAACACTCTTTATAGTTTTTTCCTATGTTGATAGTACATTTAACCAGAAACCTCAACCTCCCCCCCCACCAAGTCTCCAGATGGTTCTTTGTTTTCCTGCAGTTTCTAATTTAATGACACATGAACCATGCATCGGTTTCAGACATCCAAAAGGAAGATTACTTTTTCATAAATGTACAAAATAAATTCCACAGTAATCATGTGAATTGAAAATACATGTCCATACTTATGCTAAGTGAGGAAAAAACATCACATTCCTTTTCTGAGTGGCATGATTTAAACTCCCCTGATTTTTCACACGACTATGAGACCATTGTACAAAAACTGCACTGCCACTGCAGGCATTCTAATGACCTTCACCTTAATAGCGTGCATTATCGAAAGATTTGTCAGGTTCCTCTTCCTACCATACCTCAAAATACTGGTGCAGCATCCCAGAAACTGTGAATTATCATTTCTGGTCTACTGTTTAGCTAGAAAGAAAATCCTGGATTTGCAAGTACTAAATATACTACAGGATTAGTCTGCTGAGTCAAAGAAATGAAGAACGCCATACTGATCTCATTACACTCACTTCTAACCTCTGTGAAAAAAGTTATAGAGTATCACAAAAAGCCAGAGACTCTCAAAAACACCCTTAAAAAAATTAAAATTACTATAAAATTAGACAACCTGCCAGGAGAACAGAAATTTTAAGTTGCAACTGTGTTTAAAGATGTATTCCTGAAGACCACTGGGTGCAGGTTACAAAGATGGTGTTCTGCTCCTGGCAGGTTTGGGACTAAGTTGTGATATTGTGCGCATGGCTTTTAGAGAGCCTCAGACTAAGCAGTGACAGCCATCATACTCCTGAAAAAGTAGTATGCACAGCAAGACCAAAATAAATTTTAAGTGGTCTTGACATCTAATTTAACAAGATGGAAAGGTTAGGGGGAACAACATTGACTGCAGCACTAATAAAAAGAAAAAAAAAATCAGTTATTCAGTACTAATTCACGTTCCTCAGGAGCCTAATATTGGTATTCTTTCATCTTGGAAGTTAAATCCTTGTGAGAGACATTCTGTAGAAATGTATATAAGCCTTCAGAAAACCCCCATAACGCCCAAAAAGATTCAGTCAATATGTCCATAACAGGTTTTAAAGTTCAGGCAGTCTTCAATTTAACCAATGCTGTTATGCATTAGGTCAAAACATTATACTCAGCACACCTTTGACATGTCACACAAGATGGGGTGCGGCCTCCCCCCCCCCCCCCCCCAAACGTTCTTCAAGAGCATTATATATATCTGACAAGCCTGTGCTAGTATGTTATGACCTTGTACGTGTATCTGAATCTGGAACTTTGTACCTCCACTTGGAAAAAATGAACTTTCAGTATCAAGTAAGTATAGTGAAATTAAGGGTGTTTAAAAAAAGAATTTTCAAAGTTCTCCCAAATTAAGTTTTAACACACTTTAGGACAAAGTAATTTTTTGTGTTTTGTGTTAATGCGCTTATCTTCTAATCTTTCACTATTCAGTAGGCTCCTCCCCAAAGCAACAATAGCCACCTCCAGCCATCTGCTTGTGTTGATTCTCTGCGACTTGTCATCAGAGCTGTTAAAAAGAGACAGACACAGTGAAGCAGCTCTTCAAATTAATTCTTTTGCTCAGCCTCAAATGTGCAAGAATAGTATTCAAAACTAGTCAGCTGTGAAAGTTGCTGTTCCTTCTAAAGTACGACAGCAATCACACTTAGAAGAAATGTTTGTGTTAAAATATCAAGGTGAAGAAATCAGCCTGTACAGCATATTGATGTTTATTATGACCAAAAAGCCATCAGGAGATAAGGATCAGACTGCACTGCAAACACTTTAGCTCAGCAAGCCAACTCAACTAGCACAAACGACCTCTCCCGCCAACTTCTGACAGACATCGCTGGATGTCACATTAAGAGTTTTGGTACATACTTTTTGTGTCTGTGATAAAAAGCATCACAGACCTGAACTTCCACCTCCGGAAATTAAATTTAAAGCACAGGAAGAAGCTCAAGCTGCCAGCAGCCTACCACAGCTACATCTGTTAACTGCGGTAGGATACTCCCGGCCTTTCCTGGCTCAGATCAGCTTCTCCTGCCTCAAAGGCTCTCCACGCCCTGAGGCTCCATCCCTGCGACCCCACGGGGGACGACGACGGCCCACTTACCCAGCGGTGGCCTCTCACTACCAGGTCTTTGAAGCAAGCAGCTCTCACCCACACAGTTACAGACACACTAGTTTCGGCAGATATTTTTGTGCTCAATATCGTTGAGCCCACGCATCCAGTTATTTTAACGCAAGAAAAACAAAACAGAAACTACCTTTGATGGTTTCTTTGCTCTGAAGGACAGAAATATTCAAGCAAGCACAGAGAGCCCCCTCTCCCCCACGAAAGCCATTTTTACTAACTTTGGCAGAAAGTGAACTTCTCAAGTTGAAAACGTCCACAGCAGAGCGCAGCCTATCACTACACTGCACGGAAATTGTGACTGAAAACTGCACTGTACCGTGTGACAAAGAAACAAGCGGCTACAGAGAAATGGCAAGGGCAAATTAAAAGCGAGATGAGCATCGAACCTAATGGCCTGAACGTGACTGATAAGCTCAGGTAAAAACCACAGCATAAACGTTTCCTCTCCAGCTGGCTAGAAGGGCTGTGCATTTTGGAAATAAACCAGCCCCCCCCCCGGGCTGCCAGCACCTGAACTTCTCCGCACCCCCGGCAGAGAAGCCGGGCTCTGCCCGCGTAGCGCGGCGGTCCACGGAGCAGACGCTCCGCGCCTCCTGCCCACACCGCTGCCCAAATGACGCCCCGCCCGAGCGGCGGCCCACGCCAGCACCCCGGCGCGGTACGTCGCCGGTGAGGTATTTTTAGAGACGATGAGACAATAACGTAGTAGCAACGCGGAGGAGTAACGCCCCAGGGCGCCCGAGAAAGGGGCCGGGCCGGGTAACGACCCCCCTTCCCCGCCCGCGCCGAGGGATGCCTCACGCTGACGCCCCGCTCCGCGCGGGACGGGACCGG
>WAAD01025436.1:72266-83706 GCA_013389945.1 Fregata magnificens | reverse complement strand
GTTGTGTAGGGGCAGCCGGGAAGGCAAGGGAGGCCAACCCTTAATGTCCTCTGGACACTGGCTGTCCCTGGTTGGAACTGCCTCCCGCCTTCTTATGTACAAGGGGAAAATCACAGCTTTAAGAGAAGTCAGTAAACAAAATTACAGCATGAAACTGGGAAGGTGATCTTTGTCCTAGGTGTGGGATCATGGGAAAATCCCTATCAATGTAGGAAACGGTATTGTTCTTTGACGCTCATTTACTCTGAATATTGAAAGAGATATTTAAACATCTTAAAATAAAGCACAATTTAACTCTTCTGTGTTCTTCTTTTATTGCTAAATGCTCTTATGTGAAGCACTGTTTCTAATCCTGTATGTGGGGTTTTTTTTCTTTCTTTTCCTCCTTCCTTCCCCCCAGGGACAAGAACCACCAGCCCCACCAGTGGACTAGAGCGTTCAGTATTGGAAAAGTTCAGCAGCTAAAACCTTGCACGACCAAATGAACGAAGTGACCAGATTACTCCTAAACCCCATTCAATACCGTTTTCTTTTCTCATTTATATAGAGCAGAATTATCATTCAGCAGTTACCTTCATTAACTGCTTTTAGCAACTTCAATTTTAAGTTAATTTTTGCTTTGTATGTTATTACAATTCCTAGTAGATTGTAATTTGAATAATGATAAGGTGTTGCAGAGGTTTTTTGGTTGTTACCGTTACTGTGGACATTCCACTCAGTCTCTTTCTGTTACAATGATCTTAATTTCTTTGCAGTGATTTCTGATATGCATTGAAAGAAAAAGAAAATCCCTGTGCATCTATAATAATGGAAGGTTACTGACCTTTCTTCAGATGAATCCATATTTTTTCTCCGGTATGCTTTTGAGAGAGTTATAATATGGTTGCAACTATTAGCTTAGTTATGTGGTGAAAAATTGAAATTATTTTATATTTGCCCTGGGTTCAGAGCAGCTTTTAGTCTGGTCTTTGGACCACTAACATAGTTTTCAGGGTTGTTGGCAAAAGCACGGATTGTCCACTAGAATTATACTATGTGTGTGTGTGTGTGTGTGTGCGCGCGCAGAGAAGTGGATGTGATAATTGCCACTGTCAAAGCTTTGACATATATATTGGGAACTTTACACAAAAGATTATACCACCAAAAAAGAAATTAATTTAATCTTGTTCATTAATAAATTATATCTTATTCAATATATTGTCAAAAAAATGTATTCCAAAACCGGATTTGTTTACTTATAGACTTTATGAAAAGCGAAATTTAGTGAGAAGAACTTGGTAGAATTTTCTGTCCTGGTATAGTCTTTTAATAATCGGTATCTTAACAAGTTTTTAGCCATGATGTAATGTATATTGGACAGGATGAAATCATACCAAGAGGTTACCGAGGTTACCAACTTTTGGTATACAACATATACTGGATATTCAGGTTTTTTCACCTGTATGTTATCAGCAATTCTTAACATTTCATCTTTATCTACTGGTTGTAATTGTAGAATAACAAACTTGCAGGTGACTGCATATGGCATGTCTTTTCCCTCTAATATTTGTGTGTGTGTGTGTGGTGTGTTTATGTGTGCGTATGTGTGGCTGTGCACGTACCTGTGCACATCTCCCGTTGCAGCAAATGGGAATGACTTTTTTATGTACATTAATTTAAGAACATTTTAAAGATGTACAGAAAAGCGACACTGTATATTTTTCTTGATCAATTTGAAAAATTGATGAGAATAACGTAAAGAACATTTTTATGTTACCAACACGAAGCTTCTTTCCATAAAGGTCAGTAGAACAGACATAAGGGAATTCAAAGCCTTACTCCACAAACCTTTATTTCATGAGGACTTTAGTTACGGAGCTGAAGGGACTAACTCTTAAGATGCGTAAAGGTTTGTATTAACAGGCTGTAACAAAAATCTCACATCAGATCCCATGGTGGACAGACGCAGGGTTTTCCTCCTCAGGGTAAATGACAGGCCAGCTAAGCCTCCTTGTAAAGGTACAGCGTAGACCTGAAGAAAGGCTTCTGTAATTTGATGTAATTGCCCTTTGAATTTCTGTGGAATAGTGTGCTCCCAAGCATAGGAGCATGCGTAAAAAATAAAAAAATTTTAAAAAAATGAAGAAGGTTGGGCCAGGTGCTCTCAGTGGCATCAGTGCAGTGCCATGTAAAGCAATGGAGCTGCAGCAGAGAAGCTGAGAGAATTTGTCCTATTATGTCTAATGGTGTACAGGCCACAAACACTGTGTGAAGATGTCACTGGGACAAGCAATCTGACTGTGCTTGCTTTTTGCCTTCCGTGTACGTTTATGTTTGGGATACTGTTTTGAACAGAACAAGTAATAATTTTGTTGAACCAACAAGAAAATATATATAATCTCCTACACTGACCTTTTCTCCAGGAATTTTTTGGCCAGAATTCTTCACTATCGGATGCATAAAACAGGCTTCCAGTTGATTAAAAAGCCAACTGAAACAGGCTTTATTTCAGACAGAGGGCCACTCCTCGTCCTTTTGGAAGCCGGTGAGATTTACAGCAGATGCTCCTCACTTGTGAGGATCAGTCTCACTTTACTTAAATGTCTGTGTTTGTATTTATAAAACTCACCATGTGCACCCAGCTCTAAGAGTCTTGGCAAGTGAACTTTTTGTTCAGAGTAGTACTGTTTTACATTTAAATGAACTGTCTTTGCTTGAAATTCCTCTGAGTAATTGTCCCAGTGATTTTATACATGTATGCTTTCCTCATGTAAATTGCTATTTTAAATTTTCTATGTAAAAGAAAAAACATTGGAAATATTTTATTGTAAAATGTTTTACTAAAGAGCCAGGCCACTATCCCACGTCAAAATGTATGCCTTTTAAATTCAGATACTCTCTCCAAGATATAACCTTCAGATCACCACTCAATTAAAATAAAAGTAAATAATTGTAGGACTGTATTTTGCCACTCTTATTCATGTTAAATAGTGCCTTACTCATCAAGTAGTTGCACTGAAGTTTGTGGGACTACTCTGAGATAATGTACTAGTAGCAGCTTTAGTAAGGGTGGCAGAAATCTGGCCTTTAGTGATGTAGTTTGCGATGAAATAATTGTATCATGGTTACAGATGTTTATGGTAAATTTTGAGAAGAAGCGTGGAAGAGATTAGTGGTATGTGAAGCTTCAGGATATGATTAATACTGTAATGAGGGTTTTAAGCTCGGTCAGTAAGAGACGCAAGTTGTTGCAATTTGGAAATATGGATGGAAGTTTACAATTATACCTTAGCTTAGAACTTTGTTAAAACAATAGTATTTTTAGAATCTGCTTAACACAATTATTATACTCTGAAATGAGAAATCATATGTATTCATGTATTGTCTGCAGATCACTTAGCCTTGTAATGTTCATGATTGAAAAAGGAAGAGTGATGATGTGATGTACCTAATGTAAATCAGTGGTTTAAAATGTCTGAATTATGCCAAACAAAAAAATCATCTGTGCCATTTGCAGTTTCCTAGTAATCTTTTACTGAGTACTTGGATTGGGATAAAGGGCTTGTACTATGCACTTTTTATTGACTTAACAAAATAAATAGCAATCGTTAGTAACCTTTTGTCTTTGTCTCTTTGTCTTTGTATAAGATGTAGGACTACACCAACCTATCAATTTCTAAGGTAATTTGAAATCATCTAAAAATAAGTATCAGTAAAAATAGCATGTCATCTGTGTAACTTTTAAAATGTAAATTCTAACTTTTCTAACGGACGCTTGCCTTCTGTATGTATCTCAAGCAAGTCAGAACAAATTATAAGTGGTTTGCAAAGTTTAAGATACTTTGATGACCAACATGGATGTCTCTGCCTTTTGCTCTTCAAAGTAGTTATGCAACCTAGGAAGTTAGAAGTACTACAGTAAGAAAAGTCATGACAGAGGCCAAATATGCCAATTACGTTACTTCATTTCAGATCAAATCCTACTACTTTGGGATTTGCAGTCTATGTCCCAGTTCTTGGCAGTGTTGGACCCAGAGCTGCTCTGAGGAAGGAAGGTGCTCCAGTGGATCCGAGGCAGCATGTAGAAGTCATAGAGACCTGCTGCTTCCTCACTGTTCCCATGGAGTGCAGCACTCTTCTTCCTCTGGCAGCAGAGCATGAGATGCTGACCACTGCCTCGGCAGCAGCTCAGATCCCATGTTAGGGATTCCTGTGTTAATCTAAGGAAAAAAAGGAAAACGCCAGGGGACCATTAAGGTTTAAAATAATATACAGCTATCCAGAGATAGTGCTAATAAATACCAGAGAAGCAGAAACAAAATCTGAAATTATTTTAGTAATAATGATAATAAAATAATAATTTAATAACAAATGCTTTAGGCATTTGAGTCAATTTAGACACTGTATGATTTTAATCAGATCATTAATGTCTGCTCATCAAGATTTACCCTTTTTACTCAAACATGAGGTTATAAATAATCCCTAAAACTAAAACTAAACTTTACTTATAAGTACACTTGTTAAAATGTTTGCCAAGGATGCACATGCCTATTATGAAAAGTGATGCAGAAAGGAAATTACCACAGATTTAAATTAACTATGTTGAATGGATCTGCATGGGGCCTGGCTGTTCAAGACCACCAGGTAAATGGAGAAGATTACTCTGCCCCAAAGCCTGAAAAAAAATTGTACGCTATCATCTGGGATGTTTGGGAGAAATACACCAAATCATTGCAGCAAAGTATTCCATGAACATGAAGTGGGTTCCTTGCGGAAATGGACAACCTACATTCTTTTCTCCTACTACCCTTCCTTGTTCAGTACCAGCCAACAGCCTACAGTGCGATTCACTACAAAGACGTGGACCTTGGTGTGGGGGAAGAAGCTGACTGTCCCACAGTGAACCACATCCTCACTTGTAAAACAGCACAACTCTGTTGGCTTCCAGGGAGTTGCACTCGTCAGCGTCAGCTGAAGATTTGTCTCCTTTCATACCAGAAGAGTTACTGAACCTATGTTACTTGATCTTGTATCAAAATTATTGCCAAGTCCCATAGCAGGGTTTTGTTATTACGTCCTCCAAGCTATAAATGATGAAACAGAGGAATAATTTCTGTGACTATGTAGTATTCAGACTTATACCTGTCTTAAAATTCTTGAAGGTTATTAATTTCTTCTGATGCAAAAAATACCCTTAAAATGTAAGAGAAGGTACTAGAGCCGAGAAAATACGTTTCTTAAGCAGACCAACAAAAGAACCCCACCACTGTACAACATTCTGAAAGTCACAGTCATTGCTTCAATATAAAAAGTCCATCTTAGAAAAGATGTAGGAGCTCAGTTTAGAGCAGAACTTCTAGATGAAATGATAAATGATAAACTGAATGTGATTAGCAAGAAAATGATCCACAGAAGCCCCCACAGGACTGGACACTACACCAAGCACTGCATGTAACACATGAAAATCTACTTTGTTGTTGTGATGATGGCGAGTAAAAATCCAGTTTCGTCAGCTCTCCTAGTTATTTCATGCAGCCTTGTTTTCCATCCTCAGTTTCATATGAATGAAATAGAAAATCCAAATAATCATTTTTCCCGCTTCATCAAATATTAACTTGCAGTTTGAATCACAAGTGCATCTTGTCTCTGATGTCCCCTCTGGCTGTATGCTTCTGTTGGGCTTCAGTATGCAGGGGGCAGAGATTAAGACAAATTTGCTTTTAGCTATTTGTAACAGTGGAGCAAATCTTCATTTTATTTTATGTGAACAACTGTTAAGGCAATGGGACAACTCAGCTGAGTAAAACCCTTCAAAGAAGTCATGCTACAAGACAATTTCTCTCCAATGGGGGTGTGATGAAAAGCAGTGCCTTATCTGGCTGTTCTTATTTCCATTGTGTTAGTTTTAGCATTTGAGGCTTCCTTATTGTTTTATTGAAATGGCTGTTATGCCTGAAATGGCTCTCCTGTTGGGAGATTTAGTATGCTCCATGTTCAGAAGAGCAGTGCTGCTGCCCACAGCACTGCTTCTGAAGGAANAAGGGGGGGGGGGGGGGGGGGGGGGAAGAGGTATTTACTAAACAATAGATAAGGCCATCAAATGTAATCATGCCTGGGAGGAAGTGTGAATAATTTCTGTGTATACGGAGAGATTTAAATAATCTAATTAGAGGAAGGTCATATACTGGAAAACAAAAATTGTCATGTAGGAACTAAAAGAACAGGGATTGAGAGGACATTCTCATCAGAGTTTTCAGGGTGGCCTTGCTTTGATTTTTACATGTTGTTTTAATCCTGCATGGCTTTTGGTTTTTATTTATATTGCAATATTGTCCATAAGTCCAGCTGAAATTATTGTCCAGATGTTCTGGGCCCTATACAAACAGGCACGTTGACCCTGACCAAAAGCTCACTGCATTTTGGGACAGATTTTAACAATAATTACAGTTTGGAATGCTAGTTGTTACTAACACAAATATTGTATTAGATTAATCATAAGCTGTTTGGGCAAAGTCTGACCACACAGCAACGTCGACGTTCTGGTGAGCCGGAGAGGTGGAGGTGAGGAGAGGGCATAAGCAGGGACCTGCCAAGTGGAAAATGTCTCTTGTAACAACTCGTAATGGTGGCTCTGCGCAGTTAACTGTTATGGTTGGCTCTGAGCACACATAAGAGTTCAGGCACTCGGCTGCCTGTGTCCAAAACTGGCGTATGGCTTGCTTTATGCAGCTGTTGGAGCCTTTTCCAGGGGAACACGCATGCCCAGTCCCACACGTCCCTGTGTAATCTCTTTAGCTGCGTCTCCTTCCCTCCTCTTAGCGTTGTAAAATACAAAGCACGGATTCAAATACTGATCCAACTGGTCTGCAGGCAAGTCTTCTGGGCACTTTCGTGCCTCAGCCTGGGACTGTTGCCGAGTAGCTCTGATTTACCCGTTACACGTGGGGTTGCCTCCTGGTTGTGCTGTGTCAAGAGTTAAAGAAAGGCTTGAGGGACAATGGTGGTTGCTGAATCTGTGTCAGGTGTCAGTGTCTCAAACTGATTACACAAACACAGCTGCTTTTAGTTAATAATCAGCTAAATCTGGTGGGGAATTAGTCTGTCATTAAACACTCCCTAGACATGATATAAAACGTCTTTCATATCCAGGGTTCCTTGCTGGCTTTTCCTCTCACCTCCAACATCACGGTGCCGGCCAGGAGATTGTGCGATCATGCACTCACTTGCTCTTTCTTTTCTTCTCTTCCCTTCCCCTCATCCCCCAAATCCTCCATAAATCATGATTTCTTCCTTGCATAATGGAACAGTTTGTACACGAGAGGTGAAGAGTGCCCCCTTTACCCACCTTTGGCATTCAGATCGCCCTTTGCTCAGTGGTTTCTGGAAAGGTGGAGATAAGGCCTTGAGCCCGCTCTCCTGTTTTCCACATAGAGAGGAGAACATAGGATCCGATCTCACACTGGTATGTCCTCTAGCCGTTGAGCTCTTATATTAAAAAGACATTACCACTTTCCTTGGCCAAGCTTTTTGAATGCAGCAGTCTTAAATCTTTGGATTGCATGCTGCTTGATCCTGCTGGTGTTAGCCTTTGCCTGAGCACACATCAAAGGTCAGGTCTGTGAGAGCATATAGCAAAGGGATTGCTCGTTTTCAGGATCAGATCAAGATTAGCTATGGGGCAGGCAGGGGAACAGCTCAGGCCAGATTAGACTGAGGCAGAAGATGTACCTTTAGGTACCTAAGGAAACGTACTGTCAAAACTTGAGTATCTTTTGATTTTATATACCTTTTGGAGTCCATCCCCTAAGATGAGGTTACTGACTAGGTTGTTAACTCTGTCCTGTGTGTATCTATCTATAGCCTAAAATTTACAAATATCTCTAAAAATGCCTATTCTCCTCAAGCAGGTGTGTATGAATTATGATAATCACCTTTCTTGGACATGGATGCTTCCACGAATTACAGCTCAAGCTGTTTAATGTCAGGGTCTGAAAAGACAATCTCCTAGCAGGATGTGTAAGTGAGCAGTGCTCTCGGAATTATAGATTACTTACAGGTAAATTATTATGCAAATGACAATCTTTAAAATGTAAAATCCTGGATGAATGGAACAGTGACTCATCAGTCCTACCAGTAGTTCTCTCAATTTTCATTCCAAAATAACACACATAGGAATTTATCTGAAAAAAAATGAACACTGAGATGAACCCTGTAGGGAGACTTCTGACTCAGGCTGCGGTCCCCAGAACTTAGTCTGGAGAGTGGCAATCCTTCATTGATGCTGTTGTTTAACTGAATGGATGCCCTGCTAGGATAACTTTCAGCAACAAGTGAAGGGAGTATGTTAGTTAAAATCTTGCATAATATACATATTAAACTCACAAATTATAAAGCCAAACTGGACTACTATGAACATCTGTTTTGACATCCATAGGATTTGTATTAATTATTTATTTTTTGCACTAGAAAATATCTTTTAGAAAAACTTTCCAGAGATGGACCATCTCTGAATCATTTCATCTGTTCCTGCAAGAAACGAGCATCGCAAAACTTCATTATACTCACCTGATATTTAGGCATTGCCTCCCAGAAGGGACTCTATAGCCCCAGGTTAGATAGATACACAAACTCCCCACACAGCGGGAAGGAAAGGCTGTCTCGGAATGAGGTCCGGACTGGCCAATATGCTGGAAGAGGGATCCATCTCATCTAGTCAACTGGCAATGCTAAAGAAAAACACATGCCTGAAATCCCATTCCTTGCATTATTTAAGTTACTAACCCTGTATTGCAAAAGGATTCACAGCCTACACTGAGCCTTCAAAAAACTGGAGCAGAACTCACACTTTTATTTAAAAACGTGGCCAGCAGTGGACTGGCCTCATCTGCTTTGTAGCAGCCCAGGGCTGCATTTCCCCAGCAGCGTGCTTCAGGAGGTTTAATGGTATGCCCTGAAGCCTTACATAAGCTTGATTGCCTCTACACAGTGTTGTAAAAAATTCTTCTTACTGGTAAATGATGGGTCTGCCTGAAAGCAAAAACAAAGAAACCCCCACCCAGTAATTCAGAATGTATTCAGTAACGAGAGGGGAGACCCAAGCTCCCTGCCCTTTTCATTGCAGTGACTTTGAGCCCTGCATTTTTTCCCTCCCAGCAGTGCCGTAACCACCAGAGTGTAGGCTATAGGGAAACAAAAGTAGCCCTCATCATCCTTTCTGGGGAAGTCGTGCCATTCTGCAAGACAGAATTCAAGACCCACATCCCAGGCAAGGGATATAACAGCATAGTCTATCAATCAGTGAAGGCCCTTTGCTAAGAGAAAAGAGACTGGGGTCCATTGCCTGCTTCAAGGACCGTTCAGGCATTTGAAACAGCTCTCAAATCATAGACTACAAGCCCGACCTTTCTCCTCCCAGGAAAGGGCCACGATTGCCAGACCCAAAACCTATTCCCTTTCTATCTCCTTGGCAAACTAGCATAGTTGCAGGTGGAGAATTAGATTCCCATGTTTCTTTATAACCCACCAGACACAGCGCTCTCCTGAGATACGTATGCCTGAACCCCTCCAGCCAAGGAAGGCTCTGAAGCTCCTGCCCTCATTCTTAGCAATCGCAGTAACTAGGAGGTATTAGTGGACTGTAATGAACTAGTAATTACCCATACATACAGCAACATGCAAAGGGAGCTCCTTCTCACAAATGTGGCCTTGCACACAGTGACCACCGCTGTGCCTAGAAAATCCATTCCCTGTTTGTCAGGCACATGCTAAGCACACTTACCATACCAAGACCCTTCAGGGACCATGTAAAGGATTTGAGTGGATTTGGCCTTGCCAAGAGAGCAAGAGGCACGTACAGAGGGACCAGATGAGGTTCTTAGTAGTACAAATGTATGCATTTATGGCTACTGAGACCTAAGGAGATAGACAGGGGTTTTGAAGATGATGGTATAGATAAGACTGACTCAGTAGTGAGGATTCACCGAGCTTCTACTTCCTTTGCCTAGGCTTCCCTGGAAAAAAGGATGTGTTCAAAATTGAGACATCTGTGCAAATTAACAATGGGACAAGGCATTACTTGTTTTTACTTCAGGATAAACACGGTGAACCCTGCACCTTCGCCAGGCAGTTCTTTGGCTAACCACGCTGACTCCACTACGATCCCACACTGAGACTGCGAAGCTCAGTAGGCTCTTTCAGCAGAAACACAAATATTTTACAGTACCATTTCTAAAGGACCAGTGAGTTACAGTATGTATTCACGTAAGTAGGCACAGATTCTTCTAGGGAAAGATCAGATCCTCCAGAGTAAAATAGTAACAGAGTAAAATATAAAACAGAAACAATAATTCCAATTTCTTTTTTATATACTTTAACTTCTATGGATGAAAATGCCATATAAGAACAAGGCAATACTTTATTCGCATTGTTAACAAGGACATATATATATAATACACCTAATCTAGCAACATTTAACATAGAAATTGTAATCTGTTAAAAGCATAAATGACTGCAGTATTGCAGATGCAGCAAAAAACCCCACAGCTTCTAGGAGGTGCAGTGTAAGCAAACGTGAATGTAACACAGAAGAAAAGGCAGCAATTTCTCACAGTCTTTCTGCTCCCAAAGTCAGACGAAGTATACTAATAACAAATCACATTTATACAAAAGGCAAGAGTAGTATCTGAGAACTTTAATACAACTAGGCAGGAGATCCCTGGGCAGCGTCCAGATCATAAGTGCAACAGAGTGCGAGCTCGTTGTACTTCCTTACTCTGGCAACGTTTGCAATTTGGACTTTAAACACTGTATTTTACTATTACCTGTCCACATTTCTATTCACATATCTCTGGTGAGACAGCACTACGCTACAGGAGAGCAAGGGTATGGTGAGTTTTGTGTTTCCCAGTAAGCACACCTAAAGGACCGAAAATGACTCACAGGCGCATTTGACCACCAAAATTTGGTTCTCTTATAAAAACACCCTGAGGCGGGAGAAGAGGGGAAGAGCTCAGCGAGGCACCCCGCCGAACTCCCTTACCCCACCGGTGGCACCTGACCTCCCCTGGGAGCCGCAGCTGCCTGGGGGCACCGGCGGTGCTTGCGGCGGGGCCCGGAGGAGCACCCACTCCCCGCTGCGACGCCCCCGTCACCATCATCTCTGGGGACAAGATGGTCTGAGGACCCTTCGAGTGGCTCTCGGGGGGACCAGGCCGCAGCCTAGACCCCTCTCCCAGAAAGAGGCAGCGAGACCAGCCACGGGTCCAGCCGCCATAATGCAAAAAAAACCCCCCAAAATAAAGCGAGGGGAACGAGGTGTAAAACCCCCCAAACCGATCCATGGGGAAAGGGGCCGGGGGCAC
Source organism: Fregata magnificens (assembly GCA_013389945.1). Classification (NCBI taxonomy): domain Eukaryota; kingdom Metazoa; phylum Chordata; class Aves; order Suliformes; family Fregatidae; genus Fregata; species Fregata magnificens. Next base: position 72,367 of record WAAD01025436.1, on the reverse strand, counting down.
GGTGCCGGCTGAGGGTGGCGAGCGCCCCGAGAGGCGCCGCTCTCCCTCCCGCCCTCCCTCAGGGCTGAGGGAAGCCGCTGTGGCCGGCCCCGCCCAGGCCC
>WAAD01025436.1:46324-70055 GCA_013389945.1 Fregata magnificens | reverse complement strand
AAAAAAAACCACAACCCAAACCTCACAACATCTGTTTCCTGGAATGGTGTCCTTTGCTTACAAAGAATGTACAAAAACTGCCAAGAATTAGTTCAGACAGTTGTAAAATTGAGTAATTGCACAGTGAGGTTTTTTGTATTTTTTGGTTTGGGTTTTTTCTTTCCAGTGTCAGAAATTGTCTAGTGGGCTGCATTTCTATTTACATCCCAGTAAGACCATAGTTGGAATGTTTGATGGGTTGTAACACACGTTATCCTGCCTGTGCTGACCTTTGTTTTCCTTTTAAGTAGGTATTTGGTATAAAGTGAGACAGCAAAAATGTCTTGCATAAGAATTCTGCTTTGTTTTCCTCTCTCCCTCTATAGTGAGCCTTTGCCTTTCTGGCACTTATTCAAATGGCTCGTGTCATGATAGGTATCTCAAGTTGGAGATTTCATTGCCACATTACAGTGTATGACCTTATTTTTCAATCAAAAAGTAAAGGTTTCTTTTATTTATGACAACTATATCTTAGTTAAATCATTTTGTAGACCATTCTAATATGGAGGATTGCTCATATACACGTGGCCTCCTGTTCCTCTTGTCTGTGTGGAGGTGTTAAGGGAAGGGAAAGTGTTCTGACATAGTATGTGTCTCTTGAAAGAATCTCATCAAATTGTGCCTGTGATTCTTCCATGCTGCAGGTGTGGTGCCGTGATAAGTTTAATCTGGTCCAAATGTGAGTGGTTGCCAAAAGGAGTGGTCTCTATCTCCTGTGTGCCTCTGCTGCCTTTCTTTCACTTGATCTGGGCTTGCTAATTTGGTGGAAGACTTCTTTGTGGGTTTTTTCTGCTGAAACAGTTTTGGATCTGATGTTGGGAAGATCATGGAATATGTAGCGGAGGGAAAAGGAGAGTTGGGGCCACCTCTTTTGTTTGCACCCTAGGGAATATTGTAAGACTTTACTTCTTGAGTCTACTTAACATCATTCTACAGGTATTTCTTTCATTGTTGCTCATGGTACTAGAATTGAGCATGGGAATAACTGGAGCCTAAAATCTGGTTGTACAAATAACAATTCAGTGTGGCTGAAAGTTTCGAGACAGCATTTTGAGTGTTTTGAATAAGAAAGGGCTTTATTTTTTCACTATGTAAACCTACAGAAGCTTTACATCTGGCAGACTAAAAATGTTCCACACTAGGGAAAAAAAAAAAAGTATTTCTATATCTGAAATGATATGTTGTTTGTTTGGGCATGCAGTTTACTGTTCTTCTAATTGCATGAACCTTAACTGATTTTTTTTTTTCCCCTCTGCTTTTTTCAGCCAGGGTTAAAAGAAGTGGTAGAATCCTGTCGAGGAAGAAACCTCTTCTTTTCCACCAGTATTGATGATGCCATTAGAGAAGCTGATCTTGTATTCATTTCTGTAAGTTTAGGGGGAGAAGGTGGTTGCTGTGTGTGTTTTGTCTCTTCACACACCCCCCCGGCCCCCCCTCCTTATCAAATCATTATGTTTTTCTTATGTTAGGAAGAGGCCTTTGTTTTGTCATATGGATTCAGTTAGCAATGTCATGTCACTGTGTCACAGTCTTCTCCTTGTCTTTCTGTGTACTGTGGGATAAGTGTTAAGTAAGCTTTTTATTTTATTTGTATCTGTTTCTTATAGCCAGTAGAATGTTTGATAAATGAACAGGCTCTAGGTCAAAATGATAACGTTCGGCTTGGTTAGATGTATGGGGTCTTAGAGCAGAATATAGTGCAGAACTGTCATTGCAATGTACTACTGAAATCTATGGGACTTTAATAATATTGATACAGTTCCTTGATAGGGATATATATATATATCTTTCTCCCTAAGTCATGCACTGATTATTGGGTTACAAAGATGACTTATTTCTAGAAGCTTTTAAAAAACAGTGTATTAATGGAAGAGGGGCTAGCTTTAATATCTCTAAGCCGTTGACACCACTAGGAAGAGGATCCAGTCAAACATAAACAGTGTGACCTTTTGTAATCTAGAAGGTTGTTCCTAATGCAGAATCCAAAAGAACTGATTGCTGTTCATCTTGATAGGTCACAGTTGAGTTATTTTGTTATGTAAGTCCTCTTTTCTTGAGAGCTCCTCTTTGTTAGGGCACCTCAGTACAGAGCTCTCTTTCTGATAGCGTTTTTCTCCATTCATTGAGTCTAAAATGAATGCTACTTGGCTGGATGACTGCCACTAATACACGCCATATATTGCCACCTGTCCTTGGCTTAAAATATGCTGTTGTGTTTTACATGTTGTTGCCATTTCTTCTTTCAGTTTGCAATGAAAAGGACCCTCTGTTTTAATCTAAATGACATGTTTTCCCTCATGTTGCCTTTTCTGTGTACTTCAGTATAGCAATTTTCAGCAGCTTTACACTTAGGTTTCACTGCAAAGTGGGTTTAAATAATAACTGCCTCACTAGCTGCAAGATTCTGATAATATGAATTTTCGCACTCCTAATGTGGGACAGGAAACTGTCCAGGTGGCTCACTGTAATCGTGAAGAAATTACTGGTGTTTCCAGAATAAGGACTAAGTTTCACTGAAGCCTCCAGAGCTGCTATGAATTGCTCTTGTTTAAATTCTGTTTGAATAGAGGCCAATGAGCTTTCTTTAGAAGACAAAATGGGTAATTGAGAAAGCTAATAGCTGTTCATCTGATACGGTAACTAGAATAATTCTGGGGTAGAAGCAAGCTGGACTCTGGGAAGGAAAGTGTCTGTCATTCTTAACAGTTTCACTTCATCAGTACCTCTTGTGTTGAGACCTGTAACATTTCTTCCCCCTCCGTGTATTTGTAACTAGGTTAACACTCCGACAAAGACCTACGGCATGGGAAAAGGCCGAGCAGCTGATCTGAAATACATTGAAGCTTGTGCTAGACGAATTGTACAAAATTCAAATGGCTATAAAATTGTCACTGAGAAAAGCACAGTTCCAGTACGTGCTGCAGAGAGCATTCGTCGAATATTTGATGCTAATACTAAGCCTAACTTGGATTTGCAGGTAAGCATAATCTTTGAGTTGTGTATTTAAAGGCTGGTTGTTGCTTTTGGCTTTTACCTGCTGTTCTTTATTTCTGTGCCTGTAGGTGCTGTCTAATCCAGAGTTCCTCGCAGAAGGAACAGCCATCAAGGACCTGAAGAATCCAGACAGAGTACTTATTGGTGGAGATGATTCTCCAGAGGGACAGAAAGCTGTCCGTGCTCTTTGTGCTGTTTATGAGCACTGGGTGCCCAAAGAAAAAATCCTCACAACCAATACCTGGTCATCAGAACTTTCTAAACTGGTTAGTGTTACTCAGTGCTGTTGTCTGCAATGAGCAAAGGGTGTAATGAGGCAAAGCTCAGAAGCAGTTCACTGACACTGAATGATGCAGCTAGGAAAGACAGACAAGGCTGGGAGGACCCAGTATATATGTCAAAGGATATTCTTCTTTTTCAGTTATCTCAGTTGTGCTAATAGATGATATCAATTTTCCATGAAATCCTTTTCTCACTTTTATTGCTGTGTTATTTATTACTAAGAGTAAACCTCCAGTGCTGCAGAAACTGATTGCCATCATAAAATGTTTCAAACTCTGCAAGTTAAGCATTACATTATTTTGCTTAGATCCCATTAACTGGCATTGATGTATTAACTAGTTATGTTACCATTTTGTATCTCAACAGAGTTACATAGATACTAAAGTAATCCTTCCAGTAGTAACTCCCTTCAGTCTGGTGGCATCTTGGTTTCTGGAAGAATCAAGTTCTCTTTACTATGTTTTTTATTTACAGGCAGCTAATGCTTTCCTTGCCCAAAGAATCAGCAGCATTAACTCAATCAGTGCTCTGTGTGAAGCTACAGGAGCAGATGTTGAAGAAGTAGCAAGAGCTATTGGAACAGACCAAAGAATTGGAAATAAGTTTCTCAAAGCTAGTGTTGGTAAACAAAAAAACTTTTTTTTTTTTTCTTCTGGCCTTCTGTTTAATAGTGCAATAGATCTACTAGTAGTGTTTTGAAGTAAGTGAGCTGATACTCTAAAGTGTTCTACAGCATGAGTGTGTGGAAAATATTGCTGTAGAGTACTGGCATAAATCAGTTTTTCTGGTAAAATGTCTAGGACTGAGGTTGCTCTAGACCCTGGCAGTCTGAAACCCAAGAGTTCAGAGTGCATGGTTTATCCTGCCTGGGACACTGGAAAGAGAAGTTGCAACTTTATTTTTCTGAAGCATCACCAATAATAGTGCTCTCCAAGGTGTCTCCCCAACTGTAACTGCTGCAGTTTTGTTCGGGAGTTGCTGCCGGCAGCCTGAGGAAAGGGATGCCTCTAGATCAGAATGTGTGATGGCAACTTCTAATTTGTAGGATGAATTCAGTTGTTCATATTTACTAGAGAGTAAGACTTGATAAAGTGGTGATCAGTACAACAAACTTTCAAACTTACAGAACAAGACTAAAGCTTGTCTGTATGGCTACAGTCTTCATGCTAGAAAGAGAAAGTGTGACTTTAAAATAACCTTGTTAAATATAACCTTTCCTAGAGTCTATGCAAGAGTGAAAAGTAGCTAGCAAATACATTACTAAAATTCCTATTAGGCTATTATAATTCCTTCTACAGTTCCTCTGCTATATTTAGCATTGGTGCAGCCTCACCTTGAATACTGTGTGCAGTTCTGGGCCGCACAACTTAAGGAGGATGTTAAGGTACTTGAACGTGTCCAGAGGAGGGCAAAAAAGCTTGTGAAAGGGCTGGAAGGCCTGTCCTATGAGGAGCAGCTAGGAACTTTGGGTTTGTCTAGTTTGGAGAAAAGGAGGCTGAGGGGTGACCTCATTGTTCTCTACAGCTTCCTGAGGAGGGGAAGTGGAGAGGGAGGTGCTGATCTCCTCTCCCTGCTATCAAGTGATAAGATGTGTGGGAATGGTTCGAAGCTGCACCAGGAGAGGTTTGGACTGGACATTAGGAAGCATTTCTTTACCGAGAAGGTGGTCAAACATTGGAACAGGCTTCCTAGAGAGGTGGTCAATGCCCTAAGCTCGTCATTGTTTAAGAGGCATTTGGACAATGCCCTTAACATGCTTAACTTTTGGTCAGCCCTGAATTGGTCAGGCAGTTGGACTAGATGATCGCTGTAGGTCCCTTCCAACTGAAATAGTCTATTCTATGATATGTTGCTTCTGGGACTCTGCTGAGCAAAGTTCTAGGGGTCAAGGATCCCTCTATTAATTGTCTCAGTTCTCCCTTAGCTGTGGTGATCTTTGGTTCTTGGCAATGGTTAATATCCATTTGAGGGTGGGGGAGGAGAGAACATAATCTTAACATACTTGTTCTAAGAAATACTCATCTAAATCTCTAGTGGGGGAGAGCAAACCCAGGAGCCTGTCTACCCACTTGTAATAGTAAAAAAACTAGGGGCTATCTTACCATATGCTTCCCTGAGGCTGGGTTAAAACTTCCATTGACTTCATTGGGACCTGAAGCAGATTTTAGGGCTTCTGTAACTGACAAAATAGGTCCAGGAATTGGATTTTGAGAGGTTCTTAAGGTTTTCATTTGCAAGCAGTGAAATATTGGGAAAAATTATAATGCTGACTGTGTCAATGACTGCCAAAAACTACTTGATTCCAAAGATCGGGTTAGAATAGTACCTTAGGCACCTGTAAAATAACCATTTTCTCTTTCAGGGTTTGGAGGTAGCTGTTTTCAGAAGGATGTCTTGAATTTAGTGTACCTCTGTGAGGCACTGAACTTACCTGAAGTAGCCCGCTATTGGCAACAGGTACAAGTTCTTCACTAATTTTTTTAAGGGGGTGGTGTTTCTTCAGCATTCAGCTTTCAGGCATTGAGCTTTTGAGCATTGTCCACATATAATATGTGTTTCTGCTTTAAGGTGCAGATACCTTTATCATCATTACGTTTTAGGGCCCTCACAGCCTAGTACTGGCATTTGATACTTGTGCTTAGGCTTTGTTGGGGTGAATTATGTTCTCTGGATCAAATGGATTGGGAAGTTGTCTAGAAGTAGGAGTGGAAAATGTGAAGTACAAGCATGTCTGTCTTCCTCTTGCACTTGGTTATCTCCGTCCACTTTGAATTCAGAGCTTATGATCTTTTCCTCCAGGTCTACTTTTACAGTTCCTCTTCTGAAGGAATTCAGCAGAACTTGCTGTTCTTTTAAATAAACATGGTTCATCCTGTTCCCTGGTTAATGTTAGGAATGGTTGGGAAAATGTGGATGCTCTTAGGCCTAGCACCAGCGCAGCAGTACCAGGATGCTCAGTCTGTACTAGCAAGAGTTTAGTTTCCCTATTAATCAGTGAAAGCACCTCACCCCTCTTCCCAGCCCTGACTGAGAAAGCAACTTTGACATATGTCATATAGTCAGAAGAGCAGCTTTACTTTATTGTCCTGATTTAGGCTGTGGTGATCAAGTACAAGGCTGCCTAGCAGATGCCCCCAGAATACCATGCACATGATTTGCCTACCTTATTAGCAGCTTTCCTTTTTTTATCTTCCTTTTGGTTAACCTTTTTTCCCCCCTCACTTTTCTCCATCCCAGTCTGCTGCCAAATAAACAACCTGCCCATAATTACTTTTTCATCATTGGTCAGTTGTGCCACATCCATACTGAAGTCCAGTATTTCTTATACCATTACCTAAGTCATCGTGGCCATGTGGTACTGTTGATGGGGTTATCTAGTCTCTGTTGGCTTTGCAAGGTTCTGTTCCCCAAAAGGTCCCTAATACTCCCTTCAGGTTATCTGAAGCTTGGCTGAATCTCACTAATAACTCCTCCGTAACCGCTTGTAGAACTGTCATCCCTCAGTGCTGTGACTTTTGTCAGCTTCTTACATTATCTGTGGTGTCCAATGGCTTTCTGCATCCTGTTCAGATAGTTTAACCTCTAGCCAGGGGCCAGTCAACAACCAGTTACTTGCTTGCAACTATAACTCTTACATCAATTGCTTGGGACGAGGAAGACATGGGGTTTATGCTGTCTGCCTCTGAAGAGGTTCAGATTGACATCTTCCTTAAAAAGTGCACTTCACTACGATAATCTAGTCCATGGTGAGGCTTGCAATCCCATCAGTGAAGCTGAGACTAATACTGCATGAACCTTGTGCAAGCATCCAGGAGAGGTTTGGTTCAGTGTAGGACTTGGATGCCTTGGCACAGTAGGAAAGAGAAGAAGCGCTAGGTTCTGATACTTGATTCAAGAACTACTGCTTTTACTCAGTATAAGATGTAAGCAGGCAACAGGCAATTCCTGGAGCAGCAGGAGCTGCAGGAACTAACCATGTTACCTCAATGATAACCTGATGAATAGGAAAAACTAATACTGTCTTGAAAGAGACAAATTGGTTTGGCTCTGTCCCTTGAGGTCACAAGGGTCCTTCTCAAAATGCAATCTACTTGGTATCTTGGCAACCCAAAGGCATAGGAACACTTACACTTTGCTCTGTGTGGAGGTGTCTTTTTTTTTATTTATTTAACAAAAGCCTAAAAGGTTGCATTGTTAATGTAAACAAACTAGTTTAAAGTGCTTTTAATGCTTTTATGCTCTCTTATTCTGTTTTAAGAGCAACTCTTTGCAGTGTTTCTATATGGCTTATTAAGCTGTGGACAAATCAGATAGTAAGAACAGCTGCTGCAGAGTTAGGATAAGGTAAAGAGTGCTGTGTTCATGTAGTGCAACCCCTTACCTGCACCTCCTGCTTCCTCAGAGCACTGTCATCTTGCAGAGGTCTATCTGCCACAGCCCACACTGGTCAAGTCATGTAATGCATACACATGCACACCTGTATAAGCAACTCTGTGCACCCCTTCTTTGTGGCCTGAGCACTGCACTGTCAGCAGCTCGTCCCAGCGCGTGCACATGGGAGACCTCAGACCAGTCTAAGGACAGGATGCGAATTCTGGAGGATATGCTGATCAGAGCAGCCCTAGAATCCCAGCTTTTACTTTCTCTGGCCTTTAGACAGGACAGGGCTCTGTAATACTGAAATCTTTATTCCTTGAAAGCATACCTACAGAAAGGTGTCCCTCTTACCCTGTCAGCTGTTACCTTTGTTCCCATCACCACCCTGCTGAATTGCATAAATCTCACTGCTTTTTTTTTTTTCCTCAAATAAATCTGGTTCACCAATATCCCTCTAGTATATCGTTTATACCTTATGTATTAACAGCTGCTGCTGTTAATTCTTGATTTGGGTTGAAAGTCTCAAAACCAAGAGGGAAGCGTAGTTCTTTCTAGTCCATGTTGAACATTGACTAGGTGGGGGAACTTACCTTTCCTATTCTACTAGTGATCTAGTGCGCTCTGTGTGTTAAGGGCTGGAGATCAAAGCATGAAGCAAGCTGGAGGAATGTACAGGAACAATCAGAGAGTGAATCCACTTTTATGTAATAACAAAAGTGAGGCACTTAAAAAATCTGGTTTAACCACACTGTTTTTGTGTATTGAAGTATGTTAGTGTGGATTAAAAAGGCTAAAAATGTTCTCACAGTTGTTATACATGGCACGTAAGGAAGTGTAGGTCTGGCAATGGGATGTCCATGTGACATCAAGTACTCTAACAGTGAAATTGCTTTCCATGTTTCTGCCTAGAATACAATAAGTTGTAGATCTAAAAAAAGCAATCTGAAATTCTAGCCTTTGAACTAGATAATGCATGATAGTATGTGTGTATAGGCATCTACAGCCACTGATTAAAGTAGGATTTGTCTCAGAATTTGATAAATTAACTAAATTTTTCTTTGGATTACTTATGATACTGAGTAAAAACACTTCGCTTTCTCTTTTAAGCCTCTATTAAACTTATGTGTGGGTAGCTTGGCTTGATTGTTAATAGAATCTGTTTATAGTTTAAAATGGTTCCCTTCTGTACCATCACGTTTTATATAATTTCAGGTAATAGATATGAACGATTACCAGAGAAGGAGATTTGCTTCCCGCATTATTGACAGCTTGTTCAATACTGTCACTGATAAGAAGATTGCTATTTTAGGGTTTGCATTCAAAAAGGATACTGGAGACACCAGGTAAGAAAGCGAATTCAATTCACTAGCGTAGATTCCCTACACTTGTACCAGCTATGCAGCTAAACCCCCTCAATTGAATTGCATTAATAAAAATAGATCAGATATGGGACCCTTAATCTCTTGTGACTGAATTGGTTTGTTACAAGGATTAGTCTTTCTTAAATGGGTGAAACAATTGATTCTTGACCTCTACAACATACCTGAATCTTTCAGAAGCTAGAGCAGATAACTCTAGTCCTTATTAACTTGCATAAGCGAAGATAGATTTTTGACAGAGTCCTTCCGTTCTCTACAGAAAAGAATGCAAACACTTTTGCAACTGGTTCTAAATTGCTGTGTGAAGCTAAAGCTTTGTTTCCCAAAGGTGGTTAATTCTGTTTTTCTGTAAAGCTCTAACTTAATACAACTCTCTTCAACTGCAGTTTGTGGGGAATGCTTATAAGCTTGATGCCTTGTTAATTATGGTCAATAAGAGTCCTGGGGCTTAGTATGTCTCTTGCATGATTCAGCAAAAGAGATGTAAACTTGTTTTTCATATTACTCTCGTTGGTGTCCCTCAAGATTTCAAGTTTGCTGCTGGCATGGATTACCACTAAGATGTTTAATGTAAAACTGGTATAAAAGCTCTGGTGTTGCATACCATGACACTTGAAGACTTTCATTACTCAGAACATGCCATCTGGTTCTTTAACTGATCGATTCACTTCCCTAGAGAGTCATCCAGTATCTACATTAGCAAGTATTTAATGGATGAAGGAGCAAAGCTCCATATCTATGATCCTAAAGTACCTAGCGAACAAATAATCTTGGATCTCTCACATCCGGGTGTCTCCGAAGATAACCAAGGTAAGAATGCTCATGTAAAGCTTACTTCTGCCCCTGCCCCCCCTTCCCTCCCCACCCTATTCTCAAAATACATGAAGTCTGTTTAAAGACTACAAATTAATTTTCACATTTTCACCATGGCGATGATGTGCTGTTGGCTACACTTATTAGAGGATTGTCATAGCTCAGAGGATTACTGTAACTCTTCCCCCTTTCCCCATAGCTCTTATATATAATAGTACAGAATTAGCATTTACAGATTTTTCTTTTGATAAATATTCATTTAAATACATGCAAAGAATTTGGCTCTGCATAATTAAAAGGAAGAGAAAGAAGAATGTCTAGAAGTAGGAGAGACTAGTGTTGTTCTGTCAGCACCTTTGTGTCCCGAGTCCTATCTTGCCTTATTTCTTCCTTTCATATCTAAAGTAGGAATAAAGAAATAATTCTGGAATTCAGTGTAGAGTATTCTCCCCTCCCCCATATCACTTCCAAATTCATTTGTTCCCTTAAATTCAAGTAGACTTTAAAGTAATCATCTATGACTAGAAATTTCTTGGGGAGAAGCAGGGGGTATTTGGGATTTTTGTTTTCTTTCCTTATTGGGGAGGGAGAGAATGGAGATGATGGATGAATGGGGGAGAAGAATAGATCAGGCTTCTAGAGGTGAAGGGAATGGAGGAAAATGAGCAGTGATGAAGTGAAGGGTGTACATTATTTGACATGCCCTTGAATTAGAGGGGGAGGTGAAGGTTGCTTCTAGGCAGCCGCTGAGGCAGTCAAAGGATGAAGGCAGCCCCTAGTGAGCCACGTGTATCTTCTTGTGTGAACTGAGTGTTAAATAGAAACTGTGATATGCTGCTATTGTACAGGCAGTGACCTTTGTAAGAGTTGGCATTTGAATGCTCCATAGTAACTTCTAATTCTAGAGATGCTCTTGACTGTTTAAATCAAATTTGAATGCTTAACTTCATTTATGTGCTCTGACTCTATTCAGATGCCAGGTACAAGCTGCTTTCATTTAAATAAGTGAAATCAAAGTGACAAATGTCTTGATAGAAAACATCTCTAGGTGAGTGACTTGTTTATGTAGGGCAAGGAAGGAGAATCATTTGCCAGGAGTGCACCAGATTGATGCTAAAGATGTGTGCAGAATAAAACTTTATTTTCCTTCTGTTACAGTGTCTCGGTTGGTCACTATCAGTAAAGATCCCTATGAAGCCTGTGATGGAGCTCATGCCCTTGTAATTTGCACTGAATGGGACATGTTTAAGGTAAATGTTACCTTCAGTTTCAACTAAAGAAAAGGAGTGTTATGCTACTCATTATTCTATCTGCTTTAATTGCCCTTTACAGGAGTTGGATTATGAACGTATTCATAAGAAAATGCTGAAGCCTGCATTTATCTTTGATGGTAGGAGAGTTCTAGATGACCTTCACAATGAGCTACAAGTCATTGGCTTCCAGGTAATCAGCTGGGTGATGCTGCTTATGTTTCTTTCCTTCTGCTCTCTTCCTTCTTGCTCTCTCTCCCTCTGCAATGACTGAGTAGCAAGAAGAAAAAGCCTCTTCAGATGAGGATTTAAATCTAAACCCATCTGTACTTAAGTCTCTTCACTAGTGCTGTCTTCCTCCATTACCTCACTATTTTCATAGACTGTTCTGTAAAAATCCAAGCTATGTCAGACTATGCCATCAACATTCAGCAGCATCAGCATGCCTTGAAGCACTTCTAGCATAGACAGAATTTGACTAATACTAAAATCACCAAATCCCTGAATAATCTGATAGAAGCATCTCAGCCAGACACAATCAGAACAAAATCTACAAGCCAGATCGGATGCGTGTTTCAGTTGTGTTTCATTCTGCATACTCCTGAGTACTGTGATAACTTGCATAATGGCTATAGGCTTTCTCTCTTGATTTTTGCCCTGCTTAAACTACACACAGTTATTCACACTGTTTGTGAACAGGCTTGTATAAATTGATTTAACCAGTCAGTTGAAGCTGTTATGGGCAAATATGGTACATACGGCTCACATGACTGTTTAAACAACTCTGAAAAGAGTTAACTCAGATGTCTGTCTAGAATATATTCATCAAATTACTCTTCAATTTAAAATAGTTGAAGCATTTTGTCTTTTGGTGCTTTGCCCCTGACTTGTACTCTTTACTCAAGAAGAAAGCTACAGCTCTCCTTATTTACTGGGCATCTGAACTGTTTTGCTAGTTGGTATTTTGTCCTCTAAGTTCTGTCCTTAGTGATTTACATTAGTCTGACCTAGAAATTGGGGGAACCTGTCTCACCCTTTGAATTTTGCAGTACTTGGCGCTTGTGTGTGTTGGCTTTGTTACATGCTTTCTCTTATATAGAGTTGGCTGCCTTTAGCCTTTCAGAGTTGTATTGTTTCATAAACAACCCACTGCATTAAAGAGGGGAAAAAGCTTCTTCCATCCTAATTTACTGGATATAAATTTTTAGACAAAGGAGGCCGAAACCAAACTTTCTGAATACCCAGAAACACTTTATGATGTTTGTACTGATAGTCCTATGGAAGCTGAGGCACATGAATGTTCAAATTAGCAAGATGCAGCTTTAAGTAGGCAAAGGAGGCACCTGTGAAAGGCTGTTTTTAAAAAACTCTTTGCAACTCCAATCCCAGAAACTGTCCCTGGCCACACTGTGCTTTGTGCTTTGTGTTATTCTAGTGTTCATGAAACGTAGTCATGGTCCTGGATTTAATTTGTAGATTCCTCATAGGCTGACATGATTATGTTAGCTTGTCACACTCACTTGTTAAATGTGCTTTCTTTTTCAGATTGAAACTATTGGGAAGAAGGTGTCAGCCAAAAGAATTCCTTTTGCTTCTTCATGTGAAATTCCTAAGTTCAGCCTGCAGGACCCGCCTGTCAAAAAGCCTAGAGTATAATGTTTAATAGATACTGAAGGAATTCTGTGGACCTTCTTAGTGATAGTAACTGTAAGCCTATGCTTTTTTTAAGGAAAGATATTTTTCATAAACTAAAAACCAATTTTACACTAGAAATGGTACCTGGTACATGTGAATTCAGTCTATTTTCAAATCTCTATTTTTATAGCAATTTTTTTTTGGTTACAGAAGATGGTACAGACCTGTTTTTAATAATGAATCATCTTTTAAATGGAAAAGTTACCTTCAAACTGCAGATTTCTGCTTCCAGAAGTGTTCCTAAACTGCACTTTGTTTCAAGTGATAGGAAAGCAAAAGAAACAGAATATCTTTTAGTCCAGTTATGGACAGTGATCAGGAACTTTGGTCTCACCAATTTTTCATTTCAGGTAATTCTTTGCCCAGTTAAATGCTTGCTCTAACTGGCATTGAAGTCAAAAGATAAGTTCTAAGTGAATTTGGTGGTATTTGGGTTGAACCCTAAAATAGAGCTGACTGCAGCGATAATACCCTGATCCTGGCTGGGATCAGTTGGTACTGATGCAGTCTAAACTGCATCTGTTGGGAGGCCAGATAGTTCTACTGGCATCTATCATATAATTAATAACAGTGGACAAGCAGCTACAAACTGATCCACTGGCAGATCTTTACTTTTGATTCTTTGGTTGTCTTGCCTACATTCCATGTACAGCCACATAAATTATTGATCTAATCAGATTCCTGGGGCAAGTTTTCCTTAAGTTACAGCAATACAACCCATCTTCAGCAGAGGAGCATTCTGCTTGTTGGAACATTGAATTTAAGCAGAATTACCTTAATCTGGTGTCAGTCCAAGTAGCAAGCAAATGTTGGCTTCAAAGCTACCTGGTAGTTATTTTTTTTCCATCCTTTTTGCTTACATACTTCAACTGAAAGCAGCTTTCTTAATGAATCTGCAAAAATTATTCTCTGCTGTTAAGAAACAATTAAAAATTCAGCCCCATAAGTTAGTCAGCTTGCTACCTCATTTAATTAGCAGGAATGAATATTTCCTATGTTATCTTGATATTTTTGCCTTTACTATTACTTTTTTTCTACTTGTTTTTATTATTCTCAATTGGCCAGTGCTATTAAAATCCTTGAGATGACAGAGCTTGTGTTTGGCTTGTTGCATGGGGTTGTGAAATGGAGGGGAGGATAGAGAAAGATGACCATGAACAGGTTTCAGACTAGAAGGCATAGATGTCTTAGTTGAATAATAGTAGTGCTGGGATGTTAGAGAATTATCCTGTAACTAGTCACATAATTGTGAATGCTGAATTTATTCAGCAGTTGTGCCTTCAAGTATGTTATATCAATAGTTAAACAGAGCATAAGATCAGTGTCATCTTGGCAATGAGTGCTATTATCAAAACTATTTACCCACAGAAATGTAGATACAACTTAAGCTTTAGGACAGCTATTTGAAGACTTAAAGAAACTGTGTAACAATTTGGGTAGACAATACCAGACAGCGTTATCTGACTGAAATAGCTGTATCCTTGAACTAGATGCTTTCAGATTCTGCACATTCATGGCTTCCACATAAGGACTTACTATGCAGTGGTCACTCAGCACTTTGGGCAAATATGCCTCAGGCTTTTTGTCCTAGCGTAAGATCCTCCTGTGAGGAGCGCATCAGAAGCCACTCAAAGTGAGTGGGAATTATGGGGGCTTAAAATCAAACTGTCACCTTTCATCATGCCATCTCATCTTCCTGCTTCACTAGTGCAGCTCTCATACAACACCCACAGGGCAGGGACAACCCTGTGATACAGTTGTGGTATTTGTAAGCATTGTAATCCAACTGGTAGATCACCCTGTCTTTGCAGGGAGGCATCTTCTTGACTACCTCTGCCCCTGTAGCACCTGAGAGGGCAAGCTGGTCACTTTTCCTTGGGGATTATGAAGAGGGTACTGACAAGGTGTGCTTGAAGGATCTCTTGTCCTGAACTCAGGGTAGCACAGCACTGCTTCAGGGCTCATCTTAACAGGGGAGGGTGAGTAGAGGCTTCAGAAAATCAGGATGCTTTTCAGAAACTTGCACACAGCTGTAATAGTAGTGCCTCTGTATGGGACCTGTCCTCATCAGCTTGGAAGTAGACAGATAAACTGTTGAAGTCTTGTGTGAAGCATTGCTCCTGTTAGGAATGTGCAAGAGCTATAAGGCTCAGTGTTCCTGAGGCTTCCTGTGCCTTTTCACATGCCGACCCAAGGAGACGGGGGGACTAGGTGCTATACCCCTATTCCTATTCTCCTTCTCCTACAGACTTAGCCAAAGCCTGGATAGTGACTTATGGCTTAATCATAAAGATGATACAGAATGGGAAAGTTAATTATAGTGGGATCACTCTAACTCCCCTTTCTTAGGAAGGGGGGAGCGGCAGATCCTTTCTGAAGAGCAACAAGGGGCAGAACTGGTACTGGCATTTCCCTTGCTTTCTTGAAGCGTCAGCTTACATAGTTTCTTGGCAGCTGCATTCTTTTAGTGGGACACTGAGATTGTGGGATGAATCCAGTCTGAACAGCTGTTGGTGCATGCCTTCAGGATATGGAAATAGTTACCTTGCATATATGCAAGAGAACCTTACCACAGGCCAAAAGAGCAAGCTTCAGAAGCTTTTTGCAGCACTGTGAATCATAAACTGTCCCCTTCAGAGTACAGTTGCCAGGGCAATAAGAATTGGAGATGACTTGCATTCCTGCTTTGAAGGCTTGAGTAGGGCATTTAAGAGATGGGTTTTAATGCTTTTGAGTCTTTGTCTATGGGATCTTACAGCATGTAATTCTTGATGAGGATTGTGTAATACGAGTAGTGGACTCCTGTGCTCTGAAATTCTTTTTTTTTTTTTTAATGGGGTTCTTAATAAAATGCAATCCCACAGTAACACTGCTTTTCACTGCAAAAACATGAACACAACAGCTGAAGCAAATCCAGCTTTAATACAAGCCTATAAATAGTATGATATAGGCTGCATAAATTAAGTCTTACCCAAGATGTGCATAGACAAATTGTAAATGCCAGGCAAGATGTACTATTTTTCTTTTGTGTATGTGTGTTCAACCCTTTGTGCAGCTAAACCTAGTCTGGTTCCAGGCATATGATAGCCAAGAATATTGCAAGTGCATAGAACACACACATTTTTGACCATAACTAGTTAGTATAGGAGCAGTTAGTAGTGAGATTTTGTACTGGCCAATGACTTTACACTTCTCTGTATCACTTGAGGTTCTTCTGTTGATCTGGAATTTACAGTAGTGCTATGAACTTGCTCAACAGCTAAAGTTTGAAATGAATTGTAAAACAATGCAGGAAAGCATAATGGGTTATCTACGATTGCTTTAGGAATACTGGAGTCAATTTTCATTACTTGATTTTTCTATTCCAAGCTGAGAATTTCTATTGCAAGTTGAACATCTGCAATAAGTTGCCACATGTTGTAGTAAAGAAGCATAAATGCTTGACATCTTATTTTTAAATGAAGGGGATGCTGACATAAATTATGGATCAAGTAGGGGAAAAAAGTGAAAACTATTCTTAAATGAACATGCTGGCTTTGATTTAACCTAAAGACTTGGAGCCACTGGAAGCTGCAGCAGTTCTCTAGTCAGCTGCATAACATTTAATTATGCTTCACACAGTGTAGCAGATTGATGTAATGATGCTAAAAAAGACTATTCGTTCTTTTAAAGTGTCTGTGTCAACTTGAAATCATATTCCCAAAACTCAGTTTGATGTTTTCCTGATTGCAAGGAAGATTAATGTTTCTTAAAATATTTTATGGCTGCTTTGTGAAACAAACTGACAGAAAGCAGTGATTGACATACAAAAAGAAAATGTCACTAAACATGAAGCTTCATCACAAACAAAATTGAGATAGTCATGAAACCTGTGCTAAATTTATAACCAGGAGTTCTGTGAGAGTTTGGTGCTTTAACATACAGTTATGGAAAAACTGAATGGGCAATAGCGAAGGAAGATAGTTGTAAAAGCAGGATTTCTTAACTAGGAAAAGAACTTTAAGACTTGTCACTTCTATAGTACAAACAGTGAGAGGTCCTCAAAGACTGTTAGAAACAAACAAATCTATGAAGTCAAAATGTGACTGCTCTCCTCAGAAACCACAGCAAAACAAGCAGTTAGAAAATAGCTTATGTAGCTTCTGAAACTTGGTACCAGCTGGCAGACAGTTGTGTAAAAGTGTGAGATCATCTTCCAAACCACCCAGTAGCAATTCATAAAATAATTCTAACATGAAATAACACTGGACTGTGTTTCATCATCATAGAATGGACCTTAAAGATCTTCTAGTTCCAACCCCCCTGCCATGGGCAGGGACACCTTCCACTAGACCAGGTTGCTCCAAGACCCTTCTAACCTGGCCTTGAACACTTCCAGGGATGGAGCATCCACAACTTCTCTGCGCAACCTCAGTGCCTCACCACCCTCATAGTTAAGAATTCCTTCCTTATATCTAATCTAACTCTGCCCTCTTTCCGTTTAAAGCCATTTCCCCTTGTCCTATTGCTACAGGCCCCTGTAAAAAGTCCCTCTCCAGCTTTCTTGTAGGCCCCTTCAGGTACTGGAAGGCGGCTATAAGGTCCCCCAGAGCTGAACAACCCCAACTCTCTCCGGAAGCATTATTTCTTTCACTGTAAAGAAGTCATGGATAATTACTGTGCAATATCGTCTTGTCCCAGTTTGATAATAGCTGTATAGCTCAATTCCTTTCTGTATTTCTGGTGTCGATATGCTGAAAGAGCAGTAACTTGGTAAAAGCTACAGTAATGTTCTGTTACATCTGCTCTGTAGGCAGGTCAAAACCATTATTTATAGTAGGATCTCTAATAAAGGCTGGCAGCTGTTAAATGTGTGGGTATCCTGGAGTTAATGTTGCACTCCTCCCTGCCTGCTGCTGTGGAGGGAGTATTGACTTTCCTTGCCATGGTTGGTAACCTTCCACCATGCTGGTATTCAGTATACTTCAGCTAAAGCAGGGCATTTTTGGCTCAAAGTATGCCTGGTCTTTCCAAAACTAGTGGGCAGACTTTTTTTTTTTTTTTAAAAATTAAAATTTTAAAATTTATTATTATTTTTAAAATAAAATTATTTAATTAAATATTTTTTAAAATAAAAAAAGCTGCCTTGCCTTCCTCTCTGCCTTTACAAAGTACAGCTGTTAAGACTTCTCTGTTCTTCATGGCTCTGGTTTCTCTTCCCCTAATTTATACTGCTATTATACTGTTCAATTAGTACATTCCTTCTAGCTTAAGGCTATTTGTCTTCATTATGCTTTAATATTGCTATACTCCATTTTGTGAAGTGTCAGTTGTGCATCACTGGCCTCAGTGGTATAGTCTGATTTTTGTTGTTCATGACAATATGACGTTTCACCTGTATATTAACTTAACTTGCTAATTAGCTGCCTTACTTCTAACATCTTGCAGAGTATGGGGTGGGTGGAGGGTCCACTGTTCTTTGTATAGACTACAGTAATTTAGTCAAGTACTATAGCAAGCCATAGGATTACCTGCATGATGAGAGTTTGGGAGCAGATGCTCCCAATTTGGCATGTTTCCCAAATAACTTTATGAAGATACAGCTTAAGCCAGTTCAAAAACTGTATCTAATGTCTATAGCACACGACTGAGAAAGAATGATTAGGGAGAGATGCACTTTGAACTACCCTGACTGTAAAGAGAAGAATTTACAGCTGCCAGTATACCATAAGCCATGCTTTTATTTCTGCTTGAGCTTAGTACGCTATGTAATGGATTTCACGTTTCATCTATGATGCATTCACTTCTCTGCATTCAGATTTAACAGCCAGACCAGGTCTCAAAGGGGGCAGGTAACCAGACCAATCAAACAACTACCACACGCTTAGACTAGGTTTTTAACTTTCCTTTAATGGTAAGACAATACCTGTGGAGGAGCAGCACCGTAGAGAATGGCAGCAGTTCTGCATACCCAATACTGAAGAAGCACCTGTGCAACTCAGTGGGGTTTGTTACAGTCATATACCCAAACTAGGGGTGGCTCTATTTATGCTGTTATGGTAACTCTGATTTTCCATATGGTTTCAATTATATGTATCTAGATGAGGTTAATTCTCTTGCCAGAAACGGCTCTTGTTTTCTTCAACTTGATACCTTGTATTTACCAAGGCTCACACCTGGAGACATGCAAGCACCTGAAAAGCACTAGCTACCAGAATGGTACAGCTCATTTTCTTAAGATGCAGGTAAGAGATACCATCTCTTGAAGGAGTATTACCAATACTTTCTCTGGTGTGGTTCAAGATAGCCCTAATATGGTCCTTCGTCATGTACGCAATCTTTAGAACTCCTCTATTTCCCAGAGTCCCTGCAAACTTCTGTTACATAATGGTAAGATACACCAAAATATCAGTACCTTTCGAATTACCTGTTACTAGCGTCTTTACAAGTATCTAACTGCAGCAGTATTGATGGTAGTATCAAACCTGTTTACTTAAATCTGTCTTTTTTTTTTCAGCTTACATTTCTTCCACCTCAGTTCCATTGCTCTTTCAAAATCAGTTCTATCTTCTGACTTTTTGCTGAACACTAAAAGTACTATGTAGTTGTAGCCTTGCCAGAAGGAATTAGGTAAAATACTGTGAAGTGTTTTGGTGAGAGAAAAAGTGTTCTGGACAGATAGTAAGTTTATTCATACATCCACCATCTGGTCTTCTGCATTTCTGGAACTGAGTATGATTATGCGCTGACAAAAACGATCCTTAAAACTGGCTGCTTTAAATAGGTTCACTCTCATTTTCAGATGGCTTTTGTCTTTCTTTTTTCTACCAAGTTCTTCAAGAAGAATTCACCTAAGTAAAAGGCAAAAAAGTACCAAAATGATTTACAGGTATAGTAATTCAATTCTATACAACAGCGCTTTCAATACATACAGCAGGGAGGTTAAAAAAAAAAAAAATCCCAAAACAAACCCATAACCCAACAAACAACCCCTCCACCCCCAAAATCCTAATTTTCCTCATGCTCAATTTTATGAAATAGCTCTGCTTCTTTGTGCTTCCCAACAGGCAAAGGTGAAGTGATCTAATTAAAAGTTAATTCCTATTTCATAAAGTGTCAGCAACTTGTAGTGAAACCTGCTATAAATCTCGTTTGAGCTGGCATTAAAACAGTCTGAGATGCAAGGTGCCCCAGAAGAGTCTTCTCTGCTCCCTCCTTAGGAAAAAGCAGGATGATGGACCTACGCAACAATTCCATTAATATCAGCTGCTATTTAATACCCACTGCTTTTGTCAGAAAAAGCACTGCCATAAATGTGTCTAATTATTTTTAGGGCACTGTAAATAAATTTTGCCTAATGCAACAAAATTACATCACAAACAACAAAGGGCCCCATTAAACCCTGAAGTGTCAGAGGCAGAATGTAAAGGAAAGCTTGCAAATTGGGTACCCTTTATCCTGCCTCAGGCATTAAGTATAGTACAAACTAGGTTTGGCGAAAGATTAGCTTAAGCAGCACAGCAAATGTACAAATACCAATTACTGTCATACTGATGCATTCAGATGACCTATAGAAGATAGTAAGTGTAAATAATTAAAAAAAAAAAAAAGGATGACTATATGAGGCGTCCTTGAGCTAAGGTGAATTTTGTTGCATATTACTTCACCGTTTTAACTTTATATAATAAAATTTTATGTGCTAAAGAATCTAATGCTTTTCAGTAATTTACCTGCTTTATAGGAGGAGCGCACTAAAGGCCCGCTAGCAGTGTAATGGAATCCAAGATCATTTCCTACTTTTTCCCAGTACTTAAATTTTTCGGGAGTTATGTACTCCTCAACCTGAGTGAAAAGAATTCATTTTGATCGGGTATTAATGCAAAGGAAATGGCTATAGCTAGCATTTAGTGACAGGAAACACAGTTATATTGCAAGTTCAAAATTTTATACTCCAAAACTTTCAGCAGTCAAGTCACAAACTGAATTTTCTCTCTGCTTTCTACCAAAAGAATGCATTTTATTTGCTTTTCATAGTTAGCTGAAAAGTTTAGAATTTAATTTCTAGTTGTTACTTTATCATTTTCTTCACTCTGTTTTTGAATGGTCCTTTCGAGCAAACTTTTTTTTTGTCCAAGTTAGTAAAAAAATACAATAGTCCTACAAATCTCTTCACTAACAGTTATTTCAGTGAAACACAGTAACAGAACACAGACTCAAACTCTGGCCAGATTACAGAACGAGAAAATGGTAATTTCCCCAGCTGAAGTGGCACCATGAGGGGAGAGCCTATGAGATAGTGAAGGGGAGCTGGCTTGAGCCATTATGTTTGAGACATACACTGAAACTCTTGTTTTCCAGAATCATGCTTCAGCTCCAGCTGTCTCCCCAGCTAACAGCAGCAAGTAGCAATGGGAAGTCTGCAGAAGATGGAAGGGATTAGATAGCTGAGGTCATTTTTAGCATAGAGTCCATAACAGATGAAGATCAAGTTAAACAAGGAAGCAAATTTTTCCCAACATCCGCAGTTAAGGTAAGAATGCATATCAAGCCTCAATTTAGAAAGAGGAAACTTGACTGTGCAAGGTAGAGACCATAACACTGCCTGTAAATTAAAGGCATTTTTACCTTTAGGTGACGTTTTGTTGGTTGCATGTACTGTCCTAAGGTCAAACAATCTACATCTGCTTCCCGCAATACTGTAAAAACAAAATTCCCTGTTAGTGGCAGAAGGATCACAAGGGATTGTCAGCAATTAGAAAACATCCTCTGTCCAAGTGTGAACAAAGATCACTCCGCAGCACCCTGCAGGGGTTACATTCTGCTCTCCAGCAAAGGGAACTTGCAACCTCCATGAGCAGTAGCCACCTACCTCATTCTGAGCTCCCTGCTGCTGCCAGACCTGAGCTATCTAGTTTAAAGCTAGAGAGAATTTTTCAAATTCAAAAATCCTGAACTAGATCCAAATTCAAAATCAGAACTAGAGACCTAGATGGCCTCTGATAATTACGTGATCCTACATACAATGAATGGCACAGTTTTCAGTGCACTGCACTCACTGTAGTCACGTGTCTCACTGCAGAGATGACATGCTCTTGTCTTTTTTATCTTACGGCTTTTCATTGTGTCTTTAGGTCAGAGCCTTCATTTGACAAAAAATGGATGAATGCACATACACTTGGCACCTCTCCACTGTTTCAAGCGTCTTCACGCTGAAAAGACGCAGACAGTTCTAACGAGCTATAAATCCAGGAGAAATTGCCAACATCTTTTGCCAGTCTTACACACTTAAGGATGTATGTTAGTTTTGATGCCTGCAGAATCTCATGAACTTTGCTGCTAAAATTTGAGTATATACTAGGATCAATATACAGCAAATGACTTCAGGTAGTCTACTTACAGAGGGAAATCCAGACACCTGATAGTCAGCTAGCCTGAAGAATCATGTTCACTGCAGCTAGTGGGGTATTCCAAACAAAGGGATGGCTGAGGAATTGGCTTAATATCTCCATATATTTTCTGCCTACTTAGGCTGGTTGCCCCCAAGTCAAATAGAAAGAAAAGACTGTGTTTCAATTACAGCATTACACTCACTGTTACCCTGGACTCTGTGTTTAGATTGATATGGTTCTGTGAAGAAACTAGTTCAATACCAGCACATTTACGTGTTCTTCAACTCCTACCCACAGGAGGGAAGGGGAACAAAACTAGAGTAACTGAATGAATGCAGTGGTTAACAGTTTGTCTCCAAATACATCCATGAAAGTGGCCTGAAAACCAATAGCACCAAATCTGAACTTTCATACTCTTGTAGCTAGGAAATGCTAGACTGGAAGAATGGGAAGATCAGGAACAGTAATTTCATGGTCCAGATTGTGGGACAGCTGCAGAAAAACTAGACTGTATCACTGCATTCTAAATATGGGTTGTTGTACACAAAATAAAATACCAGGTAGACGTTCTTTCCGGATATGGGAGAAATGCCATAGGATTTATGAATTTCTTCTTACAAGTGCATTGCATTCACTTACCACTGTGAAATTTTCTCCTCTTAAAAATACATGTTTTCTGCCTCATAAGAGCATGCTACAACGCCAAGGATAATACCAACTTCTTTTACATCTAAGTAAGTCGAAAAAAATTATTGTAAACAATAAAGTCTGCTATTTCTAAAAAGGAATGCACAATAAGGCAACTATGTTGCAAGCCCATTATTTAAGTATTGCAAAGATAAGAATATTAATATAGTCAGACAAAGACAGTTATAACTTCCATTGAAATCAACAGGAGCTGGACCTACCTGTCAAATTGAATCTGAAAGCCATATGAGGGCAAAATATTTCAGGAGTTCAATCTTTTTTAGCCAAACTTTTTTTTTTCCCCCCACAAAGCTTAGCAAACATTTCCTGCACCAGCAAACTGATTTGCATGTAGAGGCAAAGATGCTTACAACTGTTTTCCAACACAATAAAATTCATACCTGTGAATTCTGCCATATATTTCAATACCAACTTACATTTCATTGTTGAATATACTTGTTCATCTGTCTCGCCTAGCCCCAACATAATGGAGGTTTTAGAAATGACACCGGGCTGGACCTCTTTGGCGTGCTTCAGCACACGTACGGACTGCTCGAAGTTGGCTCGGGGATCACGGACCTTCCTTTTTGTATTTTCAGCGCAAGGGCAAAAAACGCACGAAAGGGTGCACAGAAGTTAGAGGTGCCAAGAAAGGCGCGTTCTGCTAGTTCCTACAAAGTGAAAATGGCAGCTTGGCGGTTTTAGCTGTTCGGTTGGACACCGGCTGGAAACGCCCCGAAGCGCCGCAAGCGATGGGGCACATCCCAGTTTCTTGCTGGTTTGAGTACCAAAGCCGGGCTCCTCGGCCCCAGGCTGCCGGCCGCGGCCACCCCTGCCCCCGCGGCCC
>WAAD01025436.1:8102-38037 GCA_013389945.1 Fregata magnificens | reverse complement strand
GTGGTGGTGTTTAATGACTTTTGATTTGATTGATAAAGGCTCCAGTTTTGTCTTAATGAACATAAGAATGTGGAAAATGGCACCACCTAGCTGACGAAGCCATGCTGGCAAAGTCTCTGGCTTGTATGCAGTGTTGGTGATTAATGCTGTAATGTAACATTTAAGTAGGAGTATCACTTAGTTGCTTTCAATCCAGAGCATGACTTGCACTAATCTTTGAGTTCTTAAACTCTGTGAGGGAGGACAATCCCAGAAGGGATTTGGGGGACTCTTTTAACAAAGTCATAGAAGCTGATCGTTGCCTGGAATACTACTTTCCAGATCTGTAAATTGGGACAGGGCATGAATATTGTTCTTTAGCACACTTAACGTCTTCACCAACGATTTAGATTGTGCGTTTTTCTTTCTGTAGGTGTTTCCTGTGCAGTATCTCAAGCACAGAAAGATGAGCTGATCCTTGAAGGGAACGACATTGAATTGGTCTCCAATTCAGGTTTGTGAAAGTAGATGCAGGGGAAGGTACGATGATACGGCCACTTTTACCTGAAGATGTCAGCTTAGCAAACTGTCTTTTTTCTCAAACCCTGAGGTAAACGATAGCTCAGAATTTTTTTTCCCTCTGGTCACCGTAATTGGTTTTCACAGTTTCTTATGCTTTTTCTAAACTTAGAGATGTTTTACAGAACCTTTTTTTGAGTCAGCATTGATGGCCTTTTTGGCACCAAACTCTTGAGCTTTTCAGTGGTACGAGTGTGCAGTAATAAACTGTCACTGCCCTGAGTTGCCAAGACGGGCTCAGTGAAATGCATTCTGTTTTTATTAGAACTGATGGGATTTCAAGTTGGTAATTCCTTTCTCCAGATGGCAGTTTCATTTGTTGTTGAAATACTGGAGAGTAAACAAAGGCTACGAGTTGGCTAGGACCTCTTGCTTTGTGCTAATGGTCTTGCCTTGTCTGCAGCTGCCTTGATCCAGCAAGCCACTACGGTCAAGAACAAGGATATCAGGAAATTCTTGGATGGTATCTATGTCTCCGAGAAAGGAACAGTACAGCAGGCAGATGAGTAAAACTCTTGACAGGTTGGTATCATCTTAGCGTGGATTGTACATCTTCCACGTAGAGATGGTTACTCGATCTGAGGACTTGACAAGGGTTATTTGCATTAGCAAGGCTGTGGTTGGGCAGGTTCCCAACAGGGGTGCAGTTGTGCTTGTAAAAGGCATCATAAAACTTAACTTTTGCTAGCTCCCTTGACAGCAACTTTCCATCTCTTATCAGCTTGGTATTATGCTACTGTATGAAGAAATATCTAACTCTAAAGCGCTGTATTCTACGCTGTGAATGCTAGTTACGATGGTGGCTGAGAATTTAAAACCAGCTAACCTAGCATGACAGACCGGTTTACAGCTATTTACAGAGAAGACTTTATTAGACTAACGTTCCTCCTGGTTGGACACTGACTTCATGAAAAAAGGGGTCAGCACGTAATTAATATATAAAGGTCTTCTGTGTAGTTTGTGTGTAAATGCTTGTAAACAAAGGTCAGTTTAACAAGGACCACTGTTTACATTGTGTATGTACGTTCGTTACTGAAGTTGAGTACAAGGATTTTGGGATAATTTAAGAATTTTAACTGCTAAAGGAATTTGATGCATTTCAGCTATGTATGGTTCCACACATGGTACAGAACACTTATGCAGGATGAGATGGGCTGACTTGTAAATAAAATAAATGTTGTGTGCCTTCTGAACCTAAGCTTGAGACAGAGGATGCAGATGAAGTGAGTTTCATAAACTAAAATTTTTTTATCACCAGCCACTGGAAGCTGCTGAAAAAATTATTATTAGTGCGGTTCCGAGTTCTTGAGAGACAGAACAACTTGTTACCTGCTTGTTAAACAGTTGTGAGCTGTTGTGTTTGAAGGTGTCTTTAAGTAATCTTGTCTGAATAAAATTAAGCGAATTCTTTGAGCTATTTATGTCTGTCTTGCATTACAACTATCGGATAAATTAACTTGTCATCTGTCCATAAACTCTCAATTTCACATTTGCAGTGCTAAAACTTTTCTAAAAGCTCTTAACTTTTTATTTACAGTTGTCTGGATCCTGAAACAAACCACCATGAGACATTATATCAGCAAATACCAGCTTGAAGAACCTGATACAAAACCCGAACACCATGAGAGATTTAATAAAATAAAACCTATTTCATATCTTGGCCTCTTGGGTTATTTTTTGTAAGAACTAAATGGTGATTGCATGAACCTGTTCAAGATCTTTGGCTTTTGGAGAAGCAGATTGTCACAGAGTAATGCAAGATAATGTTAGTACTGTGTACATGTTACTTATCGGTCTCTGAGAACAATCAGACTGGATGAAGTCTGATGGTTTGGAAACCTCGTGCCGATGGAGTGTGGACCCAGCCTGTAAAGCCATGAAGTGCTCATTTTAAATCATAGCATTAAGAAACCTCAAAAGCATTGTTCTCACAGAAAGGAGGCTAGTGGTGTTTCACGTAGTTTCAGAAACTCAAACTGCAAAAACTGATTTCTATGTGCAATTTCTGAAGGGGAATTCAGACTTGTGATGACAGAATTTGAAGTAGATTAAAAACAAAACTGGAATCAGTAGAACTGGATTTAGAAAACCATTTAAACTAAATACAGAGATAGAAGTAGTAGTCTGAAAATATGATGCGTTAGCTATATTGCTCAATTAAGAAAACAGAGGACCTGGCCTCAGAGTTCAGGCAGAGCTTATTGCTGAGTTTCACCAACAGTGGTTTCTGTCATCTGGGGATATAGGTCTGTTTTTTTTTCTCGGTTACTAATCTTACGGTGTAGCAACATCTAGCTGGGATTTTGTGCTATTTCTGTGCTACAGTAAAATCCACATTGTCGCTCGTTACATCCAGTTTTGAAAAAAGATTCACAGAAGACACGGGGATAGTGCAGAAACATACTTGGCAACAAGTGGCTAAAGCTTAATACTGAGGAAAGCATCTATGCATGCCGAAGAAATTCAGAAAATTGCCCAAAGCACCTACTTGCATGATTCTACTGAATTCAATAGGGGTGTGCGGTACCAGTGTCTCTGAGCCTGGGAAAGTAGTGGTACTAAACTTTGTAGATGTGGACTTTGTACATGGCCTGCTTAACATTTTTAAGATGGGTTCTTGTGCTGTTTGAATTGTGCAGCTAAAGGAGTCTTCCAAAATTCTCTGTGCTCCGACAGTGCGCACAGAATTCAAGAGGAGTTTCCCTGTAGTATGCCTCGGTTTGATTCCCCAGTTGCTGTGAGTGGTAACTAGTCAGTGTCTTTGGGTGATGGAAGGATGCACGTCCTGTAACGCCTGTGCTGTTTGCTGCACTGGTAGAACATTTTATAGTGTACAATGGGCCAGAGTCCCTCATCATTGCACTAGTACTCACCTTTTGAATTAATGAACCTTCTGTGATGGTGACCAATACTTGAAATGTAACAGAGAAATAGTCTCGTGTTTATGAACTGAGACTCGAGGCTGGGTTCAGTTGATTGCACGTATCCTTGAAGTAGCACGCGCACAAAGTTTCTAGTAGTCTCTGTGTAAGTGGCTGTAATACTTTATCATTTATGTTCTCGTTTACTTTATCATAATACATTATCGTTTACCTTATGCTTGATGCTATCTTGTGTGTTCAGATGCAGCTGGAAAAGGCAATGTGTTTACATGCCTCATCTCTTCAGAAGCACTGGGGTACAGATAAAGTCTGTCTATCTGTTTTGGGGACCTTAAGACTGAGGTAACTAGCTTCTAGTGGGAAGAGGTTGGGGGGTTCACTGTGTCTTGAAAATGGTACTAGCCACTGGAAAATAAGGTTGTAAAGTGGAGGAAGGCAGTAGGAATTTAACTGGTGCCTCTTTTTGCCCTTCTTTCCATTTCTAGAGCAGCTTCTCTACCCCTCTGCAGAGGCGCGGGGTACCTGCCTGGGCAGTGATGATCTGAGCATGCAATTTGATGCAATGACTGAAAAGGCTGGCCAATGTGAATTTTAAATGATGGTACAGTTCACGGGAAAAACTTGTTGGGTTCATTTTGAGATGACCAAAACCAGACCAAGGGAAACCTCTGGGTTCGGTCCCTGAAAAGTTTAAATGAGATTAGTGGGTTCATTCATCCTTCAAGAGCGTTATGCCTGGATTGGTAGCTTTTGTTTAATGCAGCAATAGCAATAAACTCCTCTTATGGTTTTATGCCACCCGTGGCTTGCATTGGCACTTGACCAGAGCTAAGATGATAATATATATTTATTTTTATGGAAAAGTGCAATTTAGAATTATATTCATCACTCTCTTTAGTAGATTAATAGTTACTATTTATTTTGATGTTCTCTGCTAGTAAAAATTTTTACGGTTGCCCCATTTTGGACATGAAAAATAGTGATAGTATATTATTTTGACTTGTCTCCTGTGGGTCCAGTTACCTTTGCTTAAAATGTTAACATCTGATCTCTACTTCACCCAATATGAGAGAGACAGGTATGTTGGTCGATAATGGAGTTAACTTGGATTTGCTCTTTTACAGGTATCTTCAGAAGCTGGCCCAGCACATTTCATTCTTGGTGTTGTACTTAGCTGAAAGTTTGTGGGTTTTAATAACTTTTATTTGTAAACCCTAACAACTGCAGTTTCATGCTCAACAACATTCATAACATGAATATACATCACAAGATGCTTTGGTCCAAAGAGGTTCACAGAAAAGTGCATATCGGTTCTCATAGCTTAATATCGCTTTTCAAGTCAAACTGTTCGAAAGGTTATTCCAAGGCACAGGAGAGTCATAAAATTGTCGTCTTTTTTTTTTTTTTTTTTAAATAGATGAATTTTACTTCTACATACAGAAGGTGGATTAAAGTAATTTCACCAGAAAGAAATGTCATCATAGCTCTTCTTCCTGTACATACAATCACTTTCCGTTTTCCAACGAAATGCTTGGTGTGTATGACGGGAGTGACTCACGTAGTGCTTTTCTACAGTTGTCTGATCTGCATCATCCTCTGTAGAATGCAAACAGTGATGGATCTCACTGAAAGTGGGCTTGTGCCCCCTCTTTAAAGTGAAACACAGATGGGCTGGCTGCATTTTGCCTTAAAACGTTTTCTTCTTTTTCTTTTGTGAAAAACAATAATGGTTAAAAGCAAGATAAGGGTAGAGAAAAGGCAGCAGGCAAAGAAGATTAATGGTTTCTTCTGAGAAATAAACAAGCAGAAGCTACACTGCTTTTCTTGGTTGGGGGGACCGCAGACTGAATAGTCAGCAGGAAAGCCGTTGTTGCTTATCAGGTTATTGTAAAATTTTATTGAAGGCTTTCCTTTTGAATCCGAAGTGAAGAATCCAAATCTGGGCTTAGACTTTTCTTCAGTCAGCTTAAATGCATAGTAGCCTTTAATCTTGACTTT
Source organism: Fregata magnificens (assembly GCA_013389945.1). Lineage (NCBI taxonomy): Eukaryota > Metazoa > Chordata > Aves > Suliformes > Fregatidae > Fregata > Fregata magnificens. The sequence goes on along the minus strand of WAAD01025436.1, from coordinate 32,599 downwards.
ATCAATGTAGTATGCTGTGAAGGGGAAAAAGAAAACCCAAATGTTGTTAACAGAATCATAGAATGGTTTGGGTTGGAAGGGACCTTAAAGATCATCTAGTTCCAACCCCCCTGCCACCTTCCACTAGACCAGGTTGCTCCAAGTCCCATCTAACCTGGTCTTGAACACTTCCAGGGATGGAGCATCCACAGCTCCTCTGGGCAACCTGTTCCAGTGCCTCACCACCCTCAGAGTGAAGAATTCCTTCCTTATATCTAATCTAACTCTACCCTCTTTCAGTTTAAAGCCATTACCCCTTGTCCTATCGCTACATGCCCTTGTAAAAAATAAAAACCTTGCATGACCTGCAAACCTTCTGGTAATGAGTTCAGATTTCAAATGATTAATCTATCAATTCAAAAAGCATAATTGCACCATAAAATATTTACACTTACTGCTTCTAACAATACTCAGCTCCCACTGTCTTAATTAAGTAGAAACAGTACATCATTTTTTAAAAAAAAAAAGTTAGAATTTGGGAATTTTCTTGACCTACGCTGTGAAAGCTGGATTTGAACAGGGTTAGAGCTGGGAGCTTGCTTTCCTGGGAAAAGCCAGATGCTGCTCTTTACTGAACCCAGCTGCGATGACTCAAGGCGAGCAGCTGCTCATCTGTGCCATGAGAGGAGCTTTCTGAAAATTCCTGCCCTGCTCCAAACCTAGCTGCTCAGCCTCTCGGCATGCATGACTGTACGTTATACTGCTGCACACAAGTGTTGGGTGAAAATACTTTAATGAAATCATAAATGGCAGTCCTTGGTGAGTAAACATTTCTCCAATTCATGTGTAAGCAGAGAGTACAGTCAGGGATGTGACCCAGATTAAGCAAGAACATTGTAAACCGGGAGGATCTTTCTGTGAGTACTAGAAAGTATCATGCTATCTGAAAATTAAAATGGGAATACTATGATGAAGTGCCCTTTAAACAACCTTTTCCTTTAATAACTTATTTCCTTCAATAATTTATTATTCTTTTGTTTGCAATGTGAAATTAGCATGGAAAATAAATCAGCAAATGCTCATTAGTCCTATAGTAATTGAGAAAGAGTTAAGCACTGGAGGGGGCATGCTCTGTTTCTTGTTGGTGTCTAAAAGTAATCTGAAGCCATGCTTAGCCACGAGTAAGACCTGTCTCATTTTTTACATAGCTAGCTCCTAGAGAGGAGAAACCCGGAGACGTAGGCTATGTTTGGGGACAGGTGCCTCAGAAGAGCTTTTAGACACCCTACGTCCTGATCAGGGAACTCGCTAGTGCTTGCCAATAGGGAATAGTGAGGGCAAGGAAGTATTGTACATCTCGTTTTGGCTGCATGGTTCAGGTACCGAGGCCTTTCTGGTATCTTGTGGCTTGCTGCTTTCCTTCTAAGATTTGGTTGGAGGAAGAGGGATGGGAGGGGTGAGGTCCCTGCAGCATTTCTCATAAAATAAACTATTGCTGAAGATCATTGCCTTGAACATTTTTGTCCTCTACCTCCATAATTGTTATCAATTTTTCTCTAAGTGAAGAACTAGATTTCTGTAGGTGCGCAGGAGAAAGCGAGTAGTGGAACAGGAACTAGAGTTTGACTCTCCCTTCAACAGCAGCTCCTTAAATATCTGGTGACCTGCCATATTTCTTCTGTATGTCTGTCCAGGTCTCCTTGGACTTGTTTGTGCTTTCCTGTTCAATGACTCTAGTTCAGCAGCAAGTAAGGAGGCTCCCACCTTTCTTTGTAGAACAGAAACTAGAGTTGTCTCTTGGGAGTTGTTGGTCTGAAGTGCCATCTCCTACTAACTTCTGAATAACTACTCTGCTGGATATGCATGCCCAGATGACTTCTCACGTGGTTTAAACTGGAAGCAGCTGTGGCTGTGTTTCACCTGAGGGCTTGATGCCCTTGCTTTGTGTTGTATCTGCCCTGAGCATGCCTGCAGAATCAGGCCCCTCAAGAGGCTGTATCTGATGGCTGGTTCCTGCACCTCAACCAGAGCTGCTTGCTCTGTCTGGGGCAAGTCTTAGGTGCTTGCTTAAGGAATGCCTGTGTCTGTGCCACAGAAATGGCTCTGGAGCACTTGAATCTGTCATATACTCACCTTTTAAAACCTCTTGTATGTATTTTCCCAAGTAATAATTTCTAAGTTCATCATTGTCTAAGGACTGGTCATCTATTCCATTTGCTGTGATGTAAATATCGATGTCACCGTAGGTTTTTTTAATCCACTTGAGAACTTTGCGCACCCCCCAAGGCACCACTGCCAAACGGGAAGGGGAGCTCAGGCAGGTGATATCCTGCAGAAATTGGATGTCACGATCGAATTCATACTGGCTCCCATTCTGAGGTTCATGAATCACAAATCTGGTGGTGAAATGATTCAGCGCATAAAAGTCAGCTGCACCTTTGACGAGCTGCTTTTCCTCGCTTGTGAAAGATGGCAACGAAGAGTATGAGAGGCCTTTGCTGTTTTTAAAGCCAATGTATTCCCTCATGGTAGCTGGATAGTCCCCAGTCTTAAATATGGGATCAGCAAACCAGCCTATTTCAAACTGAAGAAACCTGTTGGCAGCTTTTGAATGAGATTCAAAGTAGGGGTTGGCAGGCTCAGCCCAGTCCGAATGCAGGGACAGGGACACTTTGCCATACTGAAAGGACCGGTACTGCTCATCATATATTTTCCAGGCCATGGCATGTGCTATTAATAAATTGTGTGCTGCCCGGTAGGTATCATTGCTGCTCCTATTGTAGACATCACTTAGCCGGTTAGGTTCGTTTATTGTAATCCAAAGTCTAACCAAATCGCCAAGTTCCCGAAAACATAAAGCGGCATAGTCTTGAAAAGCATAGGCAGTAGACTGGTTCAACCATCCTCCTGTCTGCAGCAAAGGACCCGGCAGGCCCAAGTAGGTGTGAGTTGGATAATACAAGGTGACCATGGACTGAACATTGAGTTTCAGTGCTTCGCTAATCACGCATCTGTAATACCTAAGAACTTGCCTGTTGACCACAGACAAATCTCCATTGGGTAAAACTAGTGACCAGTCAAGTGCAAATCTGTAATGGGTGACTTTCATTTTTTCCAGGAGGTCAAGTTGCTTTTTAATACTGACAAAATCCGTGCACTGTGCTGGTCGGGTTTTCAGCTTCACCCCTTTAACTTTGTGCAGGAGCCCGTCTCCTGTGATGTTCCAGAGGTACAGGCTGGAATCACAGAACTGTGGTGAGGAAGCCACAGATTCTGCCTGTGAAAATAAAAACAATATGTTACAACAGGGTTTAATTAAATGAATGCCTGCTCGTAGTCTGCATTTCTGCCTGTGTTTGGCTGTAGGATTAGTGCTGCATGTCAGAAGGTCCCCCTTAGATGCTCCGAGGGGAAGAGGATAACAGACTTACCTATACGGGCTTTGTCTGTGCTAGTGGTTGTCTTACCCACTCTGTTCCTTCACTTACGGAAAACATTAAAATCGCACTCTCCATTCCATTCAGCTACACGCTGGCACCTGCCCTGCTATCAGCCTATATGACGTGTATTTTTGCACAGATACATCTCCTGGGTCGAGTTCACTCTGGGGTCATGGAAACAGCAGTTCTCAGGCAGCTGGCAGGAGAGCAGCGTGGTAAGAACAAGCACCGGGGTGTATACGGGGCAGGCACGGATTATTTTGGCACTGCTGCTGAGATCAACCTTGTGAAACTGTGGCATAGTGTTCCCTGCTCTTACTGGTAGTCCTTCTGCCTATGCAAACATCTGACACAAACAGCTTGTCGTGTTTAATATTAGTTCTATCTCGACTATCATCTACTAGTTAACAAGGTTAAGACAGGATGTATCCTGTGTAGCACAGGATATTTTTTTACTATTCCAATTTTTTAAAAGATTTGTTGTAGGATTTGTAATACAAGTTCAAAATATTTAGATTAAATCTGATTTTTTAAAGAAAATGCACTTTTCTGTGCTGTATATTTCCTCTGAAAGATTAACAAGGTATAAAGAAGCTTTACTTTTTTTTTTTTCTGTGGTTGTCAGTGAATAGGTTAAATTATGGAGTTGTGCTGTTACTTTTTGAGGCTGATGTTGGTCATTGGACTATCTTTCCATATGCGATGACAGAGTACCCCAGCACTGCCATACATATGGTTAGCTTATCGACCACATTTAAAGTAGAAATAGATACTGTAGGAACCAGTTAGGAAAAAAGACGGTATGATCTGTTTTCAAACGTGAGCTCAGGTGATAAAGGCCATATGTGCTGATGTTGGTTATTTTTGCCTGTGGTATAAGTCTTTTTAAAGAACAGCTTGTTACCCACTTGTCTAAGTAGCACTTAGAGCCAGACTCAGCCCAGGAATCTGTTTCTGCCTTGTTCAGTAGCTTTAGATGAGACCTCGAGCCTGCGGGTAGCTCTGCTGCCACCAGCATAACCACCTTGTCCCTGCCCTCTGCCAGCCTCTCCATCGTGCTGTCGTAGGCATCCCTATGGCCGCACTGCAAACTGGATTGGGAAACTCCCCTGGTTGAAAAATAACCCAGGAACAATCGGTCGGGGTCAACTTCTTGGTCTGAAATTTCCTGATCTGATCTGCCACGTGGAGACGCAAACAAAGGGAAAGCGAGGGAGGGCCAGCCTTGGAAGGGCTCCTGCAGAGGGGTCTGCTGCTGCAGGAGCACTCAGCACTCTGTGACTAGCTCACCCGAAAACCTGTAAAGTACACAAAATTGAACTTATGCAATTATGGCTAGGCTTAACTTCTGTTTGCAGTGTGCATTGAGATTCCTGCACGAAAGGTGCCGTACACAGTCATTTATTCACAAAGTAAAGTTGTTGATCGCTCTGCATCCAGTGGTCTTCCCAATATTTTACGCTTACCTTGAGAACAGACTCGGTGATACCCCAGGAGAAGTCACAGGAGAACTGAGCTTGCAAGCTTGGGGTAGACTCCCCTGGGAAGAAGCCATTTTCTTGTATGATTTGTTTATAATAAAGTGCAGATGACTTGGGAATCCTTTCCTTTTTTTCACTTTTGAAATCTACGTAAAATAATCCGCGCCTGAGGTTGTAAGCGTGTTGCCATTCAAAGCCATCAAGGAGTGACCAGGCTGTGTAACCAAACACATCTATGTTGTCGTATTTAATAGCTGCGTAAGAGAAAGTAACATCCATGAGTCTTATATTTAGGACTCTAACGTATATAGGGGATATTTATGAGAAAGGTCTATCCACTCTGAAAATCTTGAGGGTTTTCTCAACACTCATAGGGTTATTGGCCCATTGTAATTCACTGCAAAACTGTGGCAGACATTATATATCTTAGTCCTTATTCATTAAAAAAATACAAACATCACTACTTCCTTAAGAAATTAAATTGCTGTAGGATGCTTTATTTCTGCTCTGAGCAAACATGAAATGTTACGCCACATTCAGATTTTAAGTTGCATTTGATGATTTGCAAGTAATATATACCAAGAAAGTTAGAGAATCATGACTAAAAATGAAGGGTGCAACAGTTGATCTTGTTTGCGATTTTCTACTTGTCATGAAGCTAAAGCTCTCCGCCTTTATTTGAAAGATCTCTGCAAGCTCGAACATTTAGGAATGTCTGTTCAGCTTCTAAATTGAAAAATTAAATGTGTCAGTATGGGACATGTAATGACTTTAGAAGAAGCTGGGTTGATCAACCCACAGATTGAAGTGCTCAATTTATTCACAGGGTGGGTGCAGCACATGCATGTTTCTTCCATCAATCTTAATGTCCCTCCACCTTGCAAAGGAGTACACATATAATCTTTTACACATATGAGAAAGATGACAAAATGACTGCTTTCTCAGACGTGGAACCCCATTCACCAGGGAGGGCAGCAGAACTTCCAAAGCAGCTTCTTGCTGGACACCAACTAACAACTACGTTCGTTACCCACCTACAGCGTGTGCCAGCTGGCAGCCTGGAAGAAAAAGTCCAAACTCCACGCCCAGTCATGTTAGCTGCCTGTCCCCAGCTTTGAGCTAGGAAATAATGCAGGATAACTCCTCACGTTAACCTTATAAGGGCTGGAATATGAAGGGCAAAGCAGTGACCAAGTGGGGTTACTGAGGATTTTGACACAGACAGACGGACAGCCATATTTTACCTGTAGTCCACTGAGAGTAAACCAAGGAATAAAGATGAAGTATTCTGATTTAAAGCTCTATTCTCACCCAACATTGCTTTGCCTTATTTTCTCAGGACATTTCACTTTGCATAATTTTATATTTCCACTGAGCTTCTTTGCCTTAGTCACACGATGCTGCAACTTCAGCAGGAGGCAGTTTTGCACAGTACTTGTATTCATGCAGCAGAGTAACAAGGTACCCAGCAGCAGTACTGTCTTAGTCAAGCATGATATTTTACTAGCTGCTGGATGAAGACATCAGAAAGCCCAAGAGCTTGCAATGTAAGTATATGAGAAGCCGATAGACAAGGCCAGAATACTGGTAAGGAGAGGAGGGAATGTAATGAAGCAATACAATGGCATGTATTTTCAGGAAAAGCAACTTCTAAATATTAGGGAAACCATTGGAGAAAGTACAAAAATGTCTGAAAATACCAATTGCAAAACACAGAGGTGGAGAATGATGTAGAGGATAAAGACATAGGCCAGAAGGGCCTTGCAAGTAAAGATGAGTACTTCATGTCTGCAATGAGGAAGGTTGAACAAATGGAAGTAAACGTATAGGGACAGCATAAGTGACAACTGAGAACAAATATTTTTTTCTAGAAGCATACTGAATGGATGGGGGCTAAGTTTAATTCTCAGAGCAAAAGATGCTGCGATACTCGAGATGGTGGCTGCCTAGATGAGAATTTTGGGCTGTTTAAATGGGTAGGAAAAAAAGCACTATTCTATCTATATTTTCTGGTAAGAAGAATTAGTAGTTAGGCAGGTGATAGGTAGAGATCCTGTGGATCGGCGTCAGAGTATGCTTGTAGCATTGTCTGCAGTGACAGTGAAAGGAGAGGGCAGAAACAGAAGTCAGGATCCTCACTGAATGTTAGAGTGGGGATGAGAAAATCCTCCTAAAAACCAAGGGGATGGCTGGGGGCAGGAACAAGGGGCTGAAGGTAGGAGAGGTCAGGAGTTAATTAAGCTCCCTGTGTCACCAGAGGTGACATCCACAGAAGCAGATCTCAAGGCATTTCTGTGTCTGCTATGGGTGGAGCCTTGGAGTCCTTCTGCAGAAGTAATAGTTTCAGTATTGACAGGCATGTGCATGCCACTAAGAAGCTATAGTTTCAGTCTCATCCTTGTATCATAATCGGGGTCAGTTCATTGCAATGGTGATGTTATACATCACATATTTTCGTGACTCACAGTGCTGTAAGATACAGACATACACTACAAAGTTTACAGCACTCTCCTTGAACAGACACACACAGAGTATAGCTCCTCGTATCCTGTTACACATTATCTTAACAGCCACCACCCCATTACAATTTGGCCGATATAAACGATGTTTTGACGTTAACATGACCTAACTGATACTGCTGCAAACAGCAAATTTATACCTGACTTCTCTGTACATAAAAATATGAAAATATGTTCCAAATATTATTCCTGATCAGAAAAATTAAAGTTTGCTTCCCAAAAAATGTATTAGTTAAGACATAATCCTGTATTTTGAAGCAGAGGTTGAAGTATCTGCATACATAAAAACATAGATCACAATTCTTGAGAAGTAGTTATTGGTTGAACATCAACCAAGTATTTCAGAGGTGTGAATCCATGGATGGTTGCTACAGCCAGGTCTGCTGTAGAGGATTCAGAAAAAAAGAAGATGCTATGGATTTTCTTATGTATGTGTCCAGAAATCTACCTGTTCCACACCTCCAAATCCAGGCCTGCATCTAGACTTTCCTGCTGTGTCAAGGCAGCATTTAAAATATCATAAACCAAATACTGGAATGTAACCTCCTCAAAATCTGGAAAAGGCAGGACATATCGCGTAGTTGTGCTATGTGAAGTTTACAATTTGAACCAACGTTAAATTTATCTGGATGATCTTCATTAGGAGCTTAATTATGTTTGTTGGCGATACAGTACTTCCTGACTTGGTGTCAGAGTAAACGATGACTTGTGTTTTCCCTTTTCTGAGGATAAGAGAGGCTTTTGTAAAGGGATGCGGGCCATCCCATCACTGCAGTATGGCACCAGCAGCAGGGCAGCCTGCTGGGAGGATGGCTCTTGGGACCAGCAGCTGTCCCTCTCCCAGCGCCAAACCTACAAACTGGCTGAGGGGGAAAGGAAATACTGGTTTTGCAGAGGCTTTAGGTACTAACCGCGTTCCTATTTCATACAAAATCAAATCTTTTGCCTTCAGAGAGCACCCCTGTATGCTCACTTTGTGAAGGGAAAATACCAAGATTAAAAGTGTGTCTTTAAAACATATTATCTCTGTTTGGCATGATCCTGAAGGATGATCGCCCTTCTCCTGCTGATTTCCTTTGTGCATTTTATGTTGGAGAAGGATGCCAGTGTGGCAATGACAGTCTGTACTCACTGTCTTGTTTTCCTGCTGCCGAGGTATGTATCTGCACAAAGGTTTTACAGTTGGGCTACCAGCAGTGAAAAGTGATATCCGATAGATTTGTTTTCCTTAATTTCTGACTCAGTTTGGCACTTATTTAGTTTTAAAATCCAATGCAGATGTTGGACTTTAGCTTTCTGGGACAGGGACTACGGTTTTTTTCTGTATTTGTACACCACCTAGCACCAGCAGATCCTGATCCATGACTTGTACTCATGCAGTATAAATAATTAATAGTAAACTTAGTTGCCGTTATCTCTTAAAAAAATGATTAAGTCATTACACAGCTAAATATCAAATGTTCTTAAAAAGCTGTCTGAAAATCCAACAACTAACTTGTGTACAAACCTTGTAAAACTTTATTAATGAAGTTTTTCATCATGTAGATGGCTGTGGTGTCATCTGTTTTCACATGGCTGTCAGTGAACCAGCCATTCTCTGCAATCAAGATTCGAGGACTGTTGTATTCCAGTTTAATCCAGTTCAGCACTTCCCTCAAATTGAGTGACAAATTTTGTCCCATTTTTGGTAAAGTGTTTGGAGGTTTAAAGTTATTAGGACCAAAGGAAAATGCAAAGAAGTCAGCTGTTCCCTTTATGTAGTTTTTCTCATCCTCAGTAAAGCGCGGCAAAAATGAGAATTCATTTTTCAGTTCTTCTGGATAATCGCCATCCCCATGGATGGGTTTAGCAAACCACCCGAGTACTCTCTCCATAGACTGCTGACATTTAGAAATGTCCAAAGCATCTTCTGATTTGTTAGGTTCGATCCAGTGAGATCCCAATACTATGGACATCATCCCCTTCTGATACGGTTGAAAGCGTTTTTTGTAGTTATGCCAAACTTTTGCATGAGCCTGATGAGAGAAAAAATAGCATTAAATTGTAACTCTCTAATAAATCTCCATGTGCGTCAGCACCTAGACAGGCAGGTAGCTGCATCTGATTCACTGCAGACTTCTATGGAAATATTAATAATCAGTTAAGGCATGCTAATTACACTGCACAGTTGTAATGGGCAATGACTATTACACTGCAACGTACCTCAAGATGATGGTAATGCTCAGTATCTCATGTGCACTGATCCTATGATACATTAGGGCTGTAGCTTTTTGCCTTTTAATGTAGGTCTAAATTTCATGAGAGGTCCCAGCAGGGATGTGAAGAGCTGTTTGGACACTTTGGGACAGCTGTTGATGGTGGGATTTGAACTCCGTGATCTAGACAGTCCCATCTAGGTCTTTCTTTGTCAAGCAGTGATTGCTGATACCCTTAAAATGTTAAACCATCCTTACAATTGTTCCATAAATTATGCATCTCAAATGATGTTTGCTTTGTCAGTGTTGGCTCTGTGCTATTAACTGCTCTGTGCTATGGGGGTTACTTGGATTTACTCTGATGAAACCACTCCCACCCCATCCCTCTTCTTGGGATACATTTCCATTTGTTTTAGTTTGGCCTAATCATATGAGTAAGTATTCAACTTTTGGTATTTGCACAGTCCCTAAATGTAAAAACTTGGAGAAAGGACCCAGCAGCAAAGTTTGAAGCCAAATGTCAAGTTTCACAGTTCTGTGTGAGAATTTTGATCCAGGATTTTAGTTCATTTCTTCTTTGAAGCTGCTGTAACAATAATTTTTCTGACAGTACATGCAACAGCACAGAATGAAGCTTATTCATTTTAAGTAGAAAGCAACAACACTTTGGTTTTAAAAGGAAATTTGGCAGCAGTATCTCACAAGATCTATTGGGTATGGCATAATCGGCCAAATATTGACTGCCCTAGGACAGACAGTTTTGCTATTTGTGTTAGTGACAACGAAAGCATACGTTGCATCACATCTTAATTCCATTTTTCTTATTATCATCATGTTTTACAAAGCTTAACATTGTCACACACCAGAATTACCTTCAAATGTCATGTTGTTAATTACTTAAATAAGAGAATACAGCAGTCAACATCCACACGAAAAAAGGAATACTTGGGAGACTGAGGAACTACTAGCATTGTCAGAGTCCCATGGGAAAAGGGGAGAGCTAGGCTGTCAGAAGGGTGACTCTGGATCGCAGCGTGAATCACACCAGAGGATCTGACACAGAGGAGGGGAGCTGACCTCTCCCAGCTGAGGAGCTGTCAAGTAACTCAGGGTTTACCTTATTCCTGAAGTCTGGCTTTATACTGTGTGTTAAGCTGGAAAGAAAATAACCGTTTGCACCCAAAAAAAACATTGAGAAGCATTGTGAAACACTTAGAGTGCCGAGTTAGACCGACATCATTACCAAGCCAAACAGCATTGCTTACCTTTGACAACAATTTCAGTTAATTTATCTAGAAACACACGGCCTTGACAGTTTAAAAAAACAAAAGACCTGATGTCAGGTAGATATTTGGTTAAGCTAGGGAGTACCAAAGAATTACAGTTTGTGAAATTTTGTATATCAGTTGTTTATGGTTTCTAAGGTCATGCTTGTAACATTTGTTCAAGGCCTGTCTTTGAAAATACTGATAAAGTAACATTAACCTTTGAAATGCAGGTTCTGTAGCTGAAAAGAGAAGTCAGCAAAATTGTACTCATGAGGCAAACTGCAAGATACAGTTAAAATATTATAAAATGGATTTCTTACCAGTATCATCAGAAAATTTAAGTGGCCAATGCCATCTCCTCAGTTACCCTCACTGTTCTCTCCCGAAGGTCCCCCCAGCCCGGGATGGCTGCTGGGGCCAGGCTTGCTTTGTTCTCTGCCTCTAGTGATTTCTCACCTGGTTAGTATATTTTTTTCCCAGACACAGGCTACTAACACGACTGCTTAATCAAAGGTATATGGTTGAGTTGGCTCAACAAGAAAAACCCTGCTGAAGTCAGCTGTATTATGCACAGTGCCAAGTAGCATGACAATAGCACCAGGTAAATTTTAGCAATCACGCATTTCTAGGTGAAGTGGAGAAAGATGGCTTTGCCAAAACCCAACTAATTAGAATGGATTATTGACAGGTAAAAGACAATCAGCGACAACTCATTGTATTCATGTGCACCTTCAAGGGGTTGATTAGAAGAAAGTAAAGTTACTATTAAAAATATTGTCTACAGTAGAGAATACAGCCACGGGTATAATTCTGCAGGAGTAGACCTCAAGTACAAGTAAGTACATTTAATATGAGTCAAGATAGGATCCCCATACACAAATTCGTATGTGTCACTGATGTCTCTTAATTCTAAAGGTGAACTCTATTGAAAAAAATTGTCGCTCTGTCTGTAGTAAGGGTTTTTACAGACGTAGTAGAGACAATAGCATTTGCTTGCCTATAATTCTGTTTTGAGTTATTAATTATCTGTAGAGCAGCTTAACATTCTCAGATGGAAGGTGCTCGCTAAGTGCAAACTATTGTTGATGGAAGCAACTGATTAATTTCATTTGTTTTGTAAGACCACATATGAAACAAACATCAGTTTAAAAGCTGTATCATACATAAGTTTGACTATTTTGAGTAAATCTTGACTAATCTTTTTTCAGTTAGACTTTAATCCGTAATCTTTCACTTTCCTTGTTAGATCAAGGACAAATGTCAAGGCTAAGTACACAGTGAAAGCAGGATCAATATTGTGTATTTATTCTAGATACATATGACACATTAATTTCAGCATATTTTCCTGGTTTTAATACAGAAATTATTCTATAGACTTGAAAGTCACACAGAGTGCTAAGTCAGTTAGTATTAACCCTGTAAAAAGGCAGATAAGTCAATGTTAAAAAATCAAGACAACAGTATTGTTCTCTTCTCTTCTTGAAACATTCTCATACTCCTTCAAACTCTGATCCTGTAATTTATCATGTACATACGCAAAGAGCTTACTGTTTAAAGACCAATACTTTCAAATTCTTAAGATCTGTTAAAGTCAAGCAATTTTCCTTGAATGTCTCAGCAATGAGCACACAAAACAGTGTCAGGGGTATGTGGAGCTATTTTAGCGTGCTGGAGAGCAATAGGAAAACTAGAATTAAAAAAATGCTGATTGATAAAATGATTCTGACTTTGTGTTTAATTGTTTGGTTTTTAAACCATGAAGAGCTGGAATACAGAGTCTGATGAAGATGGTGTTAAACATCACTTTAGAAGAAGGGCAGATGTGTGTGGCTTATTTGGAGAGTATATTTCAGTTCAAGACCTTTTTGGTCTGTGGTAAAGACACCACATAGTCAGTAGAGCTAAAGCCCTTATTTTGCAAATTGACTCTGAAGCTCAATCCTTGTGAAGGAAAAAAAGGCTCTTGAGATACAGGCAACTTAAATTTCTAAGGAGGTGCTTTGAAGGACTGAGGTTTTACTATCAAATTTGTTGTATGCTAACTGTCTTGCATTTGGATTGTGTTTTTCCCGATGATTTCCAAGAAGTAGAAGAAAGCTAACCCGAAAATAACAAATCATCCCAAAAAAAGTGTGAATCAGTGCTGAATTTTACATCATCACTGATGGCTACTACTGTTTGAAAAATCTTCCAGCAAAGACATTTACAAGCATAGACAATTCTGCTGCCCACCCTAGAGCCATACTTGATGGAGACAGATTTCCCTCCTCCTGTACGAAATACAGGCACTGGTGTAGCTTCATCTTTACAGATCCTGAGGAAAGAAGGCCCCTTTGGAGGAAGGGAAGAAAGTGTCTGGTTGGGCGTAGAGATAAGAATTATTCCCCTTTCATTCAGTAGAAATTTGTTTTTAAGGAGAATGAATTATGGGACTTCTCTGGGACATGCTCATCCAAAGACCCCAAAGGCAGCAGTGTCCACAAAGAGATCCTGGCATAGTGTGAGCTACCAAAGAGCTGGGAGTAATGCAGCTGGGCACAGAGATGAACCTGATCTGTGATGGATCTATATGGAGACACCATGTTAGAAAGGGAATTTATTGCCTTTTCCCAGTATGTGATATGAAGGTGTGTCCATGAAGAAAAGTTTTAGGGAGATCTTATTCTGACAGTTTTCTCCTGGGCTTTTCTGCCAGATGGAAAGGAGTGTGAACGATCTTTAAGAGGGGGAAAAAAAAAAAATCCCCTTTCTGCCTGTTACGTAGCAAAGGCAGAACTGCCTGGAGGGCACTGATACAGAGGATGAAAAGAGGACAGCTTGGTCTGAGGTTTGTGATCTTTACAATCCTCAATCTAAGTATAAAAGAACATAACTAGATCCAGAGAAAATGGTAATAATATATCAGGTATATATCTCATTTAGCTCCAGACACAATGATTTATCTGCTTCATATTTTCTTGCTTCCTGTCAGATTTATTTATTGTTAAATCAAAGAAATCAATCTAATTTTTCTGTGTGCAGTTTTTTTCTTCTTTTGTATCTTCTTTGATGTGTCCTTCAAATGTCACATGGCAAGTTACATGTTATCACTAATTGTTCTCCGACATTGCTTTTGTGAAGTACAGTCTCCTTTAATGAAGAAAGGAGATGATACATTTTTGACAGCCACTCTCTATCTGGTATAAGATTCCACATGCTCCTCGTGTTAATGGTAATGATCATTCAATTGAATAGAGATTTATCTAAATGAATGCCCTAGCAATTTTATCATTGATAAGTGTCAAACTTCAAATTTCCTACTCATTTCCATGGAAGTAGTATCAGGTCCTTTAAAATGATCAGTAGCAATTATTACCCTCTGTGTATGAAAAGCATACATAGTAACATGCAAACATGTTTTTTAAATAGAAATTTTGAGTTCTTCTGTAGATTCTTTTCCCCACGTGGATCTCCTAAGCACCCTGCTTAGCAGCCTTTGCTTCTGCATTCACTAGCCCTCTTTATGGGTCTTGCTATTCAACACCCACGTAAAAGGCAGGACTGTCTCTTAAGTAGACATATCAGGGGCATTCCCTTAAAACGATGCAAGGCACAGAAGGAAAGCACATGTATTAGGTAGTACAGCATCTGCAATGCCTTGTGCTAGCCAACACCATAAGGCTCTGGGGCTTGATGAAGACAGATCAATCTTACTTTTGTTGAAAAGCCTTAATAAGATAATTATCTACCTAATTACCTACCTGAATTCATTCACAGAAACAGATCATTTTTTAATCACTTCTAAAATGCACGGACTTTTTCCTTATGCCAGCCAATTATTTGAGTTTTAAGATGTTGGATTTCTTTAGTCTACTAAAAAGTTTAAAATTAACAGAAATTTTTTCAGCCCTCTTCTAGAGACGCAAAAACCTCCAGCAACTTTCAAACTGTTCTTACAATAAAATAATCCAAAGTCCAAAAAAACAGAGGTTTATGGTTTGTTATATTGTTTTTGTGATTCTATGAAACTTAGCTTCAGTTTATGACTGATGTATCAAATAAAAGCACTCCTTTATATAAATGGTGATGATTACTTCTCACAACACCGCAACTGCAACAGTGCCCTGGTAAATGAAACTAAAAGTAGGACTCATGAGAGAGCCTCACTTAGTTTATCAAAAGGTACTACAAAAAGACTTGAGAATGATTATGCAGCATTTTGCTATGTAACAGAGTGGTGGCCAGACTAGTTAAGAGATTAAACCCGTTCTTCCTGCTCAGCGTATTTCATGGGTGGACCTGGTAATGTACATAGGGTGGAATGGAGAATACTGTCTTTCAACAGCCTTTCCAAAAGTGACGCCCTAACATGGACACAAACGCAGCTCTTCCTAAAGCCGCTGACATAAATGGGAATCTTTTCAACAGCTTTAACAGGCTTTGCCTCATACTGCCAAAACCTGACATTTTTGTTCGTCTTTTATTTTTGGGAGGACATTTTTGTTTTCCAGTGGTAAATTAAAAGGTAGCCATAATACAATGTCTGACAACCAGATTTGCATATACCAGTCCTGAAATAAAAAGCCATGTGAAATCTCTTTAAAGAGAGATTCTTATAACATTCCCTGCATCTCAAAGGGGAGACATTTCACAACACATGAATCCTGATTGTGCATCAATACGTTATATTGATACGGTATTGTCAACAATACTAAACAAACTGAACATTTAGATACCCACAAAAATCTTTGAGAAAGATTCTGGCTAGTTGGCCTGAAACATATAATACCACCTATGACTTCTGTGGAATGACTGGCTTTAATTACATTTTATTAAGAAAAAAAAGTATGTATTTTTTATATATATATGTATATATAAAAGAAGAGTTGACTCATGTCGACTGGTACCTCAGGAGCTTCCATTCCACCTCCAACCCCAAACGTCAAACTCCAGTTCCTCAAATACATTAATACAAATTTGGGGTTCTTCATGAAGACCTAAAATCTTCAGAAATTTTACAGTGCCACAGGAGAGAACTGCTAATACATTAGGTAATGTTCATGGGGCTGTAAGAAAGATACAACATGAACATGATTTCTGCCCAAGAATAATAAAATACTAGTTAATGGATTGTGTGTTGCTGAAAGTCTCATTAACTCTTTCATTGAAGTGATTTATTTTATACTCAGATTGACAGACTTTAAAACTAGAATCAACTATCAGATCAAGTCTGAGAGTTAAATAATATTGACCAAGGAACTTAGGTCAGTAATTTGTATATCAGACCCAGCAGTGCTTGGCTTCCTGGAACACCCAATTGATTCTTCAGCAGAGGCATTGGTCTCTATGTGCTGTGTGCTGCTTACACGGATTTTACAGAGTGGGAAAATGCAGAGACTGCCTAGTTGGTACCCCAGTTTTGATTGTGCCACTCAGAAATGAAGGCAAGATATGCTACAAACTTACGTTGTATCTTTTACATGTATTATATCAAATATACTTTATATAGTGCTTGAAAATAAAAAGAATGATTGAGCATCAGTTCTCTCTGAGATGCTTCAGAAATCTCTACAGTTAAATCATTCTTGTGCTAAGTCTGATATCAGTTAGTGACTCAGGATGCTTGATGACTTTTCTATGCGTAAAACTTCTATTGACTGCAGCGTGAATTTTCTGAAAAAGGACGTTCTGCAGGTTCAAGCCCAGAAGCAAATAAAAGAAGTAGAAATGGTCAGTTGCAGGATATTTTTAACTACTCTGCCAATTAATTTTTTCCCACATGCATACTTCTTTCTGTAGGACAAATATGTTCAGATTTATTTGTTAATTACAGTTATAATGTATGGTAGGTAGTAGAAAAATTCTCTTTGTGACAGCTAGGAATAGTCTGAGCAGGGGGAATTATACTAGCTGCTCTGTCAAACAGAGACAGGATAGTGGCCTGCTCTGTAAAGTACTTTGAACACTACAGATGAAAAAAATGCTGTATTGATATTGTTAATTCTTATCTTAAACTGCTGTTATTCGAAATTGTTTTAAATTATAGCGAGAGAAAATAAGAATATAAGCTCCTATGCATAGGAAGTAGCTACTCTGTAGAATGAAATTAATAATCTATCAGAGGAGATGCTGTAAACTCTGTAATGCTGTTGAGAATACCATGAATGTCTGCACTTTCTCCTTAACTCCTTAGTCCCATTCAGACTTCTCTTTCTGTCCTTCCCAAAGAAAGAATACCATGAACTGAGGACCCAGTACTGCAGTTGTTGAAGCTGTTGGTCATGGGATCAAGCCTTTTGGATGTGTAATTCTGTAAAAGACAGCTGATAAATAAAATAAGACTGACATAAAAATTAAAATGCTGAGAACATCATGGAAATAATGTAATTTTGAAACTCTCAAATACTGAAGGGGACATTTGTTTTCTTCCAAACCCAAGAACTGCTGACCTTGCTAGTTCAGTGATAAACATTTTGCAATATGATCTTACTAAGCTAGAACTTTATACATATATACACTGTATTTATATATACATCCTCTATTGCTAGTAAAAGTGATTCAATATGCAAATGGAAATAAATTTGATTTTAAACTAATAGCGTGGCCAAATGAATGGTCACGTCAGTGTGTTTAACTAAGTGAAAAGAATAAAGAAGGAAAATCATGCTCTTTGATAGCCAGATTTTGTAGGCAAAACTTAGTTTAAATAAAGTAATAAACAAGCACCTTAAAAGAAATAATTACTGAGTCAGCTGTTGGGACAACAACAATAAAATCAACATGAGGATTAAAAAAACTACTGCCTTAGCTAAGGGTTATTTCTTGGTGTTTTCACATTCCTTGATTTTTTTTTTTAAACATTGACTACATGATTGATTCCTCCCATCATTTCCCATTGGGTGCAAGATCAGTTTGTAAAATCTTACTCTACTGTACCTTGATCAAATTGTGTCCTACAGAGTAGACAGTTGTTATTTTCCCTCTCTCTCCAGGAGCATGAATACCTGTGCCATACCCATGCCAAGCAACTAAATATGGGTTGTGGATTGTAATCCAGTATTTAACACGATCCCCAAAGGTCTGGAAGCAAAAGGTGGCATAGTCATTGAAGATATCAATTACTGATTCATTTTTCCATCCCCCATATTTTTCTTGCAGCATCAAGGGCAGGTCCCAGTGGTACAGCGTAACCACGGGGTCAATATTTCTGTAGAGTAGAGAGTCAATAAGGGTGTTATAATACTGGACTCCTTTTTCATTGGGAGCTGCTACCACTCCAGTAGGAAAAAGCCTTGACCATGAAATTGAAAACTGGTAAAAAGTAACTCCCAAAAAATCCAGAGCAGACAAATCTTTGTCCAACAAGGTGTAACTGTCACTGGAGGCATCTGTGCTGTCAGCATCCCTGAACTCCGAGTCGATGAAGCGGTCCCAGACAGAGAAGCCTTTCCCATCCGTCCTCCAGCTGCCTTCCACCTGGAAAGCCCCTGTCCCTACACCCCAGAGAAACTCTTTGGGGAACGTGTCATACAAAAACATCTGTGTTTCACTCACGGGGCTGAAGTGGGGGTCCTTTTTCCACACAGATCTTCCCTCTCCAGCAAGCCCAGTAACTATCCTTATGAAAACTAATGTCCAAAAAGCAACAAATCTCTCCAGTTGTCGGCCACACATTATGCCAGTTTATAGAGCCAGTGTTAAAAGTCAGATGTCTTGCACTGACGCTGAAAAAAAACTCCATTCATTCGCTGGAGTCCCCGCCGTGCAGACTGTCTTCGTTTGCCACAAACTGCTGGAGTGTCTTATCAAAGCTTCACTAAAAGCTTGCGATCGTAAAAGCCCTGTCAATGATTAGCCTGAACTGTGAGACGTAAAACGGGTCAGAAAATGGCGTAATTTTTAGGGAGGTGGCCTCTGTTATGACCACTGAGACACCTAGCTGGCTTCTTATTGCAGGAAAATAGGTTGCCTGAACAATATAAATGTTAGTAACTAATTTATCATTATTTAAAGCTTGGTCACTCGGGTGGGAGAATATAGGTGACAGAGGGTGCTAAGGAGCTATCACATCCTTTATTCCTCGTGCAGCTGTATTTCAAGGAAACGTGGCAGAAATATAATTCAGACTGCATAGTCTCCAATTAAAAGGTGATTTATCCCATCTGTGTAAGTGGATGGTTGGAAGGGCAGTGCATCATTCCTCAGTCCTGCCCTGCTCAAACATCCTACTTCTGCCGAAAAATTCTCCCTGGACTCATGGGAAATTTTGTTGTGGACAAGAGATATACGCACACCCCACTAATTATATAAAACGCAGAGCAAGTCAGTATTTCTTTCAAACGCATGCAAATGTTTTTCTATCCTATATAAAAGTCTGCTGTACAGCTCTATGTACAGCAGCAGTACAAAATTAACAGGGGTCTGTTCCAGTCCTTAAGCAATCTCCCTGGATTTCTTCAAATAAACACAATTAGCAAAGATGATTAGTCCCAAAAGATGCTATTTCAGTATTGATTAATTTAACAATCTTGGTATACACAGCTGGGGCATCAGTACAGCGAATATCTTACAGAGCAGTTATGCAACATAATTTCATCTTTTAATATATTTCAAATTACAGCAAAACTGCATGTGTTGAGATACAGTCAGTGTACTCGATACAGTAAGACTGATGCCTGCCATTTTTGCTTTTCTTGAGGTACAGTAATATAAAGTGCATCCACACGGAGACCACAGTTGCTGAAGAGATTTGCGGAACAAGAGAGCAGTGTAAAGTGATTTTACATGCAAGAAAGATACGCACTGAAATCTGAACACGGGAACAACTTACCACCTAAGTATAGCACTCTGCTTGGATGAGTTAGCCCTACTGGCATGTAGGACATGAAAGTCCAGATGGACTGCTGGGCTACCGCCACTTTACTGCTCCTGCTACCTACGAGAGCATGCTTGCAGCATTGCATAGTGCCATTGAGACATACCTTTAGTTTAACAATGAAGCTGATTAATCAATAGAAGATGGAGGACATTTATTTATTTGTTTTTATGATAAACAACAAAACCTCAATGCATGTTTGTAAGCATTTCTCTGCAACGCCTTTACAAGAAACAGTTTCACCATAGATGAAGAAGAAAGCTCCCACTGACGTCTTCTGCACTGCAGATCCCTGCTGGTGGGGCAGCAATGCATCTAACATGAGTCTGTCCCACATAACAAACCCAGCACTCCCTCAACTACCTGAAGTAACTGATCCACACTTCTCAGCCAAGATCCTACCAAAGGCAGCTTGGGAAAGAGATGAGAGGGACTGTACCAAGGTGGTCTACAGTAGATGCTGACATGTTTCTTTTTTATTCCATGGAAATAGCATTTTAAAACGCTAATTTGGATAGTTATCGCATGAACATAATCCTTCTATTTTAACATTTAAAAGCTTTGATTGTATGTATCGTACTTTATGAAAGAAAACCCAAATACAAGTCGTTACGGATGACACTATACTTCTAAAGCAGTTAGTTACCATGATTACCGCATGTTTGCATTTAAAGCACCCACGACAGCTCTGTAACACACCCCAGGGCTATGTATTGACAAGGTAAAGACAGTAGGCTTCTCCCCACTAACTAGAGCAGAGTTAGTACCATTGGCGTCTTATTGCAGACAATATGTTGCATCTGCATGAGATGCGAAAGCTGCAGCAGACACTTGTGCTCCCTGATGCTTGATCTGGACAGAGTTACGAACTGCATTTCTTTCCTTATTACTGATATGACCGGGAGCATGCTATAATCAAGGTTTGAAAATGTTTTCCAGTACAAGGTTCTGAACCCAGTTTCTTACTGCTTTGTCATATTTAACTGTTTGGGCTATAATGTTACTTGATAAAGAGGAAACAATTTAACTGATGACAGTCATATAGTGACTTGAATTTGGCAGGAGGTTTCAATTAGCTGAGCAAAGAGTTGGGGAAAGGAAACACTGTGACTGTTAATTTGGAAAACAATTAGCACAGACAAGTGAGATGTGACAGGGGCTGTTGAGAAGTGATGGTGCAAAGGGAGGGGAAGGAATTAATTATTCCACTAGCTCAAGCGGCAGAGTTGGTACAGACTCCAACCCTGGTGCTGTACATGGACATCAGTATGATGCTGCACAGTGCGATTTCCTGCCTGTGGCCACGCGCTTAATGAATCTGGTTTCAGAACGAACCAAGGCTGGGAGAGGCTGTGGTCTCCAGGGCACTTGCCATTACTGTTACAGCAGTTGGGAAGCCTAACGATTATTCAGTTCAGTTCTTAGCTATCAAATTTCGTTTTCTATCTTTGCCTCTGCCAAGGCAAGTGATTCAAATTGTGAAACTAACTTTTCACTTGGCTGTAGATTACGTATTCTCCTTGTTTTAGGGGCTCGGCTCTAAAACCTGGGGTTTGATCTGCAGAAGTGACGAACGCATTAGTCAAAAGGAGTTTTGAACATCTGCAATGTTAGGCTGAGTATCTGTGTCAAGACACGTTCATGCTGCCTAGATATGCAAACTGAGAGAGAGAAAAGACCTTAAAGACAAAGTTCACTTAGAAAAAGTGTAATGTTTACATTAACATCAGCTGCTCAGCTCTACTAGTGTTAGGTGCTCAAAAAAGCACAACTTATGTAATTGCCCTCAACAGTGTGATGCACATCAAGAACTTATCTTTACCTTATACCTTTACCTTATACAGCAAAAACTGTTTGAGATGGGATCAAGTCTTTTCTAAAGATGCATAATTGTGATGGATACTATAGAAAGTCTAATGTAAATAGAAACTAGACCACAGATTTACAAAAAATTTTTGGAATTTTTGGTCTGCAACAAAATGCTAATTCTTGTTTCTACAATGTGAGAGAAATTTGACTTTTTTTTTTTTTTTTTTACTCGGGACTCTAGTAAGCAGAATATTCCTTACAGGATTCCTCAAAATAGAGCCTACCATCTAGTAAATGAGCATGTTAATGTCTATTAATGTTATGAAAAAATATAGAATTTAACCCAAAATGTCAATTTCAGGAAACATATTGTTGTGTTTTCCTGATCATTTCAGCATTATAATACTCTACTTCTTCAGGGCGATTCCTAACCTCTGAGGTCCTTTGGAGACATATGAAGCTCAGAATATCTCTGTTCCATTATAAAGATTTCTTAAATGATCAAAGTGTATTGTCCCCTAAAATGCTTGAGAAACACTGCCTTATGGGCTTCAAAAATATCTTAGTATTATTTTAGAAGTTTATCTTCTGCTTTATACTTCAGTGAAGTTTCAAATAATTCAAAATACAAATTTTGTAGAGCAGTAAATAAAACATTGCTTCAAAAGTTACAATGAAAACTGATTTCAATTCCAAAATTGTATCAACATATCAAAATAAAAAATATTGAAAATAAACAAGAAGATATTAACAAAAAGAAAACAGACTATTTTTTTATTTCTCAATATAAGAACATTTATTTTTCTTATAAACCTCCTCATCTCAATAAACAAGACAAAGCCTTCACTAATAATAACAACAGTAGGACTGGTTTTGTCCAATAGGGGAAAAAACCTAAAGCTCAAGAGTTAATATTTCAATTTTTTTCATGTATTTTGGAAAATAACAACATAAAATCACAAATAGTCTGTGATTTTCAGAAAGGTAGAAAACAAGTCTGATTTCTTTAATTATTTGTCTTAGTTGTAAACAGAGTGATGACAGCATTGAGTGTCCTTTAGCTACTTTTTAAAAAGCAGTACTTTTAGTTGGGTAATATGCCTTTAAAAGATGACCCATGATCAATTATAGACTCAAAAGGCACATTGCCTTCATTTTACCTTGCAAAACGCATCATAATACAATGAGTATTCAGTTTTGTTTCCTGTGGCAGGGCAAGGTTTTTCCCACTTCCAGTGGTTTCATAGCCACGCACGTAGAAACAGAGGTATCCCCTGACTCCCCACCATACCCAGGACTGAATCATAGTCATTCCACGTATTCAGTCTGATCTCTTTTCGTAAAGGGTTAAACTCTTGCCTTCCAAGAAACATGAACATGTCACAAGCCCACAAGCAGATACTGCTCTGCTGGATGTTATTCTAGGTAGCTTTATCAACTACAAATAGAGATAACCACCTGCAATAATTCTTTTAGCATTATTTAAACAGTTTTTCTGGCTCTTACAAACGTCAGCCATTTTAACCACTCTTTAGTTCTGGTATCAGGAATACGCACAGCTTTAAAAATTACATAATGAGAATTAAATACGTAAATACAAACATATTGCTGGAGATGTTTTTCTAAAGTGATAGCAGTTTTGTTTGCATAGCCATTATAGTTCAGTGCCTATGGTATAACTTGCAAAACAGGCTGAAAAGCACAGCCTGTGCTGTGGGCCTGCGTTTACTCCCTCGGTCTTTGATGTGTTTTGTATGCAGAAATCCAAATTCACAACCTATGCTAAGGCTGAAAATATAAGAGTCCACCTGACCATGTGCGTTCATAAAAGAACAGTAGTAATTTCTGTACAAACAGGGTCTTACAATTACTTAAAAGTCCAGTTTAAAGAGTTAAACAGGAATGGTAATAGACATCATTAAAATCCCTGTTTTCTCAGATTGGACAAAAAGATCCGACTTTTATCTCTATGTAAGTATCTTTGCTGGAGTTTGACCATGCCACCAAGCAGGCAGTCTCTTGTTCTTGAAAAAAAACCCAAAAAAAATGAAGTGAGTACAGAAGGTATACAAATGACAGCACTGGAGATTGCACTATGAGACAAGTACAAATTGAGCTTGTACTCTTTGCTTTTTTTAATGAGTGGTTTTCTAACCATTCTAATTTGGTCACAAATTCTGTTTGTCCCTCCCCCTTCTTCTCCAAGACTAGCAATAATTAGTGATTCAGTAGGTTAGCAGAATCTAAACATCAGACAAGTAAATATTGGGAGGGGAACTTTTTATTTGGTTTGCCCAACTTTATTCCCTCCCAGTGTTCAGCAAGTAGAGGGAAAAAAAAAAGGAAGAAAACATACAAGATTTCATCAGAAATTGATTAGAAATTAAACAGTCAGTGGGCAAAGACGGAGCGTATCTGTCCAGTTTCTCTTGGACTCCTCAGATGTAGACTCCGAGCTCTCCTAAGCCTTAACACATGGGAGAAAATACTGTGGAGGAATCAAAGCCTGACGCTTCCCGCACAACAAGGAACGAAGAGAGAAGGGACCAACGCACGTTTATTTCAGGGAAATGATTTTATGGGCCGTGCCGATTCAGACCGGACTCATGGTGACTGCACTGCTGTGCTATTAGCTGCCCCCACATTTAGGATGGTTCGTTTGCCTCGGTGCATTAAAACCTGATAAATCTCACAGAGGCCTGGCACCCTTCACTTGTTTGTTCTAAGACTGTCAGCCCTCCGCTGTCAGACGTGGCCGAGGACACACCGACTCCTTGTGGAGCTGCAGCAGCTGTGAGCCCACCATTTTGACGCCAGCTTCCCTGCCCGCTCTCTTTACTACCAGGCCAGGACCGGCAGTAGCTGCCCAGGCTTCCTGCCCAGGTTCAGCGGAGCGGTTACAAGCCGTTAAACCGCCGCTGCCTCCCGCTGCGGGAGGGACCAGCCGCTGAC
>WAAD01025435.1:68311-95762 GCA_013389945.1 Fregata magnificens | reverse complement strand
CAGTAGCTTTCCAACAAAACCATATCCTCTAATACCTGGAACGTTGCCGAAGCACCTGGATTTTTTTCCTGCAGCAATGGATGGGTATGTGTGTGTGGCTCCACCCCCAGAGCACAGAGCTGCTGCACTGGTGGCCTGTGGAGGCTTAAACAACTGTATTTTTCCAGCACATCAGTCCTGAGACAGAGGTGAAGGAACTAGGAACTCTGGAGTTCAGGAGAATCCCATTCCCCTTCCTTACGAAAGAAGCAGGAACAGAAATAAAGTCATTACTACAAAAAACACCTTCAAAGAGATGTGGAAAAGACAGGGGGATGAAGGGCCAAAGAAACATATTAAACATATTCCCTAAGTAGTCACCAGAGACTGTTCTGCTGGAATACTCTTCATGTGGTACAGGTGTAAGAGCAGCCACAGCCAACATCCTCATTCTGCCCTGAAACCTCCAATGCAGAAACTACACACATCAACAGCACAGAAACCCACTTACAGCCAGTGCAGAGACACAGTGAGATCATACTCAGTTGCTACAAGTTAAAACCACCTCCAGAGAGGTCTTGCTCTTGTGAAAGTCAGATAACCGTAGTCCACTTCTACAGGGCATTCATATATAAGACAAAAAAGTGGAACATATGGAATGGAAATCCAATGACGATGAAATTCAACCACAGAAGGCAGGTAACCACCAAGTAAATAGCCAAGGACAGAAAAAAAGAAACCAAAAAATGTGAACTAGCATTGAAGTAATAGGTTTTGTGCTAATTCAGATGGCTATTTTCAGATAGCTACCTGCGTGAAAGCTATCAAAACTTGATAAAGTACTAGAAAGGTACATGGTATTTTCATCTACACGTTAAAAAAAAAATCAAAATAATTTAAAACTATTTTTAGAAAGATCTGTATGGACTGTCTAAATAGGATCAAAACTTTTAGTCTGAATAAAATTCCTGCACACAGCAGTGGCATCCTGTAAGAGGATACAAGCTCCATATATGCCAGTGCTCCATATATGGAGCATATATGCTCTGGCATATGTCCAGAATGTCTTCCTATCTCTCTATCTAAGGCTACCAACTGAACTACAAAATTAATTTATCCTAATTAAATTATGACAGGTTTTTTGCTATTCTATTTTCTCTGCCGAGCTAAGAGAATGACCACCACCACAGACTATATTACAGGAACACATTTCTTTCTTGATCATCTCAGCCATTTAGATACAAACACAAATAAAAATAGCAAATGCAAGGACAAAATCACTCTTACAGAATCTAAGATACTTTGCATTCATTCAAAAGGTCTTTGTTCCAAGAGTTCCCATTCAGTTCAGAGAGTAACAGTGAATGGCACACACATGAAGTGCCTCTCCACATAAAATCTCTCCCTCATGGCTTTCTATCCTGCAGAGTATAGGACTTTTTTGTTGCAATTGTGGGCAGCTGCAGGGAAGGATATAAAGCATGAAGCAAAATATTTTGTTTTTTGCAGAGATGTAATACAAAACTCTTACTGCAGTTCTAGAGATTTTCTGTTTGTCTTGAATATGCCACACAACTCCTGCAATTAATCACTTAATATAATTTGTCTATGCTTTTCAGGCAACAGGTGAAAAGAACTGGTGAAAAATAACCTTCCATTTCTGTTACTAGTGTGGCAAGAGGATGATGGAAAAACTGGGACTTCAGAAAACGCAGCACATGGAGGGAGCTTGTAAAAAATTTTGCTCCTCTTCCTACCCCAGTCCCCATTTTAAATGCCCTTCTCCAAAGTACTTCCAAGAACACAGAATTTTTCAGAGATTTTTTGACAGTGGAAGCATTAAATTCTAATTATATTTAGCAAAGGAAAACTAGAGTTAAAACTCTAGTGTCCTGCAGTAGTGTCCTTCACATTGCCTTGGCTATGGCACTGAATACCCAGTGCCCTATTATCTGCCACTGCGATAACCCCGCTGGCACAGATACAGAAATCACATGACTGTCCCCTGAGAATGCCCTTCCAAACTCTAGTGTAAGCATTATGCCAGAAACAAAACTAAGAGCAGGAGCCCTCATAGAAATTTGATGACTTAGGGTATTTAGTGACCAATGAGTCACTATGGCCCTCTGGTGCCAAGCAGCCCAGGCAGGTAACAGTAGCCAGACTACAAAGCCATGCATACCCAACTTTGTTCCTGAAGTGGTACCACATGGGGTTTTTTGCTCTGCCACAGCTGGGTTTGGTAATTTTTGGCCAATGACCTACAGAATCATAGAATCATCTAGGTTGGAAAAGACCTTTAAGATCATCGAGTCCAACCGTAAACCTAACACTGCCAAGTCCACCACTAAACCATGTCCCTAAGCACCACGTCTACATGTCTTTTAAATACTTCCAGGGATGGTGACTCAACCACTTCCCTGGACCTATGGAATGCCTCATCAGCACTCAGCTACTATAACCTGTAAAATCAGTGGGCTGTTAGCCCATGCACAAGGCGAATCAAAGACATGGACACATCCCCAGTCATGCTCTCTTGATCCTGCTCGTACCAAATGTGATCATTTTGTTTGCAATTTGGCAGTGTGATTTGGAAGCAAGAGTCTAGGCAACTCGCGAAAACATGAACTGAGACAGGGTTCTGCAACAACCCAAACTTCATCAGAACTAGAAAGGCACAAGAGTGCCTTCATCTTTTCCTCCCTCAAACCTTTGGTTTGCATGTTGCATGATGCTCCTGTTACTGGGATTAGGACCCTATTTCATCTGTTCTGACAGCTTCCAAGCTAACTACTGCCATCCTAGAAAACCTGAGGAGACTTCACAGTCTACTAAATTCATCCCTAGAACAAATATATCCCATCACACAACATACTCAAAATATTGACTTCTTCTTAAGCCCACTTCCAGACAGTGAGAAAGCAAGAGATCATTCTGTATATGAAAGCAAATGGCAATGGCAGGCACGGGCTAACGACTGGAGTCGGAAGTTGCAACACAGTGAAGAAAAGTGAGAGCATGGAGGGTGTTGCAGCTTTTGGAGAATCTGGTCTACAAGACTGTAGGAATCCTTCCCATTTTTGAGCAAATGTGCCTTTCTTTGAAGGATCAGTGTACTTATTAATGAATCATCATTCATGTGCTCTGTATTTCATTTAATAAACATCTTTTTTCAAGCTTTATCACTGTCCTCCCAAGCGTTTTTCTTTTCTCCCAGAAGACATAAAACTCCCCCCCGACTCAAGAAAAACCACAACCCTCATGTCAGAGCAAAGAAGAGTAGCTGATCAGCAAGTCCAGCCTCTTCAGACACGCTGTCTGGTGTTCACACCACCTTCTCGGGCAACGTGGTCCATATGGCAAGAGAGGCAAGGAAAGCTCTGAGAGGGAAGGGCAGGGGCTGAAGGAGATTCCAAGGGTAAGGCAGCTGCAGAATGAAACCTTACGGGAATCTCTGAAAGACCGGAGTATATGGTATGTAAAACAGATGCCAGAAGATTTTAAGAGGGTTATGCATAGCATTTCCCAATGGCTAACAGCCTGAGAACGTCAGCCTTGTTCTACTGAGACACAAGCCATCCAGACATCTGTCTGCACCCTGAGAAACATCAGATGACCACCACCACAATGCCGGATGACCAACACGAATCAGACTCTTTCTGTGCAAAACCTAATAAAAAAGCCCTTCTCCTCAGTAAGTTACAAGCTATGGTTCCCTTTACTTTTGTTACAGTTTAAAAACTAACAAGGTTATTTTAATGATTAATCCAGCTACACTTTTTAAAAATGAAGCAAACACTCACTAAAAGGAGTCAGACAAGCTGCATGGAAAACTGAAATCCTCTGTTTATTCACTCGGGCAGCAGCGCAAACTTTCCCCTGCCCCCCCTTCCTCCCTCCCCAGCTCCCTCAGCCCTGCCCTGAAGGGATTAACAGTTCATTTGTCATTCTGATTTAAAATTTGGTTTACTTGCTTGACAACGCAGAAATTTGTGAGAGATGCAGTCACAAGTCAACAAGGAAATGGGCTGAAACCACCAACTTACAACATTAGCTACTGAATGCCATCCAGTTCTTCAGCATACATACATTCCACAGCAAAATGATCAAATATCTCTATTATTTTAGATTTTGGTTTCCCAGATCACAAAATTTTGTCAATCTGTACAAAGTGTCTTAGAGCCTGTGACCTTTGCAAAGTCCAAGTTTTATATAAATAATTACCGCTTTTTCCAAAACCTTTATAACTAGTTTTCTGAATCAAAAAAACTTTTTTTTATGGTAATGAACATTTTAATTTTCTATGGCATGTGTCCAAGTTCTTTTGATTGACCCATTTGCTTTTTTAAAAACTAAACAAAATTATTTATGAATAGTTAGAACTTTGGTCACAGCCTCAATTCTTCTATGAGATATTAATGATCTGTTTTCAATTTTTACTTTAGCAGTTAATCTTAGCTTATATAAGGAAACAGGTATTTGGAAATAAGCAAATGCACGCTTCAGACAATTATTAGGATTTATTTGCCCAAGACTCAATTACATCAAGTCAATGAACTCCAAGGAATAAAGGTCATTGCAAGGTCATGGTAAAGTACTGAACAGGACATAGGTAAAGACAGACATTAGACCATAATTTCCTCAGGGCTTACAATATTCCCTTCCCCCCTCTTCTCCCCTTATTTTGAAACACAGCACCCTTCATCTCTCTAACCCCTCTTTATTTTCTACCAAGGAAATTAAACACCATAAAAATGCTTCTTTGGTCAAGAAAATCCTTTTTCCTTGTAAAACAGACCAATTTGGTGCCGATCCACACAATAACTCTGCCTCAGTATGCTCCAAAACACTTCAAACATTCACCATTTTGAGTGAAGAAGTGCTCTTAGATATAAAACCCATATCGCAGCCCCTGTGCATACAGCAAACTGTCTCTGTGGTTAATTCGTGTACTGGGTGTGGCTGAGGGGGAGCTGCTTTTCCCCAGGCCAGCCTGCCGTGCTCTGTGTCGGTGGCCGGAGGCGGCACCAGTGCCTGGCTGTGGCCGGGCGGTGCCTGCCCAGCCCCGGGGCTGCCTCTCCAACATTTCCCCCCCCGACCCCCGCTGTGGGCTGGGGCTGGGCGGCATCTTGGGAGGGGGCGGCCGGGACAGCCGGCCCGGGCTGAGCGGGGCTGTTCCGTACCGTGTGAGCTCTGCTCAGGGATAAAAGCTGGGAGGAAGGAGGCAGCGGGGGGCATTCCTGGTTTGGGACGTCCTCGGGAGCAGCCGTGGCACGTGCTGGGCCCTGCTTCCCTGGAGGTGGTTGGACGTCGCTGTGGGGAGAGGTGGGGAGGGGGGTCCCTGTTGTCCTTTCCCTTTTGTTTCCGCACGTGGTCTTTGTTTTATTAAACTGCTTTTGTCCTGACCCAGGAGGTTTCTTTCCACCTCATTTTTCTCCCCCTGCCCTGCTAAGGAGGGCAGCGATAGAGCGGCTGGGTGGCACCCGGTGTCCAGCTGGGGTCAAACCACCACAATTAGTCAAAAGGGCAAGATTAGGCAAGAAAAAGAGATTAATTTACCTGACAGGACATCCACTCCATACTCAGTTTGTGGCAACAAGAATGCAGTGGAATCACAGCGTCAAGACACGCCCCACCGGTGAGGCTGGGCTGCATTTCAGACAAGGCATGGAGGTTTGGCTGGGCTTTGTGGATCTGTTTACTCATTTACTCCTTCCTTGCTCTCAGGGACTCTCCCATTCCCTATTCCTTTCAGCAGAGGAAAAAAAGCTGGGCAAACAAGCAAAGAGAAAAGAGGAGCTGGGAAGGACACAGGGAAAAAAAGCACTACGGCAGCAAGACCACGTATCATCTCAGTAGCTGCCCGTCTTCTCTCACTCAAGATGCAGCATCCCTCATTCCCATCCTGGTATCACTCCCAGCTCTCTAGCCTCAACCACCCCAGTCCCTTGAACCTACTGTCATATCAGTCCCTGTCTTTTCAATAGCTTCCTGATACCCACTTCCATCATTCCACTTCACCAACCTTTCTATTACTATCTTCCCTCCTCTGTTCACCAGGGAGTATCACTCCAGAGCCCTTTTCAAGCTCTGGTGCCATTTCGGTCTCTTCTACTGCCCTGGGCACCAATGACTTTCAGGACCTTGGAGGGAGGAAGCAATATGAACAGCATAACAAGTGGGAATGGGGGAAAACAGGAACAAGGAAGATAACAGGAATAAGGCTTGCTCCAAAAGTTTTGGATCATGAGGACAGACACAGTGACACCTAGTAAAACCAATACTCAGGACATACATCCCCAAGAGCAGGCAAAGTAGCCACCCCCATTAGGTGAGCCTAAAAGTATAGCATGCAGTGAAAAGTGTGTCACAGAAGTCCAGGCAGCATGTTTCATGCTGAGAACATACTGAAACCATAAAATGGCTACTGCCAACAGACACTTACCTTTTAATTTAGCACTGTACCTTTTTCAAAAGGATAAGCAAGTGGCTCTTCACTATTCCAGAAGTACACGAAAAAAAAACCCAAAACCATTTTATTTGACATCATAACTGCACTGTCCAGCCTTGCTGTCCTAAGTCAAAGGCATTTCCCTGAATAGCCCTCAAGAGGCTGGACAGTTCTTGTTACTTTGAGCTGCCAGATAACTGTGCCATGTACAGATGTACAGTGCTGCCTCTGCCCTGGTACAACATGGCTGTGTGTTCAAGGTAGCTGCTAAGCGCCGGGGTGAAGGAAGCAGATCATCACTGTGAGCACAGCAAACATTTGGATTTAAGCTGAGCATTTGCAAGAAGACCTGGACACTCCCACCAGCTCAATTCCTGTCGTGCTCCTCTCCCAGCTAAGAAAATTAGGTAATCTTTCAAAGCACTTGCTTTGAAAAAGTGTTGTAAGTACATACACATTGCTGTACATTTACATTGGACAAGACAAGGTCAACAAAATGTACCTCATGGTTAGACAGGCAGACAGAGAGGTTGGCACTGGACCCCAGGACCAACATAGTCCACCCCACTGCGCTGGGAGCCCTGCAGAGTGCACCCACTCCTGCAAAGCCGAGCTCTGCTCTGTGGCAATGCTGTGGCATCACCAACACTGTTCTCAAGATCTAACAATTTGTTTGAACCTTAAAAACCCTCATCTGAGCAGGAAAGAAGCTTACCCCCTATCCTATTTCAAGGCAAAAAGATGTCTAATTATGATTAGTTCAGGCACCTCCTCAAAGAGTTCAGCTTTGAACTGAAAGTTAGAAATCCACAAAGTAAAAAAAAAAAATTAGTCCTGTATTTTTTTCCTTGAGAAAGTTGCTCATATCTGAAACTACTGGGGTATAATAACAATTGGTGAACTTTAGGTGTATTTTCTCTTACAAGTGGAACGTCAAACAAGTAGCACTTCAAAATGCAAGCTAAATGTCCAGCCCCTTACCTACCCACTGACTATCTGAATTGGAGTTTTAGCACAGTACTGGCTTCTCATCAAATCTGTACTACAGTATTGTAAACCCACTTAAATCAGTCTTTCAAAAGGCAGGCTAACCTACCTTGTGAATCTCTGTTTTTCTCCTACTCACACCACATTCATAAATGAGCTGCTGACAAAAGGCACAAAATATGAAAATTATGAACTCTGGTCTCCAACCTGTCTAATTCTGTTTACACCAAGTATATTTGTCAGTTATTTCTTCCCTTTCAATGCTTGGTAGTTTAATAATGAAGAAATTCTTCTGGTTGGTAAATAACAATGCCAGTGCCAGTTAGTACAAGGTATTAGAGCAGCTGTGACTATGGTAAGAGTCCACATGGGCTGGAACAAATATCCTGTATTATTACAGAACAAATAACCAATATTATGTATTATTGCAAAAATACATGCTGCCACAAAAAAGACATAAAAATCAGTTATCACTAAAGTCTCATACTAGTTCATGCTAACTGTAGCCACCTGTACTGCAGAACAGTTGGTGCTGTGGTACTGTAGAGCAGCTAACATTTCACACATAGTAAGAGTCCCTTCTAGGAAGACATTAGCAGTCATTGATATCTTGCAACATAGCAGACGTCCAAATTTAATCATCCCTATCACCTCTGCATCCACATGGGCTGAAATGGGTGTATGGGTATAGAAGAATCTGCCCCAAGTGGCGATAGAGTCAGTGGTTTCCCGTCATTCTTCAGATGGACTTTACAGAAACCGCTTTCCCCAACACTGCATTTAGCTGGCTGAGAACTACAGACATTAAACAGCCACATTGATGGTAGGTTTGTCACCCGTCTCCAGTTTACCTTTTCAACAAAAACATAGTATCATTTCATTTTTTCTGTTTATTAAATATTTGCCTGCTTTTAAAGATCAGTTTCATTTAATGATGGTTTGTCTGGTTCTGTTTCAACTCAATTAATAGACAATTCAGTCTGCCAAGTTCCAATTTATAATCCGGTTCTGCCATAACTGAATTAACAAGCAGTTTGACCACCCACCAACAGGGTCTAACAACACTTAGTTGTGAGGAATATTTATTTCTCTGCCAACTTTATCATAAAAATCAGTAAAATGATTTGCCCTATTGACCATCAAATATTTCTAACAGTTTTTCCCTTTGTGAAAACATAAGCAGACAAATTTGAATTCTGTGCTGTTTGAATGCTGTAATTACAGAAAACTCATAGTTATAAATGCCAGAATTTGCAATGAAAACTCCAGCCAGGAAAATACTTTCCAGTGGGATTTTCATGAAGCTGTTCTTGTCAAACAACAGAGTTTACTCTTGCTGTCTTAATAAAACAAGAACTTCAAAAAAATTCACACACCCTTAAGGTTACTATTCCTAAAGAATGCATGTGTGTGGTTTTTTTGGTTTTGGTTTTTTTCAGTTAGGCTATGTGCACAACAGACTTTAAAAACAATCCAAAACTTACAGAGCCTCAGAAGAGAAGAGGCAAAGGATGGTTCTGGATTTGAAAAAAATAAAGAATCTTGTTTAAAAAACTGTAACAAGCACCATAAAACTTGGACTCTAGTTTCTCATCCTTGGACTTTTTATACATTCAAGTCAGTGACTTGGAGGAGTCCAGATCTTTCGGTCCAGGCTGGTGCCACAGCCACTTCTACATGAGGACGTTGGTCATTCACGACACACAACAAAATTATAGTACAGACACTTAAGGTACACATGGGCTCTTTATACCAACTAGCCTTCAGGACTATGTATTCCTGAAGCAGTTAAACTTAAATGATCATAGCTTTAAAATGCTGCTTCTACAAATAATCCAGAGCATGCACCCCAGAAGACTGAGGTGTTATATTTTCTTACTATTAAGCTGAGTAAACATTAGTTCAATTTATATTTACGCCCCATGTGAAGCTGGGAAGGTTTCAAGCATTTAATTGCAAGATGAAATTTCAAAAACAAAAATAATTATGTATTCAGATGTATTAAAAATATCTAACACCATAATATATATATTTTATGGTCCTTATGCTTTATTAGATTTTCCAAAAATCCAGTTCAATTAACAACATTAGCACTAGCAATTAGCATGCTGCCAGGAACGTCAAGATTTGTATCCAAATATCTCTGCATGCCATCATTATGGCTGTTCATGTCCTTCAAAAAGAAGATTAAAAGCATGATTGAAGAGGTTGTTAATGTTTTACATGAAGGTTCTTTTCTTTTAGTTCATCTGGTTGCATAAAAGCTCATTTTGTTGATCCGTCACTTTTCTGATTAGTCTGATGAATGAAGCATTAACTTATGTCTGCATACTTCTGTTGTATAACATGATTGCGTTCATTCAACAATTAATCAAAGACAATGACATACTTAGGAAGATATCATTTAGTTTTGCTTATCAGTTTGCTTAGCAAGAACAAATTCTCAGGCTCCTGAAAATGAAATAGTGCAACATAAAATGATAGAAATGTCTTGTTTTGATTTAGTATAATTTGACTGCCTAAACACACTTTAAATAATTTATTTCCAGATGGCATTAAAAGCTATAAATTATTTCTTCTTTTCACTGGCAGTTTAAATAAACTGAAGGCCAAAACCAGTTTTAACTTCATTTTATTCTTAATTAGTTAGGATTTTTTTCAAGGCTTATGCCAAAACCAGTAACTTTTTTTTTCCAGCTACTGTGTAGCATTGGTCTACATCATATAGATGCTTTTGCCTTTTAATTAATTTTCATTCACATTAAAAACTATCACCACTATAAAATAAAAAACACTTTATGAAAATAATCTTATAACCTTACCATAAAAACTAAGGGCTTAATAAGTTTACCATCTTTTAATACTTTCACTATTTATATAAAACAAAAATATGTAAAGTCCTTTTAAAGTATGTAAGAAAGATTACTAGATAAATAATTATATGGTATGAAATTACATTAATCCATTATTTTTACGCAAGTGTTCATAACTAAGTAATATCTGTCTTAGAACTTGTTCCCCTTGACTTTAACATTGCAAGGTTAAGATCTAGAAATAAAAAAATGCATGCCTACTATATTACTATAAAGTATTCAGATTTAAATGAGAGTTTTTCCTAACTATATAGCTTTGAAACAACAATCTTCATATTGTAGACGGGCTTAAATATCCAAAAGGAGCGATAGCATTTGCCCTCTTGCAACTGAGGAACACTTCTGCTGCAGACCTTCAGCTGGAAATCTCAAATAAAGCTTACTCTAAGCCTCTCAAATAAAAAAGACGTTTCAATACAAAACCCCAGTAAAGTTTCCTGTTTTAGCTGCAGTTAGAATATTTCCTATTAGATAAAAGCAAAGGCTGCATAAATCTCAGCCAACTTCTCACTTTTTTTTTTGGGTCATTTTGTGCAAAATTTGTGAGGTCCAGGTATCATGTACTCAAGCCGGCACAGATCCACAAGACAAGTCCAACCGTATGCACTTTGGGAGAACCCAACACACACTGCAGTGAAAAAACAGCAGGAGCCCAACTCTACTTGTGTAAGACTCCTGGATATTCTCAAGAGCTGAAGGATTTTACCTGTCCACTTTCTCTTACTGCAATTATGGTAGTCAAGTCTGATACACCTTTCACATCCATTGCTCCCACTCTCTCGGGCTTACAGTCTGCTCAGAATCCTGCTCATCCTCATGTAAAAAGACAAAGCCCAACACTGCAAAGGGCTACCAGCCAGACTCCTAAGAAGCATACAGGTACATGGCACTCCTTGATCTCAGTGTTGCCAATGATGTAAATATTTTTAAATTCTAAACCTTTAAAATTCATGCAAGTTTGATGGGCTTTTTGGGGTTGGTTTTTTTTTTTTTTTTAATTGTCCTCAAACTCACTGACTTCCAGATGAAGAAAAAGGCATTTGGCTCTTTTCACAGTCAAAGCCTCATCACAGTTAAATTGTACATAGAGCCTTGTGCAGAAGAGACTATAGCTTTTCAGCTGCTGTTGGCTCAGTTACATAGCCTCCAAACAAAGGAAAAAGCTGGGTACTTGGAATTTATTTTTAAACTTGCTCACAACCAAATGCAACTGCAAAATTCCACATCCACTTAAGAGAAGGCAAAGCTTCTGAATACACTCAGAATTAACTTTCATCAGTTACAAATACTGTTACTTTACACACACAACCAACTGTGGGGATAAAGCAAAGTCTAGGTCATTTAGCTATTGCACAGACAAGAGTCAAAAGGGTAGCATAAAGGTTTATTTCAGAGCACTCAGACTCATGTTCCTATAATTATTAGTACTTAGAGAGTTTGAGTTATTTTTCCCTTCAGCAGCTTCTCTACAAAATGAAGTGGATTTTTGCAAATGAGACGCTGTTTGTCTTTCAGTCACAGCATAATGCAGTCTAGGCAATAAATTTTTTCCCACTCTGTGCTTTGCAATTACAATTCCTCACCAATATCATAACTCAACACAGTAATAAAAAATAATCAGTATTTATCTAGTGCCTGTGGATCAAAACTTTTTTTACACTGTTGAAGTGAAGCAGAAGTTAGCTGGTTTTAGAGGTTATGAAACGTACCCAGACAAGAAGCAACAGATTTCTTTTCACTGTTCCACAGTAGCCCAGCATTCCAACTATGATGAGGAAACAGCAGACTGCAATCATGACCGGGTGGACCACAGGAAAGTAAGTCAAAATGACAGCCTCCTCCACCCTAAAACAAATCAGAACCATAATCAAAAGAAGCATAATCACCCCAAAATAATACAGAAGAAAAACGTAATATAGCCGTTAAAACAAAAATGGTGGATCAGCAAATGTGTTCTTTCCAGCGCCTTAAATGTTTCACAGAAATCTCTTCTATGTAGTTTTAAAGTCAAATGCTGCATTCAGGTACCAGGAAGTAATGCATCATCCGAAATCTCTTTGGAGCGAAGGCAATCTTCCTGTCCTGCATTTGCACAGTATATAGCGCAATGAGGCCCTGTGTCATCACTAGGGCTCATAAGCACTGCTGTAATAAAACTAACAGCATTCCTAAATCTCTGGACTGAATAAAGTATTCAAAACTAAACAGTAATACAATATGGTTATATGTTGGCAAAGGTCCAAAAATTGATCCGTGTCAGAAGAGAAAGGCACAGGAATAAAACAAGATTGAATTCACATCTTTCCCCCTTCTCTAATTTCAACTGATGCCAGAAATGGCAGCAAAAATACACCTTTCAACAAAACAATCATTAGCTCAACTGAAGGCTTCTTAATTCTAGAAATCCTAATTAGGAAACTTGCCATACAGAACGAACGACATATACCACAATCAATCACCCACACAGATTAATAGGTTTAAGGAAAGCTTTACCTTGTTTCTGCAGTTAAAGTGAGAACATTATTCAGGTAGTCTCTCATCCAAGCAGAAACACCTAATACGCTGATGGACATCAACTAAAAAGAAAAAATGAAGTTATTTATCATGCGTTTTAAAAAAAATTGCAAGATCATTCATAATTTAAGTAGAGGATCAATCATCAGTAACATCTTTCATGCATTCATTTATCCGAACAGCATATTGTCTCCAAAACTGTACTTCTTTATGCTTAGAGTTGGTTTGTTGCCCAAGTATTTAGGGAGCCAGTGACAATAATCTTCTCTTCCAGTACGCATAATTAATGCCTGGAACACCTTCTCTTCCACCCAGTTACGCCACTGCTGGCTCAATTCCCACCACTGCATAATGTACCACGGAAACAACAGGGAGAGTTTATGCTGCTAAAATCAGCAACTCTTTCAGGGCTCACAGGTGCTATCCACCAGTCTGTATGAAACCATGAAGCCATGCTCAGGAACAAAGCCAGTGAAGAAAAATCTGAAGCCCCATACAGGATACAACAGTACTGATACACTGACACACAGGAGAGGAGATTTATCTTAGGGTTAAATTTAGAAGAATCTGATTCTCTCGCTCATTCAGATAAAGTCACACCATGAACACTATGCCTTGGTTTCCTGAACCATAAAATGACTACAAAACTCACTGCACTTCAATTATAAACCCCAGATCAAAGTGTTTAGGTACCTAACCTGCCAGGCACTTGAGAGGCATAAAGCCACTACACTTTTCACCAGGACTGCTCCTACGGCAAGTAAATCCCTGAGACTGAACCTACCTAGAATTGCCACCACCAGACCCAGATTTCTGTCACCTGATGCCATCGTGCACTCCAGCACACCTGGGATCTACCAGTAGAAGCAGCTCTGGCCTCTGATCTTCTTGAGAAGCCAAACCTGAACAACGTGATCAGAACATACCTGCCACACCATGACAGCACCAACTCTTCTGCTGCTGTAGCAGAAGTACCGCTAGAGGACAAGGCACTCTTCACGGCACTTGTCCATGTATTTTGCACTGGGCTAGGTAAGTCAGTAGGCCCTTCCTCCTGCAGGAGAGCTCATTAACAGCGGCAGTCATCCCCCTTTTGTGCATGCTCTCTGGCCCCAAGAGCACCACGTCTCCTCCTGCATGCACAGAACATATGGAGTACTGCTCCCCAAACAGAAGGTGAGAGATGCAGCTATAAACCCCTTCAAGGAGAGGAGGGAACCACTAAGCTTTTCCACAAAACAGAGCAAAGTTAAGGTTACTAATGCCACTGCTTACTTCTCAAACCATTTCAGGGAATTCAGCTGGTTTATTACACCCAAAGGAGAATTTAGGAATATCAATCTCACATGGGCACCTAAGCCTGAACCACAGCTCAGGACTTCAGAAGCACCACTATCTAGCTGAGGGAGGAAGACCTAAGCATGCTGGCTCTCCTGAATACTACTGTTTTCATGCATTGTATGGGTGTATGCCAGGAAACCTCAGCATTACACTAAGAGCTTCTTAAATCAGTAAGAAGTGCTAATCTCCCATTGCCTTCAACAGGTAGCTTCCCACACGCCCTCATATTTCCCTAAAGTTGTTACCAAGAACAAGTTAACTGGTTCAAACCTAACACATAAGAGAAGTCGCTCTGCATCCTTACTGGCTCCTTTGCCTGCAGCATGCCCACAGCAGGCTATTTCAGCCTTTAAAATTTCCCAAGAAGTCCCAGCGGCTACCCCATGGCTTCCTCCTGCTTTTCAAAGCTGATGCACAAAGTACAGGCACTGCCTTGGTTCTGGGTGGTGCTAGCGAGAGCCCTGGGTGCTCAGCATGCTGCAAGCATAGTCCTGGAAGTTAGTGCATGCTACAAGTCTACTACATACTCGCATGTCCTTTACGCTCTGTGGGATCTATTTTGGCTGGTGAAACAGTAGGAGTAAAGAGCGTTTTCTGTTGTGTTATTTGCAGGAAGCTGTAGGAGCAAGGAAAAGAAGATGACTAGAATCTCCTCCTAGATAAACTCCTCGACAACAGCTACCTCCTTGGAAGAAGGCATCAGGCAAATACACCACACAAGCAATAAAAAAAACATATTTCTAACACAAAAAGAGGTAAAGAAGACTACAAGCAGACAGCCTACCTTCTTATGGTCAAAAAGCAACAGAAAACATTTCTAACCCTCCACACCTCCCTGCAAGCCCTGCTGATACACACAGAGGAAGTGTTAGCTCGCACTTCCACTCTGTTTATAGTAAAATACTTAAGACAAATTTGGTTACTTTGCTTTATAGCAGTGGTACTCAGGAGTGAGAAGTCCATCAAAATCACACTCCTCAGCAACTTTTAATAAGAGCCAGACAGTCCTGCTACAAAAACCGTACCAGAGAAATGTTCACTTGCTAAATAGTATTCTTCCTCTCATACCAGACTGGTGGACTGCCTAGTCCCTGCTCTCCATTAGGAACTCGCAGGCTGCATTCATTTTCTTTCAGCCTTCGGTATGCGGCAATACATTACCATACAGCAACAAGAGGAGGTGGATCCCTTGGAAGAAGGCAAGGGATCGCTCCTTCAGCAGAGGTAAGATCTGGCAGGCAAGAGAGTCACCACAAGGAGATTGGAGCCTGCAGGTTATTCACAGACAACAGGGAGCTCATGGAGCAACCAGCTAAAAGGCAGAGGGGACAGTAAGGACTTCCTAGAGACCAAAAGAAACGAGCAGAGTCCTGCCACTGACAGAATCATTCACTTTGCTAGAAGAAAGAACTTGCCTACGAAGGCAAATCAGGAAGGAGGAGAACTTTTATTTCTGCTCTGTCTGCTTGAGTTTTCTCCACCTAGATATGTATTTTTGCCCACGTAAAATCAGTGAGGGGAAAGTCTAGGCAGATACATCTCTAAGCTGTGGCCAACACACGGCCATATGACTTCTACAGAAACGCTTAATGATCATATCATGGAACATGACTCCATTTTCACTTATCATGAACAGCAACTGGAAGAAAAGGACTGCCTCCTTTCACCTAGGAGACATAACCTTCACCAATGATGTAACTACATGAATACTATTTCAGTTCATAAGAACAAGCTCTCTGTGAAAGGTCTCTCACTTCATTCAAAAAGCTTTTAGCCATCTAGATCCCCCGGCTGTTCTCCTTCAGTGTAAATAGCTACCAGCCAATTACTACTGTTTCTTGCTGGACATAAATTACATGCAAGAAAATTCCCTCTGTAAGCCCTGTGAGAGCCAGGCTACAGCTCACCCGCTCACCTACCCTGTGCCCTGAATGATCTCACCACCATTAACTCCTTCAGGTGTTACTGACTTCTGCTACACTTACAATGCACATATGGTATCAACACAAGAGCTAGCTCAGCATTACTCTAAAAATGTACACGCACAATGCCTGTACACACACACAATGCCTTACCTCGCTGCTACACAGACATCACACACAAATTACCTGTGCAACACCCTCCTGCCAACCAGACAAATTCCTTGGGAGGCACCTTTGGCACCTTATTTTGAAGAAAGTCCAGAGTGAATTATTACTCCAAATGACCTGAAAGCCAGAGTGCTGTGACACACTGGATGAACGTCCATGAAAGTCAGTAACACCGTCAAACTGGGACAGCATAAAGACATGGCTCAGAATACTCAAGAAGCTCCTCTTGAACAAAGAGGCCCATGGAAGAGCAAACCATGATAACTCAAAACAGCAATTCAGTAATAGGTTGATTACAAAAGATATATTTTACTGCACATAACCTGGCAGGTGCTTGGTAGCTCTTCGCTAGCAAAGGGAAGTGCTGGGAATAAAGTCGCATCCCTTCTGATCAGCTAAAGTGAGCCTCTGGGCAGGAACACCCTGCAGGATGAAAGATGCATTTGGAACACCAGACTGCCCTGCATAAAGACTGATGTTTAGTTTAGTGACAACAGATTATCAAACACTAACTTGCACCCATCAATCGACTTGTTCACCTGCTCCATAGCCACAAGGGAATCACAGCAAGACACATGGGCCCGACCTCCAGTCTCCTACTTATGACTCAACATGCTTTTGTGCTGCCCTGTAAAGCGCTACGCATCCTCGAGTGCCAGCTGACATCAAGGAGGCTCCAGGCACCCACCACTTCACAGCAGAGGCAGATCTTCAGCCAGCAGCACAGGAATTCCACTAACACCAGCAGTACAACTGAGCCCATGGGGTCAGTACACAGGAACAGTAACAACCTCCCCAAAAACCTTGGTGTGCATCCAAACCTACCAGCAAAGAACAGCAGTCACATCACTGCAATTCACTGCCACGTGATTTGCAAGGAGTCATGGGCAGGGGCAAGGTCCTGATCACAGTTTTTGTTGTTTCATTTGGAGGATGGAAAAAAAAGGCAGCCTTAAAAAACTGGCAGGCCCTACTTCAGCCATTGTTTTGTAATTAATTTAGATGTAAAATATGGTTAGAAATCTGTATCAAGCAATCAGACAAAAGGACACAAGTTTATGAGGAATAAAACTACCAAGATAATTCTCACCACATTAGCAGTTACATCATTTCACCAAAAAGTTTT
The DNA here is from genome assembly GCA_013389945.1 of Fregata magnificens. NCBI lineage: Eukaryota > Metazoa > Chordata > Aves > Suliformes > Fregatidae > Fregata > Fregata magnificens. The sequence goes on along the minus strand of WAAD01025435.1, from coordinate 78,401 downwards.
CATCCAAGCTTCTCTGATGACAGCCAGTCTGCTGTGCTGTAAATATAATATGATAGTAGGCAGTAAAATATGTTTATTTGTTGCAGCTGGCTGCACAAGTCACTGTGGGTTTCATTCTGAACCGTCACAGTATGTTATATAGCCATCAACACAACACTGAAGAGTTTACAAAACTCCCTGCCGTCATACTCTATTTTAAATGTATTTCCACCCTGATTAAACAAAGGTAATAAATTATATTTCATATATAAGCAATATGCAGATCACACAATAATATATTACAATTCCAAACTAATTTGTAGCATAAAGTTTTTAAAGGTACTAGAGCTTTCTCAGACAACCAAATTACAATATCCAACAATGGACTCAAACTGTTAGGAGTGGTCATTTCCAAGCATAGTTTAAATTGTCTTTGGAACTCTTTTACATAAATTATGCATGAAAATGAAAACATCAAATCATCTTTTATTCATGAAGCATTTATTTTAAGCCCTTACTGTGACAGTACTACTCACAAAGTCCTTGAGGCCATACCTAAACTGGAAAATAAATCTGCATTTTCAATTAATAAATGAACATGAATTTCTGTCTTTGAGGGAGCAAGACCAATTGCTGTAGCTATTTACACACCTGTTTTCATTCTCTTGTCACTTTTTTCATTCAAATGCTCTAACACCTTAATTTTTTAACAACAAAGTTGCTTTGCTCGAATTTGAGAGAAGCGTGGGGTTTTCTCATTATTAAATGGGAAGAAAGATTTAAAGTATCTTCCACATTAAAAATCACACATTTCTTTTTATTCAAACAGATGGGATAAACAACTTCAGGCCACGCTCTGGTACCTGTACAAAATGCTGACTAGCAGCACTACAGAGCAACTCACTTTGCAGAAAAAGGTTTCCAGCTCCAAGGAAATTACTTCCAAGACATGACAACATTCATCAGAATATGTCCTTTAATTTTAGTAAAGAAATAAACCTTGAGAAAATTTTCCAGTTAAAATTGATTTGGGTAACCTGAGCTGTGACTTACCAAAGCGGGGGGGCAGGCAGAAATCACTACAAGGTCATGAACAGAGCATGTTGCAATGCTTTCACAGGATTTTTCACAATTAGGTTCAATATTCAGATCATTGAACAAACACAGATGACTCAGATCCCCGGACAAACAGATGACTACATTTTTTTGGGGAGGGAGGGGCGTAGGGGCGGGGGAGAACGGGACAAGAGGTCTTGTTTTTCTGTATTACCTGGCAAAAGCATTTAGATGTTTATAGAAAAAAGGGTGGCCTATAAAAAAGGAAATTCCCCTATTCCCCACTAATGCACCTTTTATTCTACAGACATGACAACATTTAGTTTTAGCTAAGGTTCCTACATAGGGTTATGCCTTGGTCCCCTCCCACTTGCAAACGACTGAAGCACATACTTATTTGTACTTTAAATCCGGGTTTGCTTGCACAGCTGCAACAGTGAGTTAACAACCTGCTCCACGTTTGGCACGGGCTGGAATTTGCATGCTTTGCAATATGGCAACTGCCAGAGCAGTGACAGTCTGCTAATGGGTCACCCTCCTGGGGGAAGCAAGCAAGTTTTCCAGCAGTTGACTGTGCAAGGTTCCTACAGCAGCACAGCACAAAGGACAAATAAGAGCCCAAATATGCAAACAGATCGAGGTACATTTCATGTATCAGCTGGTTCTTCCGAGTGTCAGACCCACGTATCAGCTTCTGGGCTGTGTAGCATAAGAGTACATTGAAAGCAAAGAGGGGTAAGAAAGCGCATATATTTGTGCATCCATTCTCTCTGTGACTACCTAGTCACTGCATTTCTTGTCAGGACACAGTTTGTCCCACTTTTGCCTCAAAAGTAAGCCTCTCACTGTCTAGAGACCTTTTGCCTTTGGGGAAGCAGAGGCATGTGCTGCTGATCGTGGGTAACTTGCAGCCCACATTGCAGCAGTAACAGAGCTCAAGTGTCCAGATCCACATCACAAGCCACACACCACCATCAAGATGATATCCCTTCACTTATACACAATATACTCTTAATTTTGTTTCTGTAGGAGCTTGTTTTTGTTCATGGACAGTGGTCAACCTCACAGATGGCAGCCAAATTATTTTTAAAGCCAGGGTATATAACTGGAAGACTGATATGAGAAAAGGGTATGTATTTCCTATGATCCAGAGGACCTACATATTAGTTGGTTGTGGGTACACCACTTAACTTTCCTGTTTTACATGTGAATACCCATGAGCACATGAAGATTACTCAAATAACCCTGCACTTTTAACTAAATCACACATTCCTATAAAACTGCATGAAATTAAACTGTCCCCTATACCTTGGGAAACAGCTACAAGAGATTAAAAAATTGGTATTATTCCTATGACCCTTGCCTAGTGTCTATCACAGACTCTTGAGATGATGGAAAATCTTCCAGGTACAGAAGCAATGCCTGAGGACTCGTGAATAACTGGGTAGCTATCTTCTACAGAGAGAGATGCGAATTTAAAGAAAAAAAAAATGCTAGTACCTACAGGCCAGATGGACCTTCCCAGTTCCGCTGGAGATCATGGCTTCCTGGTATGAACAGTTCCCCTTAAGCTATTGGCTCAAATCTAGTCAGCATGAGTTTGTGCCTTCATCCTCAAGGTAGATGCAGTGAGCTCCACACAGTTAATTGTGAGGATCACCCCAAAAATGTCTGTGGTTTCATTGATTCCTGAATGCCAATTAAGAAGCATATTAATGTCATTTCTAACATTTGGGTGGGGTTTATTTTTTCCTTTCCATCACCACATCAAGCCACTCTTTTTCAGGACCATTTTGCAGAGACTCATCTACGAATTCACTGTTGACATGCCATGTGGGGTGAGCCATGTCACCTACGAAGATACACATGGGATAAAGGGTTATATAGAAGTAGATACAAAGTTGACTTATGGCTGAACTCTACTTCCTTAGGACATGGTCTGGTAATGTAATGATGTCATATAAATAATGCAGCCTAAAGACACCAAAAAGTAGAAGATTTCTCAAAGACCAGAATTAAAAGTATTTCTGGTCCTTTAAAACTCCTCCTATAGCCGGCTCTGCTGAACCCATTCCTTTAAAAGATACCATATTCCCACAGAAGCTGGAGTTATTCTTGCCTGGCTTTTAGGTATTTTCTTTATACAAGACTGCTAAGAAAACCAGGTTTCAATTATGCCCGGCTACAGTGCAGTCTCTAAAATCAGAGTATATTGGCCTAGAATGAACCCCTTGTTAACACTGTTATAGGTACCCAGCCAGGCAGCATTCATTTCAATGGATATTATGAGTCAAGTTTTTAAGGAATTTAAGTGACCCTAACTCTACTAGTTCCGAGTATCTACAAATCCCACCGATGTGCGTGGAAGTTGAAAAGCAGCAGAAACACAACCTCTATGCAGAATCTGGTTCCAGGGAAGGGAGCATAGACTGATTTCTTTCTCATGTCACAGCAGATTTGAAAAATGAAGCAAAAAATTAGAAGATTCAACACATAGATTTGAGGTTGGAAAAAGAAGGAAAACACAATACCACTGCTTCCAACCACCCTCAGTTCTTCCTTGCACAACACTAATACTCCCTTGTTCTAAATTCTCAGGTGTTACACACAGCCAAAACTAGAAGATTTCAATGTGCAAGGTATTCAAAACAAAAGGAAAGCTAACTGGAAGTTTGCTCCTCTTTCATTTTATGTGATTTTTTTTTTTTTTTTTTTTGTTCACAAGCACAAATTCAAGATAGATGCAAAACAATTTCTACTACCTGCCAGGAGGGTTTATTGGCTGCAACCACATAGTCTAAATTACATGGTACTGCTATGTGCGTAAAGGAAAGCTTAGGCACTGCTCAACAGAAACAGCATATCCCCAGGCAGAAAAACCTCACAAGGTAAAGGATGTGGCAACATGGCTGGCTTGGCTCAAACATCTAGTGACACTATTAATCATTGGTTAAGAGATCCTTACCACCTATGACACAGTCATCTGCAACTTACAACCTTGATTTGCGCAAGCCACCATAGTACAGTCATCCTCAATTAGAAGCAACACAACAGCAGCTGCTCCTCCTTTCCACCTCGCATGCTCACCAGAAAAAAAAAAAAGAGGCAGTTTTCTCAAGACAGAAAGTCTATACAGTCTTTTTCCTGCATGTTAGCTGTATTTTGTTTTTTTTTTTTTCCTTTAAATGAGAAAATTGAAAAAAATTGTGCTGCTTTTACTTGCACCTACTATCACAACCCCTAGGGGCCACCGCCTTTGGATAACCTCCTGTTTTATGCCTGTCCCATTATTCCGGGCTGGCCGTGTTCTGTGACTGAAGGTCTCCCTAGCATAAACGCTTGCAAAGGTGCTTTAATTGGGAAAGAGACCGCAGCAAAGTACAGAAGAACAATGGCAACATTGCAAAATGTGGTGGTGAGGATTTCTGTGAGGACAAGTAATACAGTGCTCAAAATGAATGAGGATGCTCATATTACATCCATGATTACTACTGAGCTGGAACAGTGTCAGAAGCTTGCTGATACAGAAAAGCCCCACCAGAAGGAAAGACCCTGTAGTCTCATCAACTGGATAAAATACGTTTGTAGAGCTATCAAAACTAAATTTCTCCAAGTCCTGACACATGCTATCTAGAGACAATAAAGACCAGTATTGCCACTAAGAACAGAAAATTAGGAAGCAGTAGGAGCATGTCTTCTCTCAGGCATCACTAAGATAATCTGCTTAGTTAAGCACCAAGTCTTGACTACAAAACACCAAATCATGCATTTTTGGAGTTCCCCTCTTTATTAGGCTGTCCAGAATGTCACATGCTGCAAACGCGGTGTTACAGAGTGTAAGATGAGAAATCTACAGAAATCAAGTTGCGTCTCTCAGTCTCATAAATTACTTTAAGAGGTGATGCTCATTTGTACACGAGGATGGCAGAAGAATGAAACCAAATGTTAACTGCAGGATGTAGTCTGAAGGGTATTCCTTGTCCAGGCCACTGTCAGAAAACCCCTTATGAAATTAGCAGACCGAGGAGGTCCTGAAACTGCAACTCCCGTTGCTTTGAAAGAGACATCTTGCAGTCAGACGCATGATTAAATTGACCTTGGAAACAGCTTCCAGAAGGGTATCATCAGATCTATTACCACAGTCAGTCACTTAATCAACAACAGTTAGAGCACTGACAACAGATTTATTCCCACCTCAGAATCTGCTGCAAGTTGCAGCTCCAGAAGTACCGATCCATTCAAATCCACAAAACCAGTGTTTTTCTGGAGCAGTAAAGGCAGTACATTTATTGGTCCATTATCAAAACGGGATGAGCCACTAAAACAGAGCCTTGGGCTTCCAGTTGACTGCTTATGAATTATTTACAGCTGAACAGCCTTCAGGCCAAAAATGACAAAAAGCATAATAAACAACATTGCCTGCCTCCCTCTCACGCACACACAGGTACATTGCCCTGCCTACCATTCCACGTCACAGCCCATCAGCTGCGCCCAATAAAAAAAGTTTCTTTCTTTCCAAACAGACAGCATGCAGCTATACACTTACAAGCAATGCTCTGGAGAAGCTGCAAGGACGGCAGCAGAGTGACAAAGTTGTCTCACTTCTCTGCTTCTGCAGGGTCCAACAGCAACCAAATTATGACGACACCAGGGTGTTGCAGCAACCATCTGCATCTTAAGTTTTTCAGCAAGACTGATGGTCAGATTAGCTAGTTCTGTAATGCATAACACCTTCTTAAGGAGCTTCACACACATTAGTCTGCCCTCACCAGACTGCCAATGACAAATGCTGGAGTCCCATCATACACACGCTGGGACAGTTGCACACACGACACACTTGAATCTTACTTTAGATGGTCCCTTCTAAGAGGTTGACAATCAGATCATACCAGACAGTGACTACTGGCTCTTGCACAGTTTTTTTCAGGCCTTCAAAAGCTTCAATCCCCCAGCTCGGAGGTGAAAGCAGTCCTTTTCGCACAAGGTGTGGTTAGACCTACCACTGGACACCACCACAGTGAAACAAGGAGAGAATGTCACCCTATTCCAGCCAGGACCCTCAATCAAACCATGATTTCAAAAAGCCAACACACACATCTTCATTGTTTTCAGCCAAACACTGATAACTGACTCAGCAACTGGGCACCTTATCAATAGGCTTGAAGACATTCGGAGGCAATGGCCCTTTGGAAGGAAGGAAAGAAGGAAGCAAGAGAAAGCATAAAATGCTCCAAGATCGGGCCTGAAGAGAATCAAACTGGGAGGCCTGTACAGACCCTGGAATCGCGCATCGCTCTCATCTTTGCTCACTGGGACAGATCCTGCTGTGCTAAGGACAGAGGAGGAACGCGCCCGCACATTTTCAAGGGGCTGATCTACTCTAAGCTTCCTGACATCCAACCCATAACCCGGGTTGGTATTTATCACAGTAAGCGCTAACATAAGCGACAGGCAAGCTAAAGCTTTCCAAACAGAAGGAAGAGTGGCAGCAAGGGGGAATCACAGCCCCCATTCCCACACCAGTGGGTACGCACCAGGGGAACTTTTCACAAGAAAACTCTGCCCCGTGGGTCATGCTCTGACACCTAGAAAAGGCAGTGGCAAAACTCCCACTGAGCCCAACGAGAGAAAATTCAAGGTCTGAGAGAGGAGGAGATATGGCAGATTTCACTACAACAAGCAGCTTGTAGCAGACGTGTTTAGCTGTTAAATACACATCTGAACAGGACCAGATAGGAAGCAGAAAGAGGATTTTACACACGCATTCCTCCAAAGAAGTCTGATGTAATGCAATACCTTTAACAACACACCAACCACACATCCTATTTCTTCCCACACAGTTCTGGCAGACTTGGGGTTTTTGCTAATTTGTTTATTTGCTTTCAGCGAAACCACTGCATTCATTTGCTTTGTAAAACGCAGAGAACTCCAAATGGACTGGCCAATTTCTCATTTGAGTTCTAACACCCTTAATTTTATATACATTATGGAAGACAGCTTTAATTCTTTGCAACATCTGTAGTGCAAGTCATCTGCTACACTGGCATTTATTATTTAATTACATATTCATATGCTTCAGCACTATACAGATTTCACTTAGCTGCTTGGGTATAATTTCCAGTGTTCTGGCCTCAGCTAGGAAGATTAATTACAGACATTTTTTATATTTTGGAGACAAGCATGAGAAGTTACTGTTTTCTTCCATGGGACTTCTCATACCACAACAGACTCAAAAGATCCTTTTTCCTATATGACTAAGGAAAGGGGTGGGGAGGTGGGAATCACACTTTCTAGTTAAGGGTGATCCAAGACATCATTATTTAGAGGGCAACAAAATCTAAAGAATTAGTAATTATTTCTAGCCATGAATGCTTTAAACCAAATCTAGACATGAATGAAGAATGGACAAAGTTAACAGCAGCACCGCATTACAGATGTAGTTAGTGCTGTTCCACTGCCAAGCTCAAAGGTGCTACGTAGTCCCACAACTGAGGTCCACAACAGAAAAACACATGAACAAAACAATGAAAAGCTGGAAGGAACCATCTGACATGGAAAGGAACTTCAAATCTGAGCAAAGAGGGCAGACACATTTATGTCTCCCAGCTGAGACCTTGATCTCCCTAGGGAGGAACTGCAACACAACGTATTAGTCCCCTCTAAAGACAAGGGCAGGCTTTCCTACACAAAGAAAACATCTCAGGACTGAGGGATGGGATGCCATCCAGAGGGACCTGGACAAGCTCAAGAAGTGGGCCCATGTGAACCTCATGAGGTTCAACAAGGCCAAGTGAAGGGTCCTGCACCTGGGTTGGGGCAACCCCCGGTATCAATACAGGCTGGGGGATGAAGGGATTGAGAACAGCCCTGCAAAGAAGTACTTGGGGGTACTGGTGGATGAGAAGCTGGACATAAGCCAGTAATGTGTGCTCGCAGCCCAGAAGGCCAACCGTATCCCGGGCTGCATCAGAAGCAGCGTGACCAGCAGGTCAAGGGAGGTGATTCTGCCCCTCTGCTCTGCTCTGGTGAGACCCCGCCTGGAGTACTGCGTCCAGCTCTGGAGTCATCAGTAAAAGAAGACATGGACCTGTTGGAGCAGGTCCAGAGGAGGGCCACAAAAATAGTCAGAGGGATGGAACATCTCTCCTATGAAGAAAGGCTGAAAGAGTTGGGGTTATTCAGCCTGGAGAAGAGAAGGCTCCAGGGAGACCTTGTTGCAGCCTTTCAGTACTTAAAGGGGGCTTATAAGAAAGATGGGGACAGACTTTTTAGCAGACCCTGTTGCAATAGGGCAAGGGGTAATGGCTTTAAACTAAAAGAGGGTAGATTTAGACTAGATATAAGGAAAACATTTTTTACAGTGAGGGTGGTGAAGCATTGGAACAGGTTGCCCAGAGAGGTGGTAGATGCCCCATCCCTGGAAACATTCAAGGTCAGGTTGGACGGGGCTCTGAGCAGCCTGATCTAGTTGAAGATGTCCCTGCTCCTTGCAGGGGAGTTGGACTAGATGACCTTTAAAGGTCCTTTCCAACCCAAACTATTCTATGATTCTATGACTGAGAAATTAAGCACTCGGCTCCAGCACCAAGGCCCCCATCACCACACAACAGATCGACTGACACAGCGTGGGGGTATAACCTCATGTGTAACTTGACTATCACCTAAATGGCTGCTTCAACTATAAAAAGCTGTCACTGAATAATAAATCTGATGGGACACAGCAAGCAACAAGCATGGAGGGCAAGGGAAAAGAGTGGAGTAAGTTTAAGGGGACAAAGACAGTGGTGAGTTAAGGTGTGAATGGGAACTGATGAGGACAGCTCAAGGCAGGAATCATGGAAACCAGAGGAAAGCAGCGAACAGGTGAACATCAGGACAGGATGTTTCCAACCATGTAGATGTTCGTTCACTCAACTCTAACAGCATATGTGTAAAAATCCAAAGTTGAACTCAGGTCAGCTGAACGCAGGCAACCTTCATCTTAATCAAAAGAAAATATCGGTTTTCAGATTTTATACAGTATCCAGTGAAAACCATGTATGATGTGAGAAACAATTACACATCCTTTTTTTAAAAAAGGAAAGATTCCTCAACTCCTAGTAAAGGGCTTTATTCCTACATACGCTACCGAAATAACTTATTTTTCAACTCTATTAAACACAATATACAAAGCTACATACTTTCAACAGATTTTCAGGTTACTTGCATGATACAAAAAGTACCATTCTGTACCAAATGCTGTTTAACAGTTTTCTCTCTCATTCATATCCTGATCTCCACTTAATTTTTGGTAATCATAGGACTTCATCTCAATTCCATTATAAACTAAGCTTGGCCCCAGCCCATGTATTATCCCTGCATCATTCAAGTCTACAGCACCTCAGGAGTCAACCATTGTGAACAGTTGCGGGATGTCACGCCCTTTGCCCTTCTGTTCTCTTACACTTATCCAGCATAAATCTCAACTATACAGGTGAAGCAGATTTCATTTGGTGCGAGCGAGTGAGGACTGTGAGCAATCTCCATCACGCTGTTTGCCCAGAGCTGTGAAAGTTTAGGAGCAAGCGCTGATGACACCCACTTACGCTGGAGAGCGAGAAACCCTGCTGCTATAAATACAGCTTTGACTGAAATGCTGAAAACAAAAGAAAGAAATCACCCCAGGCCTTGCCTGCCAGTTAGGATCCGGCCACTGAAAGCACAAAAAAAGACTCTGGGCAAGGCGTTTGCAGAGCAGCTGACTGCTCAGATACCTGCGAAAGCTTGGAGTTCAGCTCGGGTCATGGGATGCTCTGAGACTCATCCAGTCAGGAAGCCACAGCACCCGTGAATATTTCCCTCTCTACATACTATAGGTGCACAAATTCACACGTGTATTTATAACGCTAGGTTAATACCAAATCTAATTTTACTTCCAAGCAGTTTCCAAAGGCTTTTTTTTTTTTTTTTTTAAGTGATCGGCGTTCCCTTACGGGGACTGCCTGGCACGGGGCGCACACCAAGGGCCCCAAGGCGGGCCACCCCTACCCCTTCGCCGAGCGCGGGGAGCCCCGCG
>WAAD01025435.1:44243-67687 GCA_013389945.1 Fregata magnificens | reverse complement strand
GGGTCCTAGCGCCGCCGCCGCCGCGCTTCCCGCCCTGTCAGGGCCCCGCGGGGTGAGGAAGGCCCTGCGGGGCCTGACCCACTGACGGGCGGGAGCAGGGAGGCGGCGGTGTTGCTAAAGCCTGCTGGCTATGGACGCGTACCTGCGAGGCCGAGTGGAAATGACAACTGGGGGCATGCCCGAATTTCGGTGGGACAGACCGCGGCTTTCCGTCAGGGGAGCTGCGCCCGCCTGGGTGGTTTTGGCTCTCGGCCTCTGGGGCAGAGCCCGGAGGGGGCATCCCCACAAACGCATTCCCCGCTGACAGACACTTACGCTCAAAACCCTATTTATGGCGAGGCTTGGGGGTTAGTTTGCTTTTTTTCCTTCAGGGGAGACGTTAAGCAGTGGGCTCAGACAAGCAGAAGTACACGAAACCCCCCTCTTGTGGCATGTTGGCCCAGAGTGGCAAATACCTCACAAAACGGGGGTTTTTGAAAGATTTCACAGGCATTTCACAAGGTTTCAGTGCTGTTGCGTCGGAAATTAAACCCTGCTGACATCGAACCCAAATCTGGTCATCAACAGCCCGGCGCGCGTTCCCCACTGCTAAGCAGCAAATTTAGAAGCACGACCATGTTGGAGGTAAATTATTCCAGAAACAGGCAAAATCTGCAGTTATTATTTAGGCAAAACGGCCATTGATTTGCTCCATGCTATGCATAGTACTTACAGATGCCACAACTAAGCTGAAAAAGTCATCCTGTCTCTGAAATCTGTTAAAAGTGTGTGCGCATATGGTGATTAGGGTGGTAAATTCCTACTGACGTATGTATTGCTTCAATGTATATATCTCTCCATATATTAAAAGGAAAATTTATAGTTTAAAATGTGGGGTTATATGCAGATTAGCAAAGAATTTTCCATGACTACATTTAAAGGTGTTGCAGTGCCACCATCACAAAAATTAGAAGAAAATACACCAAAAGATGTTTCTTAACTGGAAGAGGAAAATGGTCTTCAGTACGTGTTACATAAAGACTGTTTTAACAACTGCTAATGAAAGCTGAGAAAGAGGAAGAAGGATGTAATGGATGAAATCTAGCTCTCGTGAGGCCGAAGAAAAACCTGTTTCTTGAAGCACTAGAAACAATGACTTGAAAAAACACACAAACTCCAGATATTCAAATGGGTATCACTGAGGCTGTTGATGGGATCTCATTTCAGCTTTAATTTCCACGATTTCGTGCCATTAGTAATGAATCGGGGCAGACTGACTCTTCAGGTGTATTTATCCCTCCTTAAAAAGAAAGTAAAATGGACATGGATGGACATAAAATTCCATGCAACAGGGATTTTATGCCAAATTTATAGAAGTGAAAATGGTAGTAAAGTTTAAAGTACTCACGAATGTTGCAGAAATATGGTGTGTGAATATTTTTCTTCCTTGAAATTTTCTAAGCTTTAACTGCTATTTTGATCCTCTTGTCTGGAATCAAGCGCCCCTCCAGGAAGTGTAGTATGCCACGTTTCTAATCTTCAGCGAATATTGCTAATTCCGTACCTAAATAAGGGAAACTGAGCTAAGACAGATACTGTTAAAAGGTGATATTGTACATTCATTGTGCTGTTTACATACCATTCATTCCTCTTACTACTGAAGACTTCAAATGAACACAGTCAGTGAGACAGATCTTAAACAGGTACGGTATTTTCAGTGAACCCATGCCAGTTTACAAAAATAGTGTCAGTTTACAACTGAGCTCCAGCCTTGGCTGAGGACAATACAGTCTGTTATAAACCAAATTAAAAATAATTGAGGTTGTGTTTGTGTTCTTGATTGTTCCTAGGAGAGAACAAATTACCTGAGCAAGGTTTTATAAAAAATGCATTGCAAAAATATTCAATTATCTTACACCCAGTGATTTTTCTTTAAACACACCTAAAATAGCAAATGAGAAGTTCTCTTACTTGTTTCAGATATTTTTTGGCTTAGAGCTGAACTATTTCTAGTGCATAAGGAATCTGAGGAAAGGAAAAAGAAAACCAGTCTCTTAAACCTCTTACTTGTTAAAAATCCTACTAAAACAGGCGCTTCAACATTTTATGTCTCTGAGTTTCCATTCTTTGAGGTCTTTGGTCATAAGATGCTCTCAGACTAATTTGTTAAAATTCTGTTACAAAAACTCCATCACAAACATAAAGAGGATCCCCTAGCTGGTCAAAGAATATTTCTGTCCTTTTGCTGTTAGCTAAATCATTATTTGTCCAAGAAGAGATTTTGCTCAAAACCTAAAGAAAATGGGTCCTATTTATGAATGTCTGCCAAACGCCATAGGTTCCGGAGGAAGGTCCCTTTGGAATACCGCTTTCTACCAGGCTGTCAAACTTTGTGAAATTTCCGTGATGTCAACACTGGGAAAGAAATACACAGAAAGTTCCCATGCATTCAAAACAGTAACTAAACTGGAAGTATTAGCTGATCACCCAAAAAAAAAAAATCAGGGAAGCTACTATGCTGCTTCAGTACATGCTTTTTTTTTTTCCTTTAAACTAAATACTTCAGATTTTATTTAGGGCAAGACAAGAGGATATTTTTTACAAACAGAAGTCTAATAGCAAAGCTCTTCATATTTATAATCTTTTGAAATAAGAGTTTTCTGTTAGCAAGTAATGCTTCTTTAGTGTGCAGCACAGACACTTATGAGCATGGAAACTATTGAAGCCTTCTGAATTGGTATTGTTTGCTTGGATTCTCCAGTGTCTAATAAACTACGAATTGTGAAGCTTTTTTCTGTGACAGGACATCCACAATAGCTTTCTAATATGAATTCTGTAGACTTAAATAAAGTGTTCATGATACAGCTTTTCCATCAACGGCAGAGGAGGGGGATGGAAATACCAATAACTCCAATAATCTCTCTTTCCCCTGCTTAACTGCCTATTTTAATTTGATGTACGGAAACTTAATATCTGTAAGCTAGCTCCTCTTTGTCAAATGTGCTTGAAATTGGCCAAAAGGTTCAAAAGCTATTAGAAGAGTGTGGATTGACAGACATATGTCTGCGTGAATACTACAGTATAATCTCATAAGCCCTTCTTCATCGGGAAACCCGACTAAAAGAGGAGCAAATATTAAAGACACCCATCCAGCACTTAGCTGCAAGTGTCTTTAATTTAAACTACATGAGTAGCCTGATCAAGTGGAATAACACTAGGCATGCGTGTAAATTTATAGGTGGTAATTGCCTGATACTAGATGGCAGGAAACTTTATCACTGAAAAAGCAATGAGTTAAAGTAATGTCTTTTTGTACGCTGACATAACATTTAAAATTACTCAGATGAGTACTGAACGGAGGAACAGACGTGGATGTGCTTTGGCACATATTCGTTTAATTCTGTGTGGTATCATTCAGCTCAGGCTACTCTGATGAGCAAATTGTTCATGCACAAATTTACGTAAAAGATAGTAAATACATAAATAGCCGACAGTGACCTCTGAGGATGGATTTCTGAAGCTAGCTGGTGGCTTGTCAGTGTCTCAGGTAAGCATCTCACCACTTGGCCTTGCTTTTTCAGTGTGTTACTTGATTGTAATGGTATTCTGTACTTTGGTCCTGTCTGCTTAGCTTAGCTCTTTCTCAGCTTTGCTCCAGGTCTGTCTGCTCCTTAGCCTAGACTCAGACTTCCTTAGTTTCCTTCCCTTTGCTCCTTGAGCCATTTACTCTGGAGCCCTGCTGTCCATGTTTCCCTTTTTCTGCTCTTTGCTTGGTACACTGCTTAACTTCTCTGGGGTCTGGTTTGCCTTGTTTTTAAGCCTGGTTCTTGCCTGGTCCTCAGCACAGGTTATGACTGTCTGCCCATCAATATCCCTCCCTAATGGCAGGATGGAGGTTTGTTTGAGAACAAAATTCTCAGATACACAAATATCCATCTGTAAAACTAAAGGTGTACTAGTTGGCTCAGGAATAACCTGTCTGGTAAACGCATGTTTGTAACGGGACCCATCATTGCTCAAGACCATGATGTAAAAGTGCCCTTCTTTCTTTTGAAATAAAGACATAAAAAGACACTAACTTCTTCCAGTTTCTAAAGCTTGGTTTTACTTGAACATGAAAAGAACAGTCTGGAATAAGGTAGCACTTGAAATAAATAAAATACAGACGATTGAGAGATTAAAATCGTAGTCTTGAAAACACTCTGCCTTTATGGGCTCTTGCAGATGGGCTTCCCTGCTTCCTAGTTCAGCAACTTTCCATGACTCCCTGAATTGAAATAACATTTCAGCAGATTTTTTTCCTGGGACTCTATGGCAATTTTCCTTTTCTCCATCATTTCAGAGGCTTTGCTGCAGATCTGCTCTCCTCTCCCCTCAACAATCTCTTAATGTGAGCCCAGGATGGATAAATCCGTGAGCAATGTGGTCAGACCTCACAGGTGGTCCCTTCCAACCTGAGTTACCCTCTAAACCTATGTTTCTACCTCTTTCCTCTCTGTCTCCTGTCCTGGCCATCGGTGTCCCTCTAGAAGCTCCTCTGGGTCACCCTTTGGCTGGGGAGCAATCTTCTCTTTCCTCCTTAACTAGAACACAGCAGCAGCAGCAGCGACAAGGCAAACAGCCTTCCTCTTCACAGCCAGCAAAACTCTTCTTAACAAAACACACAATATATAATTCGTACATGGTACATTTTGAGCACGCAACCAAAGAGCTGTAACATCCATTACCATGTGTTTCAGTGTTTCTCTGTGAAGATGAATATGGATATGAGTACGGATGAGAATGGTTTCTTCAAAGTTGGGGCATCTGGAACAAAAAAAGAATGGAATGAAACAATAATACACATTAAAAAAATGAGAATAATATACCATATAGCAGCTGGAAAAATGAAAAATGAGAAGATTCAAATTTGCTCTTAATACTAAGTGACAAAGAACAACTCACATTTTTCAGTCTTTATTTGCTTTATTTTTTAAAAAACAGCATAAAAATACATAAAAATCTGCAGTCAAACAAATAATGTGAGAACCAAATTCAGCTGGAAAAATATGTCCTTGATATCAAAATTAATATGTTAGGCATAACAAAAACGATGCATCCGATAATCAGAAACAGATGAATCTGGCTCTGTGATTTCTAGGTCAACAGTCTTGAGATGTGCTACACAAGCCAGGAGATGAGAATCCTTAGTAGGGGTGCACATCAACTCATTAGGAGTTAACTCCCTGTTAGGAGAGTCTGGAAATCCTATCCATTCCAGAAAATATGCACAGCCAGTGAGAGACGGAAGGTTCTGGAAGGTAGCTCTGCTACCAGAGCTAATTGCTAAAAGTGTTTAAGCAGACAGTATAACTGAATATCTTAGAAGCAAGCAAGAAAATGTCATGTGCTCAGTGAGCCGTGTGTCATAGAGCTCAGGAAAAAGAATACTTTATGGATTTAAAAGAGCAGTGCTCTTTAAAGTGACTCCCAAGGTGAGTCCAGCTAGAGGACCTGAAAAATATGGAGTTGGATTGTTTTATCCCTGCCATAGAATGAATTTCTTTGCTGTTTATCCTAGGGCACTTCCCAGTGCCTGTTCTTCCTTGTCTTATTCCCCTCTCCATAAGTACGGATTTCAGTTCAACAGAAAGATCTTGCCTGCACTAAAAGACACGGTTTGAAAAATCTACTCTATTGTTTTCTGGTGGCTTTTCTTCAATATATGGTGCCTGATGTTATAATGGGAGTCACAGAGTTTTTGCTAGACATTCTCTTCGAGTTAAATCCCATAAGGAGGTGTTCAGCATTTGTAACTGCTCCAGAAACAAGGAAAGGCACAGTGATCTTCAGAGTCCTGTTTATTACAGTCCGCACTTCCTTTTCAGGCACAACAGGGGATTTTACAGAAGCAAAGAGCACAGTTTAGTATCTGTGATGTGCCAGTAGCACCGCTAGTTATCAAGATTGCGTGACGCTTCTTATCATAAAGCCATGGTGCTGTAGGGAAATGCAAGGGAGATCTCTCATCACTAGACGGTAGCTGCTTTGGAGAACTGGAGTCAGTCTCCACTGCAGAGTTCCTGTGTGGCAAGTTCCTTTAATCACATTTTTCCCAGGCGGTTATTTTGTTCTCTGTTTTCGTTGTCCAGCTTGAGATCTCACAGGCTGATTTGCAGAAATGTTTAAACATTCACAACTGTATCTGAAGCTACTGGGAACTGCCCTTTGAAAATATGAAATGTTACCCATTGTGAACTACTCAGATGGATCAGCCTGAATCCTCAGATACTCATATCGTACAGCCTGTGTTTCCCAGCTGTAGGGTGGAGGTGATGAAACTCGTCTCTTTCAGGGCAGGTGTTGTGGAGAGCAATGTTTGTGAAACATGTATGTGCTACTAAAGCCACAGAACAGGCGAGCAGGAAATGTACGGCTGTCCTCACAGCTGAGACTCAATAGTGGAAAGTAAATAGACCAGATGCTGAATGAAGCTAAAAGAATAAACTAAAAGGCTGATTCTTTGCACATAATGAAGCAAGGGTCAAGGGGAAAAATGTGTATGATTGTATAACTAAAGCCAGCATCATAATTTAATAAGGGATTAAAGATTCACAGACATCTTTAACTCTGACACTTCCTCATTTTTCAGTGTTTGATGAATTATCTCTTAGGGCAGCTTTTCTTTGGGGAGGTCAGGGTGAATATGAAATAGGTTTTCAGAAAAGACTCCCTTGCTAGCTAAGGTGAATGTGCTGCCCTGCAAACAGTTGCTCTGCGGTACAGAGTTGCTGTTACACCCTGTTGTTCCATCTAATTACACATACCCTTATGGGATTATTTTCTGTAATAGAGGTCCCAGGTCTGAAACGTGTGAAAATCAGATTAAGAATTAACAGAGAACTTACTAGAGGCGATGAAGCAAAATCTGGTGTTGCAAAGCACTAGAAGAGCACTTGAGTAATCATGAATTTCCTTGTGGCCTTAGAGGGAGGGGAGAAGTATTGTCCTTCTTCCCATTTGTTTCACCTTCTTCCTTTTTCTCCTTATCCTTCTTTTTATCTCTACTTCTTTCTTTCTCCTCTTCTAAATATCCTCTGCAGCTAACCTGTTTTTCCTCCTAAATTTCCGTCCATTGTCCGATTCTTCTCTGCATTGAGATTGTCATCCAGGAGCCCTATAAAGAAGTGTCTGAGGTGACGGCTGTGTCTGGATCACTTACAGCAAAGTCTTCTAGTGACAAAGCCTGGAGTTACGATGCATGAGATGCCTTAACACAAATGGTGTTCCCTTCTCCTTGGATCTGAAAGCCCCCCTGGCAGGCTCACAGTTCCCATGAAAATTGCTGCTGAAACTGTCATTGGAGGCTTGAGTGAGGTGCAGGAGAAAGCAGGACACAGAAATGACAGAGATGAGTGGAAATTCAAAGACATTAAGAACAGGTAAGATAAAAGAGCATGTAAAAATGTGGAGACTGATGGAGGGATGCTGAGGCTTGAAAAAGGAAACAAGGGATATGGAGACATCTGAACTATATATTACTTGCTGTTATTATAAAGCCTGGCAGGAAGTGTGCAGTGAAGAAGCTGTAGACTGAAGCTCTTCAGAGAAGAAAAGAGAAGTTGTCTGGCTGCAATTTTCTTCATTCTAATAAAGTTCTTATTCCATGTTAGAAGACACAGATTTTTACCATGACTTTTTAACTCTGACGCGTGATAATTAGATCTGTATTGGACAAAGGTACATGCCTGCCAAGATACTTATCTAAGCAGAAAAAATAAAAAAGGCATGGAAAGTCTTTATGAGAAGAATGCCTCTCAAAGCATTGTTTATTTTACTGAATATCTGGAATTGTCAAGTGGCAGGTTTTAATTGCTTTGAACTTATGTGCAGAAGAAGTGAACATATTTAGGTATCTAAGCCAAAACTGTTTTCCTCCCCAGAATGATGAGTGAAACCAGGGTTACAACCATATTTTTCCTTCACATTGTAATCCGTCTCACATTTCTGCAATATGAAGGATTCTTCCTGTGAGAAAATAGGCTAATATAATGAAAGTCAGCAAGTAACTAGCTTTCGTTAAAGTCGGAATCAGAAATGATCTTTCATGGGACAGAGGATGACTGTGACTTCTTCACCAATTTTGTTCTACTTCCTGTATGTTATCTGAAGTAAGTTGCTTGTGCCCTAAATCCGAGCCATCTTTGTGCTAGTTTTTTGTCAGTAGTGCTCAGCATAGGCTCTGATTTTTCCTTGGAACCTCTATATGCTTGCTGCAAGACAAACAGCAATACTTCATAAATATACAGCAGACTTATTGTACAGCTTCTTCTGAACACAAAACCTCATTATTTTCACAAGTACTTGTAATTCTCAAGTATTTTGAATTTTAAGTTGGCAGATGAGAATATATGGCATTTGTTTGTTAAAATTCCACCATAAAGAGTCTCTTTATAATACCTTCCATGAATGTAGCCCATTTTTCAAGTGGGTGAATTGGCTGCTCGTCATGTAAACAATGCTTTATTGAAATGTTGATGCATTACCACCATGGACCAAACACCCTGGGGAGGGAGGGTGCTGGATTTGCGATGCAGACATAAGGATGCAGAACTGGACTGCCACTCAGTGGTGCTGGAGATGGTCAGTTCTTGTGCCACTACCCATTGGTACTGACATGGCTGAACACAGCTACATAATCAACCAGATAAGACAAACGGGTCACAAACAGGGGTGCAGAAATGCTATACAACTTTAGTATAACATCCTAGCAATGCCAGAGTGATTATAAATAGACTTTGTAAGCGATTCTGAAAAACACAGTAGGAACCCAAATGCCATAAAGCTCAATTTTGTCTGACACTAAAACGTGATTATTAAAGAGAATTGTCTGCTCTGATCTATCACATCAGTGACTTGGACACTTACCTACTGTCATTTATCCATGATTTTCCATGGAAGGTGTTAAAATGACATTGCAGTCCTGGTGGATTGTTTATCAAAGAGCTCTTCAGTACTACAGCATTGGGATGCTTTTGATAGCTATGACATGCCGTAGTTTAAATCATCTTCTCTGTTTGCATCACACTAGTATGTATCAACTCTTCTTTTTCAGGATCAAAGGATATCTTACTGCACGTCAGAAACTCATTAAATCTATATTTGTAAATAAAGCATTTGTTCTACAGCACCAGGTGTCCTTGAACCACTACAATGAATAGTGCTGCAGGACGTGTCCTAAATATACTTAAGGCTCCACTGAATGACTTGTCTGTTAAGTGTCCTGGGAACAACTTGTTATGGCCTATAAAGCAGTAGAAAAAGTGCACACAATGGTATTTCCAGAACTGAAACACAAATCTAATTAGACTCCCTGTCTAATAACTGGCTTATTTGAGACTGAAAAATTGCTGGACTGATTACAAAGTTTGCTTTATAGATTAATAGGCTAGTTTAATAGCCATAAGGCTAGTTTAATAGCCATAGTTCTCATTGTGTATGAACTACTGCTTTATGCATTTTGTTGTACAGATATTAATTGCTTTGGCTTTTACGTAATATTTGTCTATATTGCTGCTACTTTTGCAAATGAGACCTGCCTTGGGTAACCTTTTTAGCCTGTGATTTCCTTTTTTTTTTTTTTTCCAATGAATGAAAAAGAAGTCAATCTGTTTTCCAAGTTAGAATTCATTTTCAGGTTTATCAGCAGCTAAATACCCAGACTGGTATTCATGCTTCATAATTATTGAAAAACATTTAATTCAATCCAGTAAGACTTTAAAAATGGAAGCAGAACGAATTATACACACACAGCAGGATTTTATACACAAAACTGATTAAACTAAAATACTAATAAACCTCCTTCTGGGGACATCTTACATTTGTAAGGAGCTACTGGATCTGGGAGACAGGCAAAAAGAACTTTTGCCTGTGTCACATCATGACAACAACTTCTTGGTATTGATACTAAAATGATGAGGGCTAGCCACAGCCTCACGCTGCATACGGCTACTGGGCAGCAAGGGCATGCTTTCCTCCTTCACCAGTTTCTGGTACTTGGGATGGCAGTTTTCACTGCAGAAGGTTCGACTGTGATTTCCTAAAAAATTCTCTATAGCCTATAAAATCCCTGTCCTAACTAATAACGAACTACAATGACAATGAAATTTTCATGCATTTCATCCTTTTTATTTATACAGCCATATCAACTAACGAGTCTGCAACCCTGTCAAAATCTAATGCCAGATGTTATGTTTGACTTTTAAAGATGCCAAGAGAAGGTCAGAACACTTTCTTGAGGGGGGAAGGCTGCACTGGCAACAGATTTTGAGAAGACCAGAGGTAAAGGGAAGTGACTGGGTGGAAGTACAATTTCAAGACTAGATTAAGACATTTTAATTTCCTAAGTATGAAGGAAACTGCATTTCTGATTTTGACCACTCATTTGACCTCTTAGCTCCTTCTCGCTTTGACATATTTTTTCTGATTTTCTTTTCTGAAGTGATTGCTCTTCTTACCAAAATGTCCGTTTAGTTTAGCTTTCTCTTCATTAAACACTGATCTGCCTAGGAGATCACCATCCAAACTATTTTCGACCAGCCACCATTGTTTTCTACATGCTTACTGGCTATACGTTGGCCTTTCATGAGGGACCATGGCTTTGCAGTCTTCTCTCCTTCACGGTCTTCTCTCATTTCTACTTCTTGCATTACTCATCTGCCCTATTCCCTTCCTTCTCTTTCTTACCTGTAAATCTTTCTCTTTCTTCCCCCCATCTTCCAGACATAGATCATTTTGAACAGCAATTTCCCTTTATTTTGTGCAGCCTGAATTCTGCTAGACAAATCTTATGGCTACTTGGAGGTCCTCACTGTAAGCTTTTCCATTCTTCCTTTATTTCTCATACTGACCTTTCTTATGTGCTCTGTCTTTAGTTTTCAGCAGGTCGTCTAATTCTTTCATTTTCTTATAAGCATTCCTCAGTAAAACTGCTTCTACCAGGTAACGTAAGTGAAATCCATCTCTTGGAAATTCCTCCCTTTCTGTATCTGCCGGTTTGCAGTCCACACTGGTTCCCTCCTTCTCTGAAATCATGAGATGATTCATTTGCAATTGGGACTGAGCAGGATTTTTCATATCATCACATCTGATGTGTTAAGAGCATACTTTACTGAGCTACATGGGAAAAAGGAACCTCCCCCTCTGCCCAAATAAGAAAACAAAAGTTTAGGTGGCTGAACAACAAAGATGAAGTTACGTGTGACATGATCATAGTTTAAATATGTATCTGTATACTTAGAGTTGTGTTGGTGTTTTTTCATGCTATTGTCAGTCTTAAATATAACATATATACTTAGCAACTATATGTTGTACTCTTAAACATTGACATATTTTTTCACCACTGTTTGTTATTCTTTTCTAAGTCTGAGAGCATGAAGGTTTAAGAATGTTTTATTAGTTCTGTTAGATAGTCAATGAGCTTGAATGATGCAACAAAAAAAGTATTGATCTGAATTATGTTATATAAGTACACTTGACACATTTGCTCGGTCATCACTATTGTTAGAAAAGAGTTCTTCTTTATGCACAGCGTTATATCATGTACATTTTCTGTTTCCTTCAAGAACATCTCATAATACAAAGAATCAAATAAAAGCTCTTTCATATGATGAAATTTATATTCAAAGAAGGAAGCATTGTTTGACAGAGGTCTTAATGCGATAGAATAGTGGCTGTGCTCAATGGACCAGTATCCACAGGTTTTGTGGTATCTCGGGCCCCCTCTCAAACTAACCATTCTGCTTTATTCCATAAAAGACAGCGTGGCACCAGTGATGGACCTTTTATGGGATCACCATTGCTTATGGAGCACTTAAAGTATTAAAGTCTCCATTGGGAGATGTCTGCCTTACAATATCTTCTGAAGATATGTAGATAAAGTACAGATATGGTTTGTCCATTACTTGTCTTTTTTGTACAAGTAATAATAGGAACAAAAGGAATTTATTACTAAAACAGGACGGCAATGCCTGAAAAGTTGTGCAAGTGAAGCATATCATCCTTCAGCCCACAGATCTGTTATGTTTCATGTTCACTCCATGTTGAACAGAGAAAAATACTTGGAACATATGGAAAAATTGAAGGTGATTAAGATAAAGCTATTCTGAAGCCTGATTTTGCCATTCAATAGTGTTGTTTCCATGGTAACTCCTGCATCACATGGCACCTGTGTACATGATGCAAAGACATTTCTTAAAGTTACACAAATACTAACAAGAAGGGCAAACTTCTGTGATTCTTTTATCAGTGTGAAGTGAATATTTTATTTCCATTACAAACACAGAATTTTCTGTAATTCACTGGGTACTTAAGATGTGACATTGTAAACAAAGTATTTATTCATGAGTGGAAAATATGTAATATTTAAAGATGAAAAAAAAAAAAGGTTTTATGAGGAAAGAGGAGACCAGTGGGTTAAAGGGACAGCTGGTGCGTGTGTGTTACCCGATATGGGAGTTCTGCTCTCTGTTACTATTTTGTTACTGCTGTGGCAAGGCAGCAAATGATAGCTACTACTAATTCACTGAGTAAGCCACGTGTATCGTCCAGCTGCATCCATGCCTTCAGCCTTCCTGTGAATAGACTGAAGAATAGATTGTCTGCAGAAAATCCTTTAGACCTACTTACCAGAGGTGAGGAGGCTGGCAGGATTCTACAGAAATTACTTTAAAACTTACAGAATTTATCTGAGTATGTGTCCTTTTTATTTTTGACATTATCTGACAAGATTCTATAATGAGAATATTACTTCCTAATGAAATCTGTAAGATAAATAAAAAATATAAAAAAGTTATAACATTCCATTAAATTCTATAGGTTTACCTTTATGATGTTTTCTTTGCCCTTTTTCAATTCAGTCTTATAAAAATCTTAGATAAAACCACACAGACGCCTTCACTGAATATATGCATTCTTTTCTTTTCCTATCCCTTTCAAATTTTCAATCTATAAGTATGTATTGTGACAACTGAAATGAGATCTGCAAGGACAGACAATGGAAAATAGTATTATGAACAAGATCGGAGTACCATTGCCATAATAACACGTGTGTATACGTATGCATTCACACACTTACACATGTAGATATATGGAGTGGACATCTGTTTGGAAGGGGGTGACTGAAATTCAAATCTGGGTGGGAGATTAAAGCTGAAATCTTCACCAGATGACAATATTTCTCCTTGATCCAAATATGTTGGTTCTGAACTAAAAATCTGTATAATATATTGATTCTTAATAGTGAATAAATTGTTACATCTCTGAGACAAGACAGCAGACACGTTGCACCTCCAGACTATACTTTAATTGCATGTGATGCTAGATACAAAGGCATTTTTCTCTGGCTACTACTAATTTTGCAGGGCCCTATAAAGTCTCTGAAGACTTATCTGACCTGCACTTGTCTTCTTTTTAACAGCTTGGTGTAATTGTATCACTTGCTGCCTATACTATACATTTAACAAAATGTGCCTATATTTTTGAAAGCAAGTACCAAGGAACAATTACACATTAGCCTTATGCAGTTAACACTGGTTGAATGTAGAAAAGGAAAAACATTCACAATAGACAGATACCTGCACAGGTGTATTATGTTTTTACTTATCTATATAATAACTTTCAGTCCTAGTGTGATAATTTAATCTTCTCTCCATTCTGTTCTAGCTTGTTCCAAACACTGTCCCATTTGGCACAGAAACTTCTAGGTCTCTGTTGGAAACCAAATATTTTTCTTTCCAGGGGCAGACATTCTTCAGTCAAGTTCAACTAAGTGGCCCACAAGGGAGCTGTCTCTGTTGTCCAAGCTAGCAAGATACATTTATGAGCCAGCACCAGTAAATAAAGAAGGCAAGCTACATCTGTCCTCCAGCACTTGAGGTCACTGAGCAATTCCAGAACCATATGTCACTGATTTAATGGAATTTCCCATTCAAATGATTAGGGCACATTAGACCATATCACAAGCCAAAACATTGGATTCTTAGTGCATTCCCGTAAAAAAATGCCATGAATCAGGTTTTTCTGTCTGGCATCTCCTACATAAATTTTCTGTAATTCTGTGAAAGAGTACAGACAGGTTCAGAGAAAGAAATTATTTGAATGTGAAATATCGAGTGCCTTTTAATGAACTCTGCAGCCTACAATGAGCCATATCCCTGATACGAGCCAAGGCCAGTCAGAGAATTCACTCATTGTCTAAAACAGGGGGTCACAGCAGGGGCAAGGAGAGGTGCCGGGGAGGGCCATGAGAAAGCAGCCCCCCGTAAGGCCATGCTGACGAGAGACCAGAAGGTAATTCCCATGAGCAGGCAGAATGTGCTCCAACCCAAGGGTTAGCTGCGAACCCTGCCAGTCACGGGGTTGAGTAGGGATGAGGAAATAAAAGTAGAAAATGAGTGCTTCATGGTGGGAAGAGTGTGTTTTTTTTCTGTGGTGCTACTTGCAGGGTACCATACTGTATGAGAAATATGATAGAGGTCATTTTAGCTAAACAAATGTGTAATTGATTATCCAGCCATTGCATGTCACTACACAGAAAATGAATGCACTGCTCTGAGATCTAACATTTATTCAAATATAAGGCCGTATGAATTAAAAAATGCAATTATAAAACACTACAATCTATTCTTGTAAATTACCTGTTGTAATTTTAGCTCTAGACAACAATGACAAATTACAGTCCTCATTTCAAGGATATGAGATGCATTACATAATGCAGATCTGTAGTGTTTAAAACCATTAATCATCATCCTCTGGCAGCACTGTTTGTGCTAATCCTGTTTACAAAAGAAGAGACCTGCTAAGACATACTATTTTAGGCTTTTCTTCTTCCAGTAAATATTCTTTAGAAGTAAACATTTGTAATCTGAATTTATGTTTAGCCTCAAAATGGAAAAGTAGCCCAGATGTAATTACAGCAAAGAAATGTTGACATCCATGATAAAAAAGAATTAAGACATGTTTCTGTTTTTACCAAATACTTATCTGTTACTATGTTAATTAGCAGCTAAATGTTGTTATAAAATTACAACATTGTGTTACCTGATAGTTTTAAGATTATACCTTATGCAAAGAATTTAGGGGCCATTGGATTTTTCTCAAAAATTTAGAAAACACTGTCTTTGAAGGTATATAAACTTCTTCAAGTTTTCTGTCAAATTTTTCAAGTGAGACTCTCCCTTTCTATATATAGAACATTGTCAATCAGAGAGTACCAGATTTCACTGCTAACAAAAGTCATTCTTAATGATATCAGGATATAAATACAATCACAGTCAAACTGAAATAATATAAGTTTATAATAACGTATAATCAAAAATATTTTTATTACATCTGTCCCCTACTGATGAAAGATCCTGAAGACCAGGAAATGGTTTTTTGATCCTGTAAAACTTTTTAAGGTTTCTTAAATGTTCTTTTTCTTTATTAAATGACACCAACCCCTTTCAATGTTATGGATGCACAGATAATAGTCTGGCAGTGAGAGGAATTTACCTAGGATGGGAAAGATTCAGGTTCAGTCTGCAGGTCTGCCATTCTTCCTTGTCCCAGAAATCTGCTCCAACCACCAGGAAATCAGCGCCGCAGTGGTTTGCCTAAGCTAGAGATGGATTACAACTTTTTGTATTTGTGCATTTTGTTTAAATTCTCTGCAACAAAGCTGTGAAGCTGAGTACCCAACATCCCAGATAGAATAATTGCTGGACCAGCTCTGTAGCGGCTTCTCTCACACCTAGCAGTCAGGGGACTAAGTTAAGATCAAGAAGAAAAAATCTCAGGCCCAACACCTAAATAAGGCAGAAGAGACTCCTGAATTTGCTGCTTATCTCCCAAGAGATTTTCACGATCACAAGGCTGTTACCTATTATACCTCTCGCTCTCTTTGAGTTTTGCATTTCAGTAAAAGTCCTGTTGA
The DNA here is from genome assembly GCA_013389945.1 of Fregata magnificens. NCBI lineage: Eukaryota > Metazoa > Chordata > Aves > Suliformes > Fregatidae > Fregata > Fregata magnificens. The sequence goes on along the minus strand of WAAD01025435.1, from coordinate 51,756 downwards.
AGCACCTAGGTTCTTGTAAGTGCCTTAGTATACAGTGAATGAGTATTTTCCAGCTAAAAAATTCTTACATTAAAGAATTCCCAGTCAGCTGCATTCCCAAGTGTTTTGCATTAATCTTTAAGGGCAGACACACACAGAGAAGAGCAGAGAAGATCCGAGATTGCAACTAAGTGGAATACAGGATTTTTAGTTAAATGGGAAAAAATACTTACTTTTTGTTTTCAAATTCAATTGGAGTAAAAAATGCAGTAATTTTATTACTTTCCTTACAAATTATTGACAGTTAATTAACAATAAGGATTTTTTTTTCTTAATAAAAATATGTTCCCCTGCCACATTAGCTCAGAGTTGCTGACATGCTGTAAATTCAACTTGTGACCTCCCGTGAAGTAGCTCTCTTTTCTGGTAAAGCCCTTAATTCTTTTAACTTCTGTGATACCAACAAATTTAATGGGCAAAACATATGCAAATGTAAAAGACCAGACAGCTCTGCAACCAACATGCATGAAAATGAGAGCTGGAAAATCTCTCAATTAGAACCTCTTCACCAAAATTAACTCTTTTGTGAGTAAGATCTCCTGCTCATGGTAGAAAAGCTGTTTTTGAAGTGGCATTCCTACCACTTGCTACACTGGAAATATGCTGTTTGTTGCAATGAATGCCAACTAATATTATGCCAGTTAAGTCCAAAGTGACTATGTAATTCTCTTTATATTTTATTGAAGCACAATACTGACACAAGGCAGATGTCTAACAGGCAAACTCTCCACGTGCACTAAAATAAAATAATATCGCACACTTAAGATTTAGATTTCTTTTTTGGAAAGAATTGGCCTTGAAATACATGAGAATTGTGGACATGTCTGAAAACTTGAAACAAGATCAGACCTTCTAAAATGGACTGCAGTGGGACTTACTGCCTGTTCTGTTTTAGCAATGCAATTTCAAATAACCTTGGGCATGCTTACATTAAGGATTTTTGTATTTATGCAAACATTAGGTAATTTGTTACATCATTACGGTACGTGCTGATTGCAAACCTTTAGAAGTAATCTAAAAATACGGTAAGTTTACTCCACCAATGCATGAAATTAAAAACAAATCAGGTATTAACTTAGCCTGTGGCCACTTTTTGTTCTTTATTTCTATACTAACTAACATGACAGGGCTCACCACATGTGGGACCATGAATTTGCATTTCAGAACAAAAATGAGAAACAATAATAACCTTAAAGTAAGCTGATGCAAGTCAGCAGGGAATACTGTTAGTTCATTTGTAAGCTAAGCAGATATATTTTTAGTTGTAATGCAAATTTGACCAACGATATATAAAACAGGTATGTTTAGATCATGTGAAATATTTGTAAAAGTTAAAAACATCACACACAAAAATGTCAATAGGACAGCTGGAGAAGAGCCTATGTGCTCTCCAAATTGTCTGTATTTTCATCAATTGTATACATCTCTAATAAAATAATTACCATGTAAATTAGCTTCCCCAGAAAGATCACTTGATTATATCTTTAGAGCATCACAGCTACGATGTTATTACCATCTCGAATACATCCAGTCACAAAATTTCAAGGAAGTCAGTTGATCTTCCTTTTTTTCCCCAAGTTTTGCCTAACATTATCACAGCAGAGGTAGACCTGTGTCTTATGCTAAATTCCAGCAGATCTTCTCTCCTTTGGTAAGAAGTTATGGTATTTGCACTCTGTCACAAGGATCTGTCCTCTCCTGCAACTCCTCTGAGTCTGAACTCCAGTTTCTTGGGTGCCCTAATCTCTGCACAGCTCTTGCTTAATGATCATGAAGGAGAAGGTGATTTCTGGGTTATCCTCATGTATCTGACAGTGCATGCCCAGCAGCAGTGAAGATTCAGGCCTGCCCTCAAAGTCTGCGTCCTCTCCTGTGGCAGCTGTGCTGCTTCAGTCAATCATAAGATCACTATTTTGGCGAATTTCTCAGAGTATTTCCTTCCCCTGGTGCTGCTTTCAACTTCTTTGAATTTGCTCCAGGGACAAAGGAGGCTACAAGAGCATGAATTTGGGTGGAGGGTAATACAACTGCATTGTTATCTCCTAACTTTCAGCTTTTTATTTTTTTACCTGCTCCATCTGCAGACCTCTACTCTCAGAGGACACGTCTTCTGAGCAGCAGAGGGGATAGATGGTGTCGTACCCCACGTTCTTCTGTGCCACTGATGGCGTAGCAGCCATTTATAGCATTTCTTGGTGGAAAGCTAGCAGATATGGACCTCCTCCAGCCACAAGAATGTGCTGACCTCATGGAAAAAAGTATGATTGTACATCTGACAATTATAAAAAAGCAAGAAATATCTTTCATTACAGATAATCAGCTAAAGCCATTTGAAACTTAAACTTTTACTAGAAGTGTTTAAATAATCATTAAAATAATTATTTTCAAACTTTATTCCCATGCATGCCATGTGACCCAGCATTCAGGATTTTAAGAAAATCAAGTGAACAAAATCAGACATTCTGTGAGCAGCAAAACTGCTTACATTGGTTCCTTGTGCATTTGTGGCTTACAACAGTGCCTAATAAGTTACGTTCACCAGCTGAAGCTTTTTCCATGGTTGGGGCACTCATTGCTCTCGTGTGTGGACTTTCTTGAGTCTAATAGGTGGAAGGTTCATATTGCAACCTTTTCCTCCATGAAAGGAAGAAAAAACCCCAAAATTATTAGGGACAACACAGCATTTAAGGAGTACACAATTCAGCTCTAAAAGAATGTCTTTTCCTTCAGATAAGTTGAAATAAGTCAATTAATTCGATAGAGACAGGGCAGAGTGAAAGGACAGATAAAGAAGCGTGCATACAAACATATGGATTGCTCATATAAGCTTTATTTCCTTAGGAAGTCAGGATAAAACATTTCAGTGATTAATATATAAACAGCAATTGCTCATATCCTGCAGACTTTCAGGATATGAGCAATTTCAAATAACTGAAATCTGCAAATAAATTTAACTGAGTCTGTAGCAGATAAAATTAACTAAAAGATGAAGATGTAATTGCCTGAGTCTGTACACAAAGTCAAGCTGAAAGATAAATGGCAGTTCCATTTTCCTGTTGACTGTTAAAGCGAATTAATTATCTGGGGTCATGGATTTGTTTCCAGAAATAGGAATGTGACTCTCAGAATTTGAAAGAGTTTGTAATAAGTAGAAAAGGAAAGTGATTTCTCAGATAGATTACCATCCAGCCACAACACTTCTGGACCATATTTGCCCTTTTGAGGATCATTTCATGGAAGTGTGAAGTTTCTGCATAGTGCTGCACTAGACAAGGGTAACATTATGTATTTGACAGTCTCACCCAGCTTTTTCCTAGGATCTGGCTTTGGATGGAGTTTCCCATTACATAAAGTTGATTGCCCAGAACAAATACGATCATACTCTAACCCTTACATGGTGCTCAGTCTCAAGACAATTTAGTTATTAGCTAATGTCCTCCAATGGCTATGGTGTGTAGTACCACAGGAATGATAGTTATTTCCTGCAGAGGGAGAAGGAGGCTGTGGATGATGCCCCTGCAGCAGCAGAAGGGGTGGAATATGGGAGATGGCGGGGTCCATGGCAGCTGGGAGGGACAGCTGGACTGTGAGGCTGGAGGGACTGCAAAGAATGGAAAAACAGCAGCAACAGCAGAAAAATAGCAGGCAACAAACAGGAAGTGAGGAGGAATTATAATAAAATACTTGAAAGCATGTGAGGAAACCAGCAGACCTGATGCAGACACTGGCAGACAAAACTGCTAGGAATGCTGCGATCGACAACACATGCTTGCAGCAGTGCACCGTGGTGAATCGATTCTGGCCCGCCAGACAGGACTGCCGTAGTGCAGCAGCGGCAGGTGCCAAAGAAAAGCAAAATGCTCATTTCTAGTAGTTTGACAGCTACCCGGGCTTGTAGTTGTACGTAGGCTCTGTTGCACCACTGCCTGGTGCTGTTTAGCTGTCACTGTGTCTTAAAGTTCTTCTGTGAGAGCAGGCTAGCCCTCAGTAACAGACAGGTTTTGCTTTCTGCACTCCATGCACCAGCAATCTTCGTTTGCAATGGGCAGTGAGGCCCACTATGAGAAATCAAAGCACAGGAACCTATCAGCAGTAGCTGAGACCTGGAGCGTCAATCTAGGGATGGGCTAGGTAGGTCTTTCCTGATTTTTTCAAATCAGAGCATTAGTAACGTATCCTTCTTGAAAACAAAGAAACAAAACATAAGGACTATGGGTCTGGAAACACTGTATTAGGCGAGGGTTAAAAATCAGAGTACTGAAGAAAATATGCAACTGTGAAAGTCCTAAATGGGTACAGAAAGCCCCAGAAATCATACAGCTAAAGGACAGAATGGATCTGGAAGGAACAAGGAAAGGGAAGGACCAACGAATTGATAGCAGGTGGAGTAGGAAGATGGAAAGGATGGAGTTAGAGATGTGGCAAACAACCCTAAACGTCGGAAGAGATAGAAGAAATTAGAATGACAGAAAAAGGACATTACAGACATCTGGAATGGGTAAGGACAGAAGAGAGGGAGAAGATTTAAAAGTCTTAACCCCATCTGAGAAGTGTATATCAGAACATAAATCCATGTTTTTAATCAGCTTTTTTCCTGTCGGTTGAAAACTAATGAAACCTATGCAAGCAATTAGCTTAAGGTAGATCACAGGGCAACTGTAATATTCCTTTATGCCATTGTTCTGTCACAAGTGATGATACATGATTTATGTGAAACATTTGCTGGAGAAATGCCATCCACATTAATAAAGTTATATCAACAGGAGAAAACAGCAGCTCCTGTGGCCTCCCTTCCTTTCTCTGTGCTGTACAGAAGTTTTTTGAGCAATGTTGATTGGCATTCACAAATTGAATTTTTTTTTACCTTGAGTTCACAGTTGGTATTTAGTTCTTTTTCACTCTATTTGCATCCCAATAAACACTGTCATTAATCCATGTTTCCTTATCAGGAGCTGTTCTAATTAGGCTGTTCTAAAAGTTGGGTTAATCAATAGAGTTAATTCTTCACATTTATACACAACAGGAAGTTTTCCATTGTAAACATAGTTTCTTTTTTATGGCCTGAGTGGATAATCACTTCTTAAATGTCAGTTTAAGCTCAGTTCCATCAGTATGTCATAATAAGCAGCACTTACACATACAATCCCACTGAAGTTGGTGTGGCTACTCATTTGACTATACAATGTGAATTAACATTGGCAGAAATGAAAAATGTGACAGTTTCTCCACCTGTCAAAAAAAAAAAAATACTGAAGATGACTACAGGTAGATAAATAAGTTCCTGTTTGCTTTTCAATAGATACTGAACAAAGCTGAATTGTATTTTCATTTGTATTCTACTACATAATCCCCTCCCATCCCCTGCTGTAAAGCACTACAATGAACAATTTTTGAAGCAGGTTCCTGTTTTTATAAAAGCCTCTCACATGTTCCACTAAACCATGAAACGTAAAGGGGGGCACTTGAAGACAGCAGCCTGTTGGCATGCCTGAGTTTCACTTTCCCTTTCCACTAACATAGACAGTGCACATCCTATTACTAAAGAGAATGACTGAGGCACAGCCCCAAGAACTGCATTTCTTGGTTTGCTTGATCTGGGCACTACAACACAGGGGAACTAGACGAAAATACCGTTGCACAATAGCCCTCAGTGAGGATTTTGCTGGATATTCCCAAGCAAAGATGAGAATGTGGCAAACTCACGCATGAAAACTGGAGCATTGGAGAAGTCACAAGGTCCCAATGTCCTGCTTATCTTAGGATTTTGGTCATGAAGCAAATGGTAAGAACTTACTGTATGACTGTGTTTCAGCTGTGGTTCTAACAGTGGAGTCTTTGTACAGTATTTGTGTACAATATTGTTCTCTTAAACTTCTGCTGCATGAAATGTGCTCCCCAAACATGTCTACAACAAAATTTTTTCTTTAAAAAGCATTAAAGCCACCACTGAGCATAAAAGAGAGTGACCCCATCAGTTCAGATTTCCCTAAGTTCACCTAGCTTTTCTCCTAATGAATATAGGATGTCATTACTTTGCTGTGCTTTCACATGGGCTAAGTTCTCTTGCTGAATCAAACGCTTTCACTTCAATAAAAGCACAGGCATTTATATTCCTAGGAAGGGTCAATCTTGTCTGCTACATAAGAAAATGGGGCCAAGCAATTTCTCACACAAAACTTCAAAAATATTGTCATTCCTACACCAGTGTGTCAGAAGTCGTATGGTGAAGAGGGATCTGTATGACCAATAGCATACAGATTCTTTCAACTAAGGCTTCTGGTGGATAGTAACTGAGCTTAATGACCAGCTAAAAACTGTTCATTGGTATGTATGAAACTAGTTGATATTTCTGTTTTGGCAGTACATGGCTAATGATGGAGTGAGTTTGGAAAGTGACCACTTTGGCAAAGCACTTTTTCCGTGAAGTTGATAGTTATTGTTATACCTTTTTTTCCATCTGTAATGACAGAGGAATTAAAAAAAAATGCTTAGCTATACCATATGTATTTGAGACATAGCTAACATCAGTCTTCATAGAGGCTACTACACAAAATTTATGCTTCACTTCCCAAAATTCAGTCATCCTTAGCTAACTATTCACAATATATGAACCTAAAACATGAGAAAAGAATGTGATTTTCCATTGGTCCTGACACTCAAAAACATCCCAGGCAGGTTTTTACTCAGACTTGGCTGAAGCATACACTTTCTTTCCTTGCTTGGATGCATATGGCACAGATGAGAACATGAAAAGGAGATAAAAAGCACAGTGGAAAGCTAGCCTGTTCTGCTACCGCAGTTCTTATGCTCCTGTACCTACACCTGACATCACGCAAGCCTTCCTTCCCCCAGTCAAAAACCAAACTATTTGGGGGAGTGAAACGGCATGAAAAACCTCACCCCCAAACATTTAAATTATGATAAGAAGTACTGTAACTGGATTGCAATCACTACTATCTGTTATTTTTTTTTTTTTTTTCCTACTCCGGACAGCAATTCTGAAGCCCACGGAGGTTTATGCTCTCGTGTGCCTGTAACCTTGTTACTACCCGCGTTACTGATGCATGCTGAGCAGAGCAGGCTTTTTCACTCACGAGAAGACGCAGAAATTGGAGTAATTTCATCAGTTTTGTCCTCTCTTATGCTTTTTTATGCACTATTACCAGCTGTGAGCATTTAAAATAACGGATAAAGAAACAAAGGCATAAAGTCTGATCAAAGAGCTGCAAGTTTTTCCCCTTCTCTTCGCCGGACTGGCGGCGCTGCGCTCGGGTCCCGGGGACCCTCCAGAGGGCCGGCGGACGCACATCCCAACATTGCCTGGCAGAGCGGGGGCTGAGAGGGGGCTCCCGGAGAAAAACAGCACGGCTCCTGCAAGGCGGGGATGCCTCCGGACCCCCGGGCGGGCCGAAACGACCAGGGCCGGGAAGCAGCGGCGAGCCGTAGCGGGGCAGAGCCGCCCGGGCGGGAGCCC